>VWPW01015200.1:0-32909 GCA_013389825.1 Crypturellus undulatus
TAGGATGATCAGGGACCTGGAACATCTATCCTATGAGTAGAGGCTGAGGGAGCTGGGCCTGTTCAGCCTGGAAAAGAGAAGGCTGAGAGGGGATCTAATCAGTGTGTACAAGTATGTCAAGGGAGGCAGTGAGGAGGATGGGGCTGGCCTCTTTACAGTGGTGGCCACTGACAGAACTAGAGGAAATGGCCACAAACTGAAACACCAAATGTTCCACAGGAACTTAAGGGAAAAATTCCTGACAGTGAGGGTGACAGAGCACTGGAACAGGCTGCCCAGAGAGGTTGTGGAGTCTCCTTCTCTGGAGATCTTCAAGAACTGCTTGGATGCAGTCCTGTGCCATGTGCTCTAGGTGGCCCTGTGTGTGCAGGGGGGTTGGACTAGATGATCTCTGGAGGTCCCTTCTAACCTTAGGTATTCTATGATTCTGTGGTTCTATGATTCTTTTTCCTTCCCACTCTCTCTCTTTTCCATTCACTCTCTCTTTTTCTCTCTTTTTTTTCTTGCACTTTTACAGCTGTTACATCATGGAATCCAATGATCTGCTCATGACTGTTTTCCCCAAGAATCCATAACAAGACCTGTTTCAGGACAGCTCTTATTTACATGACCATCAGTCATGCAAGGAGCAAGAGGAGCGAACAAGATCCTATTCACCAGGCAGTGAGTGGAATATTTGAACTAGCTAGCTGCTAAGAGAGACCAGGTGTCCCTTCAGCTCCAGCACCTGGCCTGACCATGTCTGTAATTCATCACTGGAAGGTGAAATTAAAGGCAGTTAATGATCTCCCAGCTCATCATTATTGTCACTGTAGATTTGCAATACTGGACTGGATCTCAAAGAAGATAGCGCTCCAGCTGTTTAGAGTATAAACACCCCAAACTGTATGACATTTCTACAAATGTGTAAAAGCAAGAAAGGAGCAAATATCACACTGAATTATGAGCCCCAGTGACAAATTTGTTTATTATAGCACAACCATTTGCCCTACTGGGCTGAGCATAGGGTCAGCCTTCCCATAATAAACCCTTGTCATCTCCAGTGTTTGAAAACTCAGTTGTTAAAATGTGTATACTGAGCTTTCCACCTAAAGCAAAATAAAGTAATTATAGAAATGAGAAAATCCAATTATTCAATTGATTTGACGTTAAGATGTTTTGTGGAGAATGTAAAGGGACTTGTCAGAGTGAAGCAAAAGGAATTCTAAATGAACAAACAAATCCTGTGATTTGGTAATGCTGTGTATGCTTTTATTATGAAATGTGAAGATTTTATGTATGAAGAAATTAATTATTGAAATTCTCCAGAGATTGGGAAATTTACAATATGTAGGAAAGTCTTGTCTCTTCCCCACCCTAGAAGAACTTTAAGTATCCATAGAAAAACAGAAGAATTTTGGAAGAAAAGTTACTTTTCTTTTGCTTAAACCAATCTGGGTTTAAAACACAGAGGCACTAAAGATGCCCTTCCACCAATTTTTTCATAAGAAGATGCCAATATCTTAACAACAACAAAAAAAAAGTACAAAAGCTGGATCAGTAATAATTTAAATTTTTTTGGCATGATGTTGTGGAACCAGGGCAAGATCGGAGCACGTAGCTTCTGGAAAAGAAAGTGTAGATAGGTAAAGCCTTTGTCTAAAATGTTTGGTAACTGAAAGCACAGTTGCCTAGGGGAGTTATATATTCAAATTCTTCATCTGCTTTATGAAGAACAAACTCTTTGATTCAAGTCATGCCCCATTTCAAATGCAAGAGAATGTCCTGACCACTAAAACATATCATCTGATGATTTTTATTTTCATTAATGTGTTTAATTACTCACATAAGAAAGCAAAAGTCCAACAGAAGTAACTAAAGAAAAAAAAAAGTACAAAAATCATCTTCAGATCAGTAGCTGGAGAAATAAACTGGAAGACTTGAGAATTTAATCCAGATTTGTTCAGGCAGATCACAAATTTGAACCTAACTCCTCTTCTTAGGAGCATGCTAATCACTTGGGTATTCTGAAATCCCTTATTTTCCCTCTTTCTCTCCTATTCTCTGTTTATGTATTTTTGGATTTGTTTTGTTTTCAAAAAATAAATACTTTTTCTTTTTAGCTGCCATGAAAGTGGGTTCCCAGTTCATCAATACCCTTTGCAAGTAAAAAGTACAATATATTATTAATGAATGATTTGACCTTCAAAAGATAAGACAGCAGTAGCATTCCTGCAGCAGAAGTTCTCTCTCCATCATTTCAGTTCAAATCAGCACAGTGTGATTTTTATAAAAGTACTTTTAAATACACTCAGAAAACTGGATGCCAGGAAGTCAACAATGAAGAAAAGGAGTAAAAGAAAGGTTACAATTCCATAAATAAACATTATTAAGAGT
The DNA here is from genome assembly GCA_013389825.1 of Crypturellus undulatus. Taxonomy (NCBI): domain Eukaryota; kingdom Metazoa; phylum Chordata; class Aves; order Tinamiformes; family Tinamidae; genus Crypturellus; species Crypturellus undulatus. The sequence goes on from VWPW01015200.1 coordinate 2,377, forward strand.
ACAAAGCAAATTATATCACTGAAGAAAAAAGATATAGGACTTGTAAACAGAGATGATCTGGCTAAGTTATTGGTTCTTTATTTGTTTCAAGCCCAAGAATCGTACAGGAAAAGGAAATAAAGTCAAGTTTCTGTGAATAAACAGAAGAAACCCACAGATATCTAGAAAGATAAAGTCTAGAAAGTCCAAGAGAAAAAGAAGACAGAATGAAGTAAAAGGTAACATGTCAAACCAAACTAATATAATTCTATGGACAGTAATGAGTTTGTAGCTGCAGAAGAAGCAGTAGGTGCCAATACATACAGTGACTTTATTAGAGCTTTTAACACAGTCTCAGATTACATTCTCAGAAATAAACTAGGCAAACATAGTATAGATTAAACTACTATGGGCTATAGGTAGAACTTGCTGGAAAATTTACTGACAAATTAGGTACGAATAGAAATGTGCATATAAGTGGGTTCTGTAAAGGAACAAATTAACAATGAATAACAAATTGTGATGAGTAATCATTAATTATTTGAGGGTGGAAGAGAGAGTATTGGTTAATATTTTAGATAGTACTAAGAGATGGATTATCAACACACTGTTGGAGAGGCTCAGTATTCAAAATTGTCATTGTATGATTTATTCAAAAATTAATAGGATTATTAAAGGAGGATCAATAAAAGGCAATGTAGATGGGTGGGCTGTACAAAAGATGAGATCCTCAGAAAGTGGATATATAGCACTTCTGTGGCAATGTTTCTAGGCACCACAGTGGACAACAAGTAAATGAGAGTCAGCATTGTCTCTCTACGGCAGAAATGACAAGAAACATCTGTGAATGCATGAACAGGCTATTAAACCATGGGAAAATGCTGAAAATGATCTCTCAAAAAGGACTCAAGAGGCTGAAGAACCTCCACCATAGGTGATCTCTGACAGCAGGTTGGACAAATGTCTACTAGGAAGGACCTAGGAAGACCAGATCCTGTCCTATACTCCTTTTTTCATACTGCTTCTGTGACAGTAGTTGCGAAGATGTCTTCATATGATATGGACACTGGACATGGTGGATGAATTTTCATGACCCCAGCTCATACACTTCTTGTACTGAACACTAGTGCTTTCCCTGGCGGATAGGGGTTTCAAAGTAAAACATTCTACTTTATTTTTATGTGGGATCTTATGTCTGCATAAGGGACCAAGTTAAACACATGGCTCAGAACTCATATGAATTTGTAGATATGGATAGTCTGGATCTGAATTTCATGGCTCAGGCCCTCTCTAACTGAGGCTTTTAATGTTGTTATGAAAAAATCCAACATTCCATCTGCTATATGCAAATCCCTCCTTATATTTTCCTTTTGAGACCTCCAAGTGCTCTTAAACCAGATGAACTTCTTCCTGAAGTATGCTGTTTACGCTTTGCTCCATACAGTTTCAACCTGATATGTTTCTCAACACAGGACACTCAAGTGTGAAAGCAAACAAGCTGTCAGGTTTTATTAGATTACCTTTTATTAAGAGAAGAAACCTCCCCACACACATCAACAACAATGATTCTTTTTATAACAGTGTCATTCAACCAGCCCGTGTTTCCTTGACAGCCAAAGCTTGCTTCTGCTTACATATTTTTCTCTCTGTCACTCAGCCTCCCAATGTGAGATCATTTGACCTGCTAGAGTTTATTCACTGTAGTTTGTGCTGCTACCTGAAGGTGATAATACATAATGTTGTTTGCCTATAGCATTGTGGACTGTGATTTATTTGTATATAATGACCCTAATGGCTAAGTTTCCCAACTGTCCCCAAATCTACATGGAATTACTGCAGTGGATGTCACAATGGAAAGAAGGAGATATAGCTGCAGAGAGGGTAACCAGCTCTTCAAATCTCCCGCTTTACATACCCTTTCCCAACCAGAGCAAGAAAGATCTGTGCAGGGCTCAAGCCACTCATCACTTCTAATGGAAAAACCACTTCCACTAGAGTGGAAGGATGGAACATATGAATATGAAACAAACACAAAACAAATATGCCAGTGGAGGCTTTAGTAGAATAAATTTAAGGGCAAGATAGGACATTTCATTTTGGATAAATTATTCATCTCTGAAAGAAATTTGGTAGTGAATAATAATAATAATAATAAAGCACTATGTCATGTCATCTCAGACTCCTTAAGATAAAAACACTGAAAGGCCTAAAGCTGGACTTTTAGAAGGGAGCAGTAATTTTCAAGTACTTACCTGAAAAGAAAATGTGACTGACAATCATGACTAAGAATTTTACAAAGGAGGACAATATTTTCAGGGATAGCTGAATGCTTTAAGTGGCCTTTTTAGAACAAGCTGTGCACAACAAGTAAGCGAGCTGATGATTACAACAATTTTCAGATTTACAAATAGACTCTTTGGGAAGCTTTATGCCTGGTGTTAATGAGGAGAGTGAAAATGATGGCTTGTAGCTAGCTAGATAGCTTCCATTTTGACCAAATCTTTCTGCACCTTTGAATTCCAACACTTGGACTTCTCTGGTCTCTGGAGATAGCATAGCAGAACATTTATGACACAACCTATTGCCTAGAGTCCTCACTTCGAAGCCAGGCAAGAAACAGTTTTGTCTTTGTCCACACACAGACATTCCTCTTATAACCAAAATGAAGATCCTTATCCACAAAGAAGGGGATAAGATCCATAAGAGGAGAATCTCCAGAGCCACATCCATGAATGTTGTGATATGTGGCTAAAGACTTGCTTACACTTCTGATATAAACACCTAAGAGGGCAACAACACTATAGGAGGGTTTATGAAGGAAGAGAGCAATAGAGTTTGTGGACCTGAGAGATTTCCTTCTGATGTTCTTCTCTAAAGCTGGTTGAAACAGTCCAGAAGATCCATCAGCAACTAGAAAGACTTGTTTTGGTGAGAAAGCTGGCAAGACTTGAGTCCAAGAATTAGTCCCTGGAAGAGGAATCTCCATGCTTTGTCTTCCAAGCTTGCTTATGTCAAGAGCCTAGAAAACGGGTCAGAACCAAATAAATTTGCTTTTCTGCTCCAAGGCAAATATCAGTATGACTGAAGCCAGATCATAGAGCAGCAGGAAGGAGCAATGTGGTCGTGAGAACTCCCTAACATATGAATACTCTCATCTTCCTCAACCCTTTTGGAAAAAAAAAAAAGATTATAGAAACAGATGATACAGATGATGCTAGGAAGTTTTACTGACTTCCAGTTTAGACGATATGTTATTGATTTTCAAGAATACCTGTTTTCCACTCTCATATTTACCCATCACCATCACTAGAGAGAAAGAACAAAAACTCAGGCATTTTCAACATTTTCTTTGCTTTTCTATTTTTTTTTCTTTTTGAGCTGTCCAACTGTGGACAAGCCAAAGAAGCTTAAAATTCTGATAAGGAGCAGCACTCACCTTCAGTAATCAAGTTCTGTACTTCCCTTTCCCCTTTCTCCAAAAAATCGGTCATCTGTGAGAATCACAGTTAATATGTCATAGCTTGCGGGAGTCATGTATTGAAAGAAGTGGTAATTGTTATTAAAAAACTACTTTCATCTGGTATCATTCCATTTGCTGGATCTCTTTGTGAGACTGGGACCACCATCACTGCAACAGAACATAAAACAGGGAAGGGGAGAGAAACAAGAAATGAAAGAGAGGAAAATACTCCCTCAGCAGGGAATGAGTTTACTGTGGATGTTGTTTTGGGAATGGTGCTTCAATAAAGGCCTTTTTTACAGTTAATGTTACTCTAATTGGTTCTTGTTATTTCTCACTGCTTACAGTAATAATTAAAAGGGGGGACGTTACAGAAAGAAAGGAATAAGGACAGAAAAGAAATAATAATAATAACTTGTGGTGAAAAAGAAAAAAAATCTGGCGCTAACTCTGAGCAATTTGCACCTTGTGTCCAGATCATAACTTTCTTCATCCACTGCTTCCCCACCCCATGATTTATGTTTAACAGTCCCAAAGTGGTCTGGAAATGGCAGAGCACCGAGACTTTGTGGTGAAGCTAACTGATGTTTGAAAAAACAAAAATGAGTTAATTTATGGGAGCGTTCCTTTGGACTGGAATTCCAGACCAACACAGCTCTCATCTAGTGGAAAAGTTTTGCATGCATATACACATACACACACAAAATCTCTTCTTTTTCTAGTTCAGTGTATCTCTCTATTTATTCTCCCAATATTCACTCTTCGGTTTTTCTTCAAAACCTCTATTCATCTGAAGGAAAATTGCTTTATTTTATTTTCTAAATTTTTTTTTATATAAATACATTTTCAGCTAAAATGATATAGCAATCTTGATTTTTAAGTTGCCTTTCTTCTACCTATCCCTCTCCTTCCTTATTCCCAAGCACCCTGGAGATTTCCTTGGACAATAAAAACATTCCGTGGCTTACAAAATTTGAAAATAGTGATTCTAACCATCCTCCCTAAGGCATTTTAAAGTTATTGAATTTTCAGAAGAACAGAAAAATTGTTGCTTTAATATGAGAAGTTGTGTCTTGGGAAGAAAGTTAAGAGTTTCTTGTGATCATTAGCTATGCTATCCTGCCTGTAGTTCTGTATGGCTCTGATTTGAGGGGCTGGATTACAAGCAATGAATATTGACATAGCTCTCAACTACAGTGAGATTGAGCAAGTTTGTACCAGTTCTAGGTCTGGCCTTGGCTACCTTAGTGTCTGTGTCAACTTTGCTCGAATACTACCTTGTCTGGGATGTAGTAATGAATAAAAGAGTTGAAAGGTGGAGCAATAAGATTCTGTTTAAATACCTCATCTGCAGTGGAGCATTGTGTATTGCCACACAACAGAAGACATAGATGGGAGGAGGAGGATTTACTAAGATAATAATTTAGGATCTTATGCATTTTTCATCTTTCACTTACATGATGGATGCCATTTTGGTCAGGATCATGGTTTCCATGGGATACTGTGAGGTTCCTATAGCTTGTGATAGGTAGATAGAAATCATCTTATAGATGTCATATGTCTACTACTTCTGATAATTTAATATAGAAAGCAAGGGGAGTTGGAAGGAGATAAATATGGACTTAATAGATTATACTTTCTGCATGCTAGATATTTGTATTCCAGATAGGAATAAGAATATAAGTACTTGAATTTACACCTTGAGGACTGAAGAGATGTGATGCTCTTTGTCAGTGCATAAAGAGACAGCATGTTCCAGACCCTTCCTTAGGATTCTGGCACAAAGGCCAGACAAAAAATGCTCCCCTAGCAGTCTGATTGACAGACACTTCTTCATTTTGCAGGGGACAATCAAATGTGCAAAACTCAAGTGGACCATAAAAGATCTCAGCTTTATCAGTATCGGCCTGCCTACATTTTGTCCCTCCCACAGCAAAATCCATTACCCCAGATTCCTTATTTCCTCTCCCTCTTCCTTCCCTCCTTCCATGAAAACATCTGTACTATGCCCAGCCACCCAAATAACCAAGAGGAATGTATGCACTGATAACTCAGATGAGATACACACATTGATTTGGGCAGCCGGGAGGAAGCGGGGTACCAGTTTCCCAGGAGACTGGACAAGATCTTTATAGGCTTCTTGCAGTTCAAGATCCATACATTTTGTGGACCTGTTAGAAATAGTGAAAGAGCGTTGTCTCAATATTTTAGGAGCGTGAACACTGCTTACACAAGCAGCTTGTTCCTTTCATTCTTCAGGGCAAAGAAGACAATATCTGCGTGTGTATTCAGAGCTCCAGCTGGAGGCCCTGTTCATTATGTGAAGGTCTCAGTTGACAGTGCATCTTTGCTTCCTCTTCTCAGTTACTGAGGACAAAGGACTGATAAGAGTGAAAGGACTTGGCATGGGCCTTTATGCAAGAAGCAGTAAATAACTGTGTTCCTGACACGCTCCTGATCTCTTGATGGCTTTAAAGTACCCTATGGGGACACCTGTCCTTGCCTTGCTGACTACTCCCACTCCATCTCACTATTTTCAAGAGTACTTAACAGAGACACCTAACAGTCTGCTGAGTCATGCCAATAAACTCAGCTACTCTGCTCACTTAAGGGCACCTTGCACCTTGCTTTAAGGTCCTCCATAATCCTTCTGTGACGTCAGGGGAAAAAGCCAACTGCCGGTGCTGGGCATCTTTGAAACTGAAATGCATCAGAGAGGAAACGAGCAGGAGCCCCCCCATGAGAACCAACCCGATGATCCTACCTTGCAGCTACCTCTTCATCTCCACCTCCTGCACTGTCTCTATCTGTCCCTGGAGCCTGGAGCTCCACCACGGCCCTTCCTCCTCCTCTCCTATCAAAGGGAGGATGTTAACTGAGGCCAGTGCAGGGTGTAAAGCCTCGGAGATAGCACCATTATCACCTCTCCCTGTGGTGAGAAGAGGCAGTATCAGCGCTTCCAGAGATAACTAGCTATTCAGTGAGTGACAGTGCGGAGATAAACCTCCCCACACTGACATGCTGATAACACCCCACCTTGTCACCAAGGGAGCACCCTGATCCACCAAGTGAAGCACAGGCAGCATTGTGACCCAGGACAGTGATTGCAGTTATTTTTGAGCACCTCTGAAATAGCTTCAAGACAATAAGACGTTTTCCTCCATTGGCAAGACTTAAGCCCTCGCACTTGAATCAGCTAAAGTGGGATGTAGAAATCAGTTTAGGCTCCCAGGCATTTAATTTCCCAGTCAGCAGAATGGATGAGGTCACTTTGTTCTTGGGAGAAAGGGTATTTGACCATGTGAAAGAGAATTTTGATGTGCCTTTTGACCTTAGAACCCTTTGACTTCATTTAGTTTATGGACAAGCATGTGGTTTTATCAACAGATCTAGCTTTAGGATCCCAGATGCTATACTACTAATTCTGAAAACCTTTCCAAAAGATTTCAAGTACTAAAAGGCCTTTCAGTTTTCAATCTGAATTTTGTTTCTTATTTTATTAATTCAAATCATTCACCTATGAATAACACCAAATAGCTACTCATACTTTGCAGTACTGCACACTCGTACTAGATTTGCAACAATCATTTCTTTCCATTTCTTTTTATCATATTGTTTTCTTTATTTAGCTGTTTTAATATTCCTACAATTTTTGACAGACATGGTTCAACTCTGAATTCCTTTTGCTTAGTGTATAGAGTGGTCTCTATGCTGTATAGGGCAAAGAACTGAACTAGGCATGTTTGGTGAATAATAGTGATGCAAAGACTTTCAAAGCAAACTCTACATCCATTGCATTGTAGTCAGAAAAGTGTAAGCATGTACATTGAAAATTTAGGTATCTCCATGTGGATTCAGTGCCAACCTAGTCAATGTAGAGAGTGTTTCTCCACTTCATCCTGCAGTAGACACCTACTCAGAGTCAGATGAGAAATCCTTCAGACTCTATTAGGAAGCGTTTAGTCCCTGTCAGAACTGTAACAGTATTTTTTTCATCTCTTTCATCTAACAGTGATTTCATTATTTCCAAACAGCACTGCTGTTTTGAAGGATACAAAGGCAGAATTCAGTTTGCATTTAGCCTGGACAGAATTACCTAATTATTTAGGAGATACCATAATGAAGTCTCAGGTAAGCAACCAAAGATCAAGTCATGACCTTTTCCCTTTTTTAAATATTTCCTCATGCTGATGCAGACATCCTTTATTATTATTATTATTATTATCATCATCATCATCATCATCATCATCATCATCATCATCATCATCATTATTGTTCCTAAGGTTCCAGACCTGGTCTCCATCACTAAGAGCTGATGCTCTGCAGAGATTCCCTCTTGATTCAGACATTGCCAATAATTTAGACCGACATTGCGCTATTGCACTCAAATGGAGAACTGTGAGTTCTTGAATGGAATACGAATTTCTGATTGGAAATTAGCTAATTCCAACTTGCAGTTCAGAGGAGACTGAAAAACTCAGTAAACTCAAATATCCCCAGAGTTATTCCATGGAAAGTTTTCTTCTAAGGCAGCTTCACAGTTCATGTTACCTTACCTCTATAGCAAGTGCAGATATCTCTGTACTGCTTATAGCTGTGCCACAGAATAGTGGTTTATTTAATTTTTCCATGTGATGAAGGTTTAAACAGCAGACAAAACTTCTGCTGAACCATTTTTTCAAACAACCTTTGCAAATCCCTACTGCTTTCCTCCCAAAATATTTATGTTGTGGACCACCACAATGGTCTGTATAAATTACTGGTGGTCTGGAGTTTTCTTTTATATTACAAGTACACTAGTAATGACTTTATTTTAATTCAGGGTTTTTCTTGTTATCAAAAATAATACTATTAGCTCAAAAAATGCCAACATTGGTGAAGGGATATAATTATCGTAAAGCTTTCTTGTTTACACTAATTTTAAAATATCGCAGTTTTCAAACAAAAAATAGAAAAGAAAAAGAAAAGAAAAAGAAATTCATGCCAGATTCAAGAAAGGGTAAATTAGGAAAAAAATATTAGAAAAAGGCAGTTGGCTTTCAATGCTGCAAGGTGATTTTAAGGTGCCAGTACTGAAATCGTTCATTACATCAGCATTTCCATTTTCATTTTCACCAGTTTTTGTTTTTCATTTGGTGTGAATAGTCATTTGCTAAGCTTTAGAGACTCAGCAAGTAGATTTTGGCTGACTGATCTTTTGCAGATAACAGAGAATGAAAGAAAGAGAGAACTGGAAAGAGGATGATTTGAAACATCCCAATCAGACTTCTGCTCTGAATCATTCTTGTATAAGCTCAATACCTGCATGGATAGTGGGAAGCCCGAGGAGCTGAGCCAGCTAAGGCAGGAACCTAAATTTTCCTGGTAAGAGTATCCATTTGTTTCAAATTTTACTCCACATTTTCTCCAGCATTAATTACTCCTGTATTTTTTCCCCTAAAAGCATTAAGCAAGAGCGTTCATTTATTCATTAGTATAAAATGCTAAATTTATTCTGTATATCAATACATTTCTGCCAGTGAAGTTATCCCTAGGCATGAATTTTGGTGTAAGTGTATGTACCTCCATTAAATGAGGCATATATATATGTGTGTATGTGTGTATGTGTGTGTCTTGCATAAATAGACACATGCACACATATACTGTGTTTTAAAGCTCAGGCAGAGCAGAAATGTTGGCGTCTTAAGGCATTTTCTGTGTTTTCTGGCAGACAGCTATAACCAGGTTAATCTGATCTTTACCACATAATTTCAGTCCAGGGAATGTGATTATTAAACTTTCCCATCCATGCAGCTCTTTAACGCAAAGATACTGAAGGATGGATGGATTCCATTCTCCTCGGTGTGTATGTGTGTGATGAGTTCAATGGATGGGAGGACTTTAGAACCACTATATGACATTTTTTCTTCTTCTTTTTTTGCTTTTATTATTTTTTTTACCACAAGTGAATTAGCAGAAGGGTGACTATTGGCCAAAATAGCTGGATCTATCCGAGCTAACTGGGATTGATCTCTCAGAGCCAAATATGAACCTTACAGACCCACCACAGTGACTTACATTTGAAAAAAAAATAGCAAACCCCTCCCTTTTTAATGGTATTTTGCGGCGCCCAAAACATATCAATGTGAGCGCGTAGCTCGAAAAATAAAATCAGCATTCATGGAACAAAATATACAAATGGATTATTTGAAGAGAATTGTGAAATGCTGCATTCAGGCGTAAAGGTCTGAGTGAAAATCACACACACAAAACAAAACAAAAACCAGTCAAAGATGAATGTTGCCCCAGAAGAAAGCTGAATCTGTTTTTTTTAAGCAGACCTCACATGTGAAAATTGACAATGATGTTCTGCACCTCCCTGCGTCACCTGGATCCAACACAGACCAACAGAAGTTGTCATACTGAGGTCTATATCATGTCCTACTTTCAAAGTGTCTGTCCCACCAGCAAGGCCTGTCTGGGTACCAATGGTCTTCAACCCTATTAGAGCTTCATTCAGTGTCTCTTGGCATCATTATAGGAAATCCCAGTGATTCAAGTCATCACAGAGATGATCTTTTGGATATGAAGTTCATCACCTGTGCATTCAGTTGTATCACTTGAAAGGACAGCAGAAGCACAAAAACTGGTGTTTTCACCAACAAGTGGGAGACATCAATCTGCTTCTTTTATTTTTCCTAAAACATATACTTTTCCATGCAGGACACTCCAGAAGACGGGTTTCTGGTCTGGCTCTGTACAGATACTTAACTTAAGATTCAGAAGCACATAGGTAAAACACATGTATTTCGTCTTTTTTTTTTTTTAATTTCTTTTTCTTTTTTTTTTTCTCAACAGTTTGGATTTATTTCTATTTTGCAAAGTTTACTCTGAGGAATAAAAACAAGCCAGGGGCATAGGAGAGATGTATGCCAGACTTTTGCTCCCTTTTTTTTTGTAATCTTAGCAATGACAACCAACTTTTCGCATTTGTCTCTGATAATTTTATTTTAATTAGATTAAAATAAAATAATTAATAGATTAAAATAAAATATTCATAAGTGTAGAGAGAAGTACTTTCACCTAAAATAGCTTGTGGATCTACCTTCATCCAGATGACTCTCAACCTTACGGTTCCTTACTTTAAGCAGAGTCCTATAGAGGTCTTCTAGAAGAAGAATCTCTCAGAAGAGATTCCTTTATTTTCCTTTTTTTTTCTTCTTCTTGATGTTTTCTTTGTGTGTGGATGTATTTATTACATTGGTTCAATTTAAGCAATACTGAAACATATTCCTAGTAGGTAGACAGAACAACAGACATGGGGGCAAGGCAATGATCTGTAGAACACTTGCGGGGAATCTCACAAGCATCTGGCCCAGCTATCTTTGACTTCCCAGCCCAAATGACCATTCTGAAACATCTTGATACGGAACCAGCAATGTAAATTTGAGCTTCGCTGTGCACTTGCACTGTTGATTCAGCTGCAGTGGGTATCCGGTCATTTGGGTTGGGAAGTTAAAGGCAGATGGCCATAATGCTAGCCAAATCACTCCCTCCTCTACTCTTGGCTGCAGAAACTGGCATGCTTTAACCATACTAGCCCAGCAGGCCTCCTGGATTCAGGCAAATCTTTGACCCTATTTTTGGCATGTTTAACAACTAGTGTAAAATTTTTCATCTTGTTGGCAGACATAGGAGTTCCTGCTTTTTTGTTTTCCTTTTATTTATTTTTTATTTATTTATTTTTAGTGGATGTCCTAAGGTACTATGAGCTGACATTTCATTGCTACCTGGTGTTTCTTCCCATTTTCTTTCAGATCTTGCAAAGTAGACCTTGCTGTAGAGCTGGTTATCCTGTGCATCTGAAAAATGCAAAGCCTGGGAGGTATAATCCAGGGTTACACTTTCCAGGCAGTTTTTCTAATCATATACAGCAATCTGGCCGTAGAGATGCTGTTGCCCTTCCGTTGGGTGCTGTTTCAGGTGGGAGAGACCTCATAGATCTCCGCATCCGAACTGAGAACTGACTGAGAACCCCTGAGTCCCCTTAAAGCAAGGCTCTACTAGGCACTAAAAAGTAGAAGTGTGTGATGGTGTGAGTTAAGGAATGCAAGACATGGAGGAAAGAGTATTTGTCAGTAATGTGCATTTTAATTTTACAAATATAAAATTTCAACTAGGCTCCCAAGTAATTTGGGGCTTCTAGTCTGTCGTGTTTAATGAACTAAAAACCTGAAGCTAGTAGAATTAATTACTGGGAGAAGTGCTGTGAGGTAAAGCCAAAGTATAAGGTTTATAATATTTTTTTAAAGGAGGAAAAGTCAAATAAAAGTCTACATATAGTGGGAAAAACAAACAACTGCCTCCCCCAAACACCTTCTCTGCCAAGTGACCCTTAGATAATGGTTAACCTGTAAAAATATGTCTTAAGGAAAGCAACTTATATTCTACCCCCAACAGTGCTCCATAATTATCCCTGATCAAAACTGACCAGAGAAAGAGCAAATAGAGTAAACCTCACTATTTGCATTACCAAGAACATTGAGCTAAGGACCAGGTAAACCCTTTTGCTCTTTTATTTATTTATTTGTTTTGCAAGGCTACATTGATATCCTTGTCCCAACCTTGGATAAGAAAATGTTTTGCTTAGTTATGAAATTAAACACTCCAAAGCTCATGAGGTGACTGTCATTTAGAGCCCAGCATGACTAAATACTATTCACCTAACATAACATTATCCATCAAGAATGCAACGCACACACGCACAAATGACCCACACCCAGCAGTCCCAGCCAATACCTAATCTGTTGAAAATTAAGCTGGTAATGAGTGTTAAAACATTTGTGAGAAGTTTGGATCCCTGAGATATTTTACTACAGTCTATGATCCTTTCAATTAATTCATTACTCATTTTCCCCACTCCCTTATTCATACCACGGGCTATTGTCTTGTGTTTCTGACATCACAGCCTGTTGCCTTAGAAACAGTGATGATGTCAGAGGGGGAGAATTAGCACCTATTAATATGAATAGGCATATAGAAGAGATGAATAATGGGTGTAGAACCTGAATTAGACACAAATTACTAGGAATTTTTTTGGACAGGAAAAATACTTGAAAGGTAAATGGAGCTTATATTTAAATATTATGTTTTCATTACACTTGGACAGTGGACAAAATTTGATATTTGAGCAATAAAATTATAAATGCCGGGGTGAGAACAGCTGTAGGATCATGAAATCTTTTTCCATGCAAATGATCCAAAAATATGACTTTATTTTGAATGCTAATGGAAGAGATTGTGTCTCCAAGAGCTTAATAAGGCAAAGCGCTCACTAACATCTGAACTGTTGTGGTTCCCGGAATCCAACCAGCCACGGTCCGACAGGGGAGCAGGTTATGTGCAACCACTTTCCTGCATTTCCCATTGAGAGGACTTCCAGCTCGTTCTTCCCCTTTGCGTCCGGGTCGACTCTTTACCTACCGCTTTGTTAGACTGCAAGACCCATTCTTCTGGAGTAGTCTAAATTAAAAGAATAACCCTGCACCCACCTGCTAACCAGTATGAATGAATAAAGCAAATGCAGAAATATAGGCCTCTATGGAAAGAGGAGAGCGCATGTAATTCTGCTCAGAACCAGAACTGTGAATGTTATATTTTACTCATTCCTATTCTCTTTGGTTTCCTGTGAAAGAATGAGTCAAATAAATGAGTCAAATTCCTCTATAAAATTTACTTTTAACTCTGCAGCTTCTATACATATCACCAGCTATGCATGTCTTGTTCACTTAGAGCCAGGTTTGGTTCTAGGAGGTTTTTTTTTTCCCCAGGTTACATCGATTCAAGGGAAGGACAGAAACAAGAATCGGAAAAGGTGTTAACTTGCTTCTGAGACATGGCCATAGTCTCTTTGAAAACAACACCTGGAATTTTCTTAGACAAAGTCCTGTTTCTAACAGACCTCAGGTGTTTTTTTGCACCTCAGTGTTTTTATTTCTCTGTTCCCTGGCTGTGCTCATCATTTAGTTTCTGAGTCCTGATTTATTTTGTCTAACTTGGGCACCTAAATGAAGTGTCTCAGTGGTGGAGGGAGAAGACATGTCTCCAGAGGCTGATGCTGCTGTTGTGGTGTGTTGGCAATTAAGAAGCATGTATCTCAGCCAGGACATCTGAAATATTCTGAGTTTTATATCGAGTTTTTGACAAAATGCGATAGCCGACATCAGGCGCTTGTTGATCTGACCATAGCAGCTGACTCCCCTTTTCACCAAGCTATGAAACAAACCTTTCAATGGTGCAATCACTTCTCCACTTGTCAAGGCATGCTTGCTGGCTTCCTTCCTCCCCTCTATTCTTAATTTATGGTACTTCTTGGTATTTATTGTGACATTTTGCTCCCAAAAGACTTTATCTTTAAAATTTTTGTTTTTCTATTACAAAACAATTGAAATGTGCAGTCTTCCTTTCTGAAAGTTTTTAATTCTTTTATATTTCTTTTGCACTTTTTTTAAAAATAATAATAAAAGCCCAGCATTATATAGCATTAAAGAGAAAAAAAAAATAAAAAGAGAGAGAATGAAAACCAGAAAATCCTTTCCCCATTCAGCCATAATCCACAGTTATGTCGTGGCTCAGACTCTGTAGCCACAGCGACTTTCACATCATGACTCAAAACAGTTAAGATTTTCCCACTCCCCCACCCCAAGTGCCCCAGCAGAACAGTTGGAGATTTTAAGCCAAAACTGTCTGATATTTCCACTTTGCTCTTTAGGAAGGTAATACCTACACCATCACATATGGCTTGATTTGCTTTCTAGCTTCCCAGGAATTACCGGCAGGAACACCCCATCCGTTGCACCTTACCTTGCTGAGTGTTTCTGCAGGGCCATCCACTCCATCTCTTGGCAGATGATACAGAACATTAAGTCTACATGCAGCAGGATGAAAGCCAACACTCTAGGACCCTGTTAGCGTGGAGGGACATTCCCAGACGATCAGCTCTGTGTACCCGTGGCAGGTGGCAAGCAGCATATTTTAGGTGCCCTCTCTTGACACAGGGATCAAGCATCCCATCTGTTTCCGACGCATTCTCTGATGTAGGTCTCTGTGAATTCAGTGTGGAGCCACGCTGGCTTTGCTGGTGGAGATAGCGGTGACTTTATGTGTCCTCAGTTTGTCACCCTCAATCCTGACACTCCCAAGAGGAAATGGCTCCTAACGCTGATGGGAATCGTGGCTCCATGGATGACCTTCCTCGCTTGTCTACAGGGACTTGTGAACACTCATGTGGTCACTGCAACCCTTTTCCTGCCTAGAAAGCATCTAAAATGCATGTACTCACCTCACGGAAACACAGGTTGGATGGTTGAGGTTGGAAGACACCTCTGGAGATCTGGTCCAACTCCCCTACTCAAGAAGGGAGACCTAGAGCACATGGAACAGGGTGCCATCAGACTGAGCAGACATCCTAGTGCATCAAATATTGAAAACCTAAAGATTTTAAAAGCCAGCTAGCCAAGACCATGATTGTTTGTAATAGATATTGTTCCCTAATATGCCCATGTGCATGTTAATTAATAAAAATATATGTACATAGCACCTTCAAAAACACAAGCACACATGACTCTCTGCAGACAAATTCTTGGACTGCCTATACAAACATGCAGAAATGCAGGATATGATGGACACTCCTATCAAAACCACTGCTTTGATCATGCTGCATTTTAAAAGGGGAAAGGCAGCAGTGGCTCTATCTTGTTTAATAGATGAGAGGAGAGGAGACAGTCAGAGTGATTAAGGTCAAGTTTGTCTCAGCAGTCATGGGTGAACGAAGCTGAGGTACTGGGTTTTGATAATCCTTCCTAACACTTCTTTGAAGTTGCTTATTCCTAAGCCAGCCTGGTCTTGACTCACTAAAGGTCACTGTGGCAGATCTTACACCTCCCCGGAGATGCTTTCACTGTCAGGATGACCTTCAGCAAGCTTTAGGTCAGTGGTGTAGCTCCTTTTAAGCAGGACGTGTTCGAATAACAAGCAGCACCAGCCTGTAAAAGATCCAATCTACTGCAACCAGTCTGATATGTCCATCCAGAAACAACAGAGCCTGCAGACATACAAGGATCACCAAAGGAACTAGCAGCACCAGCTGATCCTTGCCAGGTTCTTTTGCTGTTCATGTTTTTATGAAAGACTTCCTGCCTCTGACTCCGGGAGTGCGATGGATCATCAGCACAGGGTGATTCACTCTATGCTGAGGAGCCAAAGCTCCCCACCTCTTGGTCTCTCATTTATCACATACATCTCATCCTAGCTGTCTGCAACTGCAGAGGCGTCGTCACTGCAGATCAAACTGGGAAGAAATGGTGAAACGGACAATGTTTTTGCTTAGGTTTCCTCATGTCTACATCTGACTTTGTATTTAGCACTGGACTGGATGGTTGTAACAAATCCCTCTGGCTCTAAAATCTACTCATTTCACTGAAGGTACTACATGGAAAGTATTCATCCTTCTTTAGTATATAAATATATAGATATAGATATAAATATAGAGATATAGATATATTCACATATGTATATATGTATGTCAAAATATCTGTGTCTGTATGCAGGCATATGCACTTTATGACCCTTACCCTATAAATCTATAACCTGTTCATATTTTCCTGAGACTTAAGCTGCAGTTTATTAATGATAAAATATGAAATAATACTCATAAATTCCCTGTGTAGTATGAGTGGGATTTTATTTCAGTTAATGTTAGCCTACTAAAAGAATATAGAGCCTAGGCTTGATTTCTCTATAATCAATAATGAGATAGGCACATCCAGAGGGCACTTTGGCTAAAATGTTTCAGTATCACAGAATCACAGAATCACAAAATCACAGAATGGTTGAGTTTGGAAGAGACCTCTGAAGATCATCCAGTTCAACCCCCTGCTGCAGCAGGGACACCCAGAGCATGGAGCGCAGGGTGGCATCCAGGCGGGTTAGGAGATCTCCAGAGAAGGAGACTCCACAGCCTCTCTGGGCAGCCTGTGCCAGGGCTCTGGCACCCTCACAGCAAAGAAGTTCTTCCTGCCATGGAGATGGAGCTTCCTGTGTTTAACTTGTACCCGTTCCCCCTTGTCCTGTCACTGGCCACTGCCAAGAGGAGTTTGGTCCCATCTTCTTTGCATTCTCTCCTCAGGTATTTATACCTATTGATGAGATCCCCTCTCAATCTTCTTTTGTCTAGGCTAAACAGGCCCAACTCACTTAGTCTTTCCTCAAAAGACAGATGCTCCAGTCCCTTAATCATCTTTGTCACCCAAGATTAGATGTAGGTGTCAAGTGGGAGTCAGGGTGAAACGAATTGGAAATGGCCTGGGTGAAATTCAGATATAGATTCAGGCATTAGCCGTCTTCAGCGCTGGTGTATTGATACGATCTGGGTCTGTAAATTCTCATAAGAGTCATTGGACACCTACTCAATGCAGTCAAATGGAACCTGAAGAGTCATTCAACAAAATAAAATAGACACCCACCACCTGATGAGCTGAATTTTGTCATTAGGTTCCATTGACTTGACTGACAAGAGGCAAGATGCAGCTGCCCAAAAGCACCTGGGAAGGAATAACCCTAGGCACCAGTACAGATTAGGGGTTGACCTGCTGGAAATCAACCCTGCGGAGAGGAATTTGGGAGTCCCGGTTGACACTAAGTTGCCCATGAGGCAGCAATGTGCCCTCGTGGCGAAGAAGGCCAAAGGGATCCTGGCCTGCATCAGGAGGAATGTTACCAACAGGGTGAGGGAGGGGATCCTGCCCCTCTGCTCAGCTGTGGTGAGGTCACACCTGGAGTATTGGGGGCAGTTCTGGGCTCCCCAGGACAAGAGGGACGTGGAGCTTCTAGAGAGGGTCAAGCGCAGAGTGACCAAATAATTAACGGACTGGAGAATCTATCCTATGAGATATCCCATCCTATATTTTGAACCACTGGCTTACAGTCTTGTTCACACAAGACAATCCTTCTCCATTTAAGTTTAGTCTCGTATTTTTAGTTACTGTCTTCCTTAGACACTTCCAATCTACTGGGTAAGAAACCCTTGATTTGTAACATTTACTTTTTTACTTTTGGCTGAATATTTCATTACTATATAGTTAGTTTACCAATAGTTATTAGGTCTGATCATAGAAAGAGGCAGGTATGTTCATACTTGAAAGAATAATCTTGTAGTAGTATGTTTGTAGTTTGTTTGCTGTTTAGAGGAACGGCAGAAACCTCACAGTTTCTTTTCCTGGGTCGCTGCAGGCCTTCTCGTAAAATCTGGTGGAATGACACCTTGAGCGCTCCTCAGTCACAAGATACAAAAAAAATGGAGATTCTGGCATTTCCTTTCCTAGCAGGGGAATTCCACAGCCCTTACGTCTCTGGGTGAAGAAACTGAGGTCATTGGTGTGATTCAGCAGCAATGAATTTTGCAGCACAGGGCAGGACTCTCAGAAGGTTAAGTTGACGATTGGGTAGCAGACTGTAGTGATGGGAAAACCGCACGCTTCTCTGCCTGTGCTGCTGGCAGCAAGAGTTCAGCATAGGAGAACTACAGCTGAGCAAAGGCACGATGCAACAGACATGCAGACGTGGAGATTGTGGACATTTCAACCAGAGCATGAAGTTCAGCTCAGGGCCATTGCAGCTGTCAGTTGCTCCCAAAGCTTGATGTAAAACCCACTGACCTCAATACAAAGATTTCTATTGCTTTCCATGTGGCAGGCTTTGAATTGGTCCCTTGGCGCTAGAATTTTGAAATGATGAAAAAAATAGCATTTTTTTCCTATCTATACAACCCGCCAGGCACTGAGGTTAACTGAGCATTTCTATTTTGCAGAGTGGTCTCTAATCTCAGCTCTGACATCTTTATGCCTGCAACACAAATGAAATAATACAACCAAAAGCGAAGCAAGTATCTAGTTAGTTTGTGTATTCTCCAAGTTTTTGGCATGCTGGTATGGGGGTACACAAAAAATAAAAAACAAAATCAAACTGAAATTCATGTGAAACTATCTATGCTCATCTTGCTTGAAACCAATAACCCTTCTTTACCTTTCTACTGAGTCCAAATAATAACTCAAGACAGCTGTGGTTATTTTCATTTTCACTTTGGAGATTTTCAGACTTAGTCCAAATCTGAGCGTTGTAACTGTGCAGCTCTTAGTCTCTTTCCTTGGTGAAATGATATACGAGTGTGTAGCAAGTGTAAGACTTTTGTTCACAGCTGGATGAACCAGTAGTTCATCTCAATACACGTGGAATTACAATATTGCAATTCAATTGCAATTACAATATCAATACATTGTTTTCATTTAACTATGCTCAAAGAAAGTATTTTTACTATTGGAGGTTGAAACAAGGATATGACCTGAATTCAAATTTAACCAGAGTGAAATCTTTTGAATAATTCTCACCATTTGACTCCTACCTATAGAAAACTCTTTTGTCATTAGCTGATCTTTCAGGAGTTTTTTTCTTCCATTTCAGGGTGGAAATCATCTGAACTTTCCAAAGATTTTAGATGCTCTGGTCTGGAACTAATAGGCAGGCCCTTTCCTGCTAATATGAAATATATCCCTTCTAAAAGCATCGGACACAGAAAAGAAAAAAAAAGGTATAGCAGGAGAGATCATTTATAAATGTTTATGAGAAAGACTATATGAAGAGAAGACTTCTCTGAAATGAACAGATTTACAAATGTTCTCCTCCCTAAAATTAATATATAGCTGGAAGAAGTCATTGTGCTTAAAAAGCACAACCGAGGTCTAAAGTCTTCTTCAGCCATCATTGAGTTCTCTGAGGTTGTCATCTATTCCAGGATCTTCTCATGTTGGACTGACTCTGCCCTCAGATACCTTTTCTATGAAAAGGGGACTATTTTCCAGTGAAGCATGATCCAATGAAAAAAGAAAAGATCACTTCTAGGTATAACTGTGTACCAACAAGGACAGCAGAATCAGTGTCAAGTCTCTTATCTCTGTCACTTACTGGACACAGCATCACCAAAGTTGCCTACAGCCAAAGGGCATCGGTAAATGCTTTAAGAGATGGGCAATGCACTATGATTCTTTTTTTAGGATAGCTCAAATCCTTGCCGTCAGTGGGAGAACTGGTGATGACCCAACATGACAGCTTCATTAATCCACCTCCTTCCATGCCCTGACAGCCATCCAGGGCATCCAATTCCATGCACACACGCAGAAAAATGCAGTTGTACACAGAAGGAACCAGCTCGCAAAGGATGAAAACAAAGCACTAGTCTGACTGAAAACTTTGTGCCTGTTGAACCTTCATGCTATGCAGTAATAATATTTACAAGGCACATTCACACCGTCGACTGGGCTGCCTTGCTCCATTACCTGCAACACTGTACGTCAGTGTAGGCCTGCCGTCTGCATGGTCGGGTGCATGATGCTACCCTATGGCCCAGGCCCTTGATTTATAGCGTCTGATAACTTTTTTCACATGCTGAAAATAAAATGCCCAGAATTTTTGGATAATGAAGGAAAATTGGGTTTGCTTTGACGTGGGAATGAAGATATGGTAGTCAATATTTTATTTTATTTTATTTTATTTTATTTTATTTTATTTTATTTTATTTTATTTTATTTTATTTTATTTTATTTTATTTTATTTTATTTTATTTTATTTTAATGAAAATCTCATCTCCTCTCTCTTCTTCTCCTAATATCTACACCCTCAGATCTGTTGAACTTTAAATGTGAGTTTTTAAACCCAAACTTGTCAAATATCTCAAGCGAATTTAAATGCTCATTCAGGTGGCTAAGTCAGAATCAACAAAAGGTGACCCCTAAGTGGAAGTGGAAGACTGCTTCTACCGAAGTAGAAGCAGTCTGTGCAATGTATAGGATTTACATCATTGTGACCTTGCTGTAGAAAGGCACAGGGTAATTGTAGGTTAGGTAATTGCATAGGCTAGAGTCAGTGGAGAGGATCAGGGATCTTGCAAGAAAATATCACCCTGTCCTTAGATAGTTTAGAAGAGGGGTAAATGAATCCTGTCTTTTCAAGATGTTTGTTTTTTACCACTGACTCTAAGAAGGACTGCAAAATGAATGATTTACTTAAGCTAGACAGCAAAAATTAAAATTTGGTTCAGCACATGCAAAAGCATGTTGAGATCTCATACATTGTATGAAACACCTCACCTCTAGCTTCAGATTGTTGTAAGCTTAAAGTGAGGTTACCATACTTTGTTTTCTCTGCTATCTTCAGAATTTAATTTTTCTTACATTGAATCTTGCCTCTATAACTTCCCATAACTTAAAGTCACTCATACACACCTTCCCAGACATAGCAAAATCTCCATTTATCTTCAAAAGTTTTCTCATCTACTCTGACATCAAGTAGTATTCAAAGAAAATATATATTTATAAAAGAAAGTATAGCACAAAGAAATTTAATGTTGGAATGGCAAACATTAAACTTCCGTGGCTACTACGGGACAAGTTCGTATATGATGCAAATTGTTACTGCTTCTTGGAAATCACTGGAACTGGGATTCAGCTGAAGATCTGTCCCTTTGAGTATCAGAGAGGAAGAATTAAATTCCTCATTCCTCACTTGTGCCTTAGAAGAAAGCATACGAATATTAACATTCTTGTAACTTGACTTTTAATTTCATTTTAAAGGTTTCTTGCCACACATCATTGATTTATGCTTTTTGTGCTCAGACTCGTAGATGCAAAACTAATCAACCTTGAATTGTTTTGCATTGCTAGAACCTCCTTGAGAGCTTCATGTTGACCACCAATTGCATAACAGAAAATGTACTAAGCTCTTTTATTTATAAATAAATTATATAATATATGTAATATTCATTAATATGAATACAATAATTATATTAATAGATTGACATATAAAATATGTTAACTCTCTTGCCTCTCACTTCAAATTTTTTTAAATCTTTGTTTTGCAATTGTAGAATTCTTCTCTTCCTCTCCTATTTTTATGTATTAAGTTTAGGGGTTTATTGCATGTTTTCTGGATATTTTACTTTATTTTTTCCTTTCTGGCGTACATACATTATTTACTGAAATATGGCTTTATGGCACCTCAAGTGCATTGTAGTGGAAAATAACTTATAAGAAAATAGTCCCAGTTCTTACTGTTAAGAAATATTGAAGAAGGGATTTTAAGAGCTTAAGCTGCCTGGGACAAAGTTGTATAGGCTGCTGTGATATGTCTTTTTTATTGCTGATACTCTGAAATGCATCAAAAAATGAATGTTAATTCCCAGGTTAGTACTTCATGCCAAAGCTTTGCCCAGGAAGAAATTATGATCTGTTCCAAAGACCAATGCAAAGACTCCCCCAGGCTTCAGTGGGCTTTCAAGCTGTCCCTAGAGACTTGTTGCAATTTAATATATAAGGAGACAGCAGTTCTTTAAATACTGTGAGCTGGAAGTTTTGTTGTGGATTTGGTCAGGAAGCTTCTTCCAGGTCATTTAGGGCTTGATTAATTCTTCAGGCTCAACCTGCAGTGAGGTATGCTAAGTAATCATGGTGCATAGAAATGATCTCTCCAAGGTCTCTTTTTGCTCTGGCTTTGAGGGAATAAGTGAAGAACTGCAGCCCATGAAAGCTATTTCCCCTGAGATACCACCATAAGCACTTTTCAGGAGAGACTAAGCATCCACCATTCTTGCTTGCACCTTGCTTGTGTTCAAGAAACATAGAGAGAGGTATATAAACTTGATCTGATGAAGATTTAGGTAAGTTCATTTCATATTTTCTTCCAGATATGCTCAATAAAGCAAAGTTACATTCTGACCATAAGAAAGATATGGAAATCTTTTTATTTTCCTGCTTCGTAAGGATTCTGAAATTGGTCTCCCATTCCTGTCTACATTCATTGGTATGTCTACATTATCTGTCTAAATAACATATTGTCCTAACCTATTCCAAAATAACTGGACAATTTTGTCTGTCTTTTGTACTGTGTCCAGTTCTGGGCCCCACAGTACAAGAGGGATGTGGAGCTGCTGGAGAGAGTCCAGCTAGGCTAGAATGATCAGGGACCTGGAACATCTGCTCTATGAGGAGAGGCTGAGGGAGCTGGACCTGTTCAGCCTGGAGAAGAGAAGGCTGAGAGGGGATCTGATCTGTGTGTATAAGTGCCTCAAGGGAGGCAGTGAGGAGGATAGGGCTGGCCTCTTTTCACTGGTGGTCACTGACAGAACCAGAGGAAATGGCCACAAATTGAAGCATAAAAAGTTCCACGGGAACTTAAGGAAGAACTTCTTGACGGTGAGGGTGACAGAGCACTGGAACAGGCTGCCCAGAGAGCTTGTGGAGTCTCCTTCTCTAGAGATCTTCAAGACCCGCCTGGATGCAGTCCTGTGCCACGTGCTCTAGGTGGCCCTGCGTGTGCAGGGGGGTTGGACTAGATGACCTCTAGAGGTCCCTTCCAACCTTAGGCATTCTATGATTCTATGAAATATCTTTCCCTCACTCCATTTCTATCCCCCCCCTCTAAAAATTCTGGGGAGGAAATGCTACATAAGAAAAGGCCCTGTTTTGAGCAAAGGACAAGACCAAATGATTTTCATAGGTGCTTTCAACCAAATTATTCCATGGCTGGGTTGCTGACTTGACCATGAGACTTTTTCTAAATCTGTGGTAGTCGGATATCTACTGTGTGTTTTCATGGTTATGTCCAGTCCCCAATGGGACAGATCACAGGTGCAACCTTATATATGCAGGATTCAAATCAGGTTTGTGGCCAACACCCTTCTTTTCCTTTTAATCCCTTTAGAAAAAGCAAAGGGAGGTCCAAATTCCAAGTCCTTAACTGGCATGAGCCACTATGGTTTTACTGAATACAACAGAACTTTTCTAGCTTGCAGCAGCTGGAGATCCAACCCCTGTCAACAAGACTTTTCATAGAGACCTGGTACTTAATGCTAGTCACTCAAGCGCAATGTGTGAGCACTTAAGGTGGTTTGGTTGGAAAGGTGAAATATATTGTTTTAATATACATTTAAAGTGTACTGGTAATTTCTTTTCTTTAAAAACAAAGCAGAAAAAAAAGGAAATTAATGGTAAGTGGAAATTCATTTTGTCGTGTAATAGCAATACACTGTATATTATTACTATCCTGGTATTCCACAGGGAAAGTAAATGCCAATAAAAGGGATTATAAAGCAACATGCATTTCCAATTAGGGTCTACAGTGCTGCTCAGAGTAAGCTTTGCCAACTGTCTAGATGGAGGGACGTGGCTCAGAGCAAGCTCTGGGCACAGGCTGAGCAGAAGGGGAGCAAAGAAGGAGCTCCCGTGGCTGCCTCATGGCACGTTTGGCCAAGCAAGATCTGCGAAAGCTTCTCCATTTCAAGAGACGAGGAGGAGACAAACCGAGGGGTCCATCACGTCCACATCTCATCTTCAAGCTAAAGTAGAGAGGAATGGGTAGGCTGGGAAAAGGAAGGAGGTCTGGTAGGAGCAGATATTACTTCCCTCAGATTTAAGGAACATATAGGGGCCATCTGCATCATATGGCCATGTCTGGGGGCAGTACAGTTACAGGACACCCCTTACTCAAGTCAGTCTGGAGTCAGTGCATGTACACATGCACACCCACTGCTTCTTGACTCTTCCATCCATGCAACTAAGATTAAGCTATATACATCAGTGAACATGTATATCTATGTGATATCAGCATAGAACAAATAAATCGTGAAAAAGGAGTGTGTAATAGGTAGGAGGCTGAAGAACAAGCAAGAGGACAGTGCTTACAAATAGGTCTTCAAAGAAAGCCCATTCAAAATTGTCCAAAATTGTATGTTCTCCTCCTAACACACACACACACACACATGCCAGTTAAATTAATCTTTACTATTCTTTCTCCTTTAAGGGATGGGGAACCAACCTCAGTTACTATCTGGGGCAGGATTTGACAGCTTACATCAGGAATGGACATGAAGTTGCCCAGATGTGTCTGCTGAAGGAACCATTTTCCTGGCGATGACAGAAGTCTGGCAAGATGCCCGATAAAAATCTGAAGTGGATTTTTTTTCTCGCCCTTTCTCTTTCAGAGACAAAAAAAAAAAAGGGGAAAAAGAAACGCTTATGCATCAGCCACATATATAAGAAAACTCTCCCTTTTTTATTTCTCCTTTTTGATAGAGACACTGAGATCTTCAAAAAAAAAAAAGAAAAAAAGACAGGAAATCATAACATTGACCTCCCCAAAGTCTCATGCATCAATCAGGTCATTCCTTCAGCCCAAGAATATTCAATCTCTCTCTCTCTCTCTTTCTTCCTCAATTTGCTCTATCCTGTACAGGAACTCAAGGCCATGTTTAATATGTTTGTTTTTTACACTGACAACATAGAGGTCAACGTTTAAGTTAGGTTACATAATCAGATCAGTCCCCAGTGATTAACCACAAGCAAAATAATTCCTGCTTAATTGTTTTCTTCTTTCCCCCTTATCCTTCTGAAAAGCAAAGTCCTGTTATTTCTGCCTTCTCTCTGCCTTGGCATTACTTCAGTGCTGATCTCAGGTTGGTCTGAATTTGGGATCAAATTTTCAAAAACACTTGAGCAAGGCTTCCTTCATAAAGACTTTTTTTTTTAATGCTATTGCAAAGAATAAAAAGGAGGAATTCTCAGCAGGAGTTAGACAGACTGGTCTTGTTTGCATTTTTATTTAGCAAATATTTCTTGTGAATATTGGCTTTCTTTCCATAGTGAATATCCATGGGGGGTGTGGATAGCCAAAACGCATCTGCATTCTCTGATTTTGCAAGAACGAGTTATGAACAAATGTAATCTCAGAGTCTAATTTCATATTCAATTAGAATCATTTCAGAATTTGGAGATGTCAGATTGAATTAACCCCAGGCGTATGTACGGACTGGAAAATGACTGACTGAATATTAGTCCAGAGAGGAAGGACCTGGGAGTAATGATGAGCACCAAGATGAGCATAAAGCAGGAGCCAATTTGAATACTATCTGTGTATGTGAACTATAAATAAGGCAAATCACATACTGGGCTGAATTAGCAAGTGTTTAATCTTTCCGTGTTGCTGAAAGAAGAAATTATTCCGCTCTATTCAAGTGCTGTTGAGGTTATGGACTACTTCACCCTGCTTTTGCATCCACAGTGAAGGATGGATTTGGAGAACTTGGAGGGATGTTTTCCAGGATTACAAAATAGCGTGAGGCATTGAACATATGTCCTGTGAAAAGACACCAATGGATCTGGACTGGTGAACTGGGAGAAGAGGAGACTAAGATGGGAACTAATTGCTACTTATAACTATTTGAGTGGCAGCTACAAAAAACAGCAAAGAGCTCTTCTTAATAGTATTAGATGATACAATAAGGGGAAGCAGTTGAGGTTTGGGAGGTTTAGGCTTGACATTAAGGAAAAACTTAATTTCATTGAAAATCCATTTCAACATTGAAGCAGGTTATCCAGAGGAGCTGTGACGTATACAGCCTTGGAGGGTTCCAAATCTTGGCTGGGCAAAACCGTGGCTGAACAAATCTACAATTGGCCATAGTCCTGCTCCAGCTGGGAGTTTGGACTAGAAGTTCTCCAGCTGTCTCTTCCAATCAATTTTTACATGACTCTTTGATTCTAATTGCAACTTTTATTTTTTCCAGAGATTTCCCTCCCCGAAAATGCAGACTATTTTTAATCTCCCTAAACCTTGAATTTGGTAGAAAAAATAGGATGGGTTGTTTCTTTCACCTAAATTCCTATGCCACTCACTACCATGTCTTATTTTTTCACTAAGTAAATGGAGCTTGGTTTTCACTATGCACAGCTAGGGAAAATCCCACCACTCATGCTTAGTTAATCTGGATGCATTACCAGGAAGACTGATTAGGTTCTGTACCAAGTGACCTCTCATCCTGCTGTTTTCAAGCACTTTGGCTAAATGGGAAGGAAATAGAAAGGAAGACGCATGACCCAGTGAATGAAGGAAAAGAATGAAAAGCTAAAGAACTAGAACATATACCTGAACCTGCCCTAAAGTGAGACAAATTGAGTGAGTGCCATTGAGTACCCAAGTTTCATCACTTTTAAAATCAAGAAAGTAGAAGGAATATTCTCTTAATAAAGGGAGTCAAGTATGTAAGTAAAGAATCACCTCTAAAATACAGCACAGTGTAGCTCATGGCAGCTTGATGTGGATATCTGCAAACAGATTTTCAGGCAGTATAATGCTGAAATTTTATCAATGCATATAATGCATTTAACAAAGATGTCTCCATTTTGCTAGTTTCTCCTTAAAGGAAATTCAAACAAGATATAAGAGTCATCGAGGAGTGAAAGGCTTCATGGATGGAGTATGCCCCCTTCAACAGTGTAGGATATAACACTGAATTTCAATCATTATTCCCCACTACAGGACACTCTGCTTTATAATAAATGAAGGGGAGAGAAGCATTTGTTGACTAGGTATAAACTGAGCCCAAAGAGTTGCATTCAACAGACCATTATTGTAATATTGTAATAGGACTGGAGAATACAGAGAAAGATCAAGTATTATGAGTCAAGAACATAAAACAATATGAAACACATAGAATAACAAATCAAAAAAAAAAGGAAAAAAAAAAGAAAAGGAGCCTTCAGACCATGCACAGAGTAATTCAAAGCAAATGTGAAGCTATTCTCTTCAGCAAGACAACCGCAGTAGGTCACACTAGTGTTTGTGGGGGTTTTTTTGATTTTATTCATTTTTATTTTTATTTCAGTACACAATCCTAAGCCAGTATTCTTGGACAGTATTAGTCAGAAACATCTCCTGAATGGCTACGCTTGCCAACTGCCTGTTTTGTATTTATTTTGTAATTATTCTGATTATTTGATATGTGCTCTCTGTGCTTTTTCCCCCCAAACAGGAAAATAGAAGCATCAGCTCTCCATACGTTTCTCATATTTGTGATCAAATGCGTTCATGGAAAATATGGTTTGCTGAATCGCTGTGGGCAGGACTCGTACATACTTTTCTAATACCGGATGTTTGGAGAGAGGTTTTAAATATACACTCAAACCCTCTACATTTTTGTGAATAAACCATACCCTGGCTATGGAGGCACCTAACTGACCCCGAGTTTGGCTTTGTCGAGGACGGTTAAGCCTGATGGTTTTGCACACTCTGCAGCCCTCTGTGAGCTGGCACTGCGGCAGCAAGAAGCCATCCTGCCTCCCCACACCCTTTTGCCAGCCCAAACATTTATGTATCTATGAGGTGGAACGAGAGAATAGACTGATGCTCACTCCGAAAAGCAAAGCAAAACAAAACAAAAACCAGTGTTAACCCAGATTGGCTTCCCAATCTGGCCCTGGATTTTGCCACACAAGTGTTTGCACTGGATTTGGCTTGCAGACTTGAAGAATGCAGAAAATGATGGCCAAGACTCCCCTGGGCATACTCTGTTCTCCTTGTGATGCTTGTCCTGAGGTGATAGCTAAACCCAAGGTTATAAGGAATGTCAACAGACCCACCCCGACATCCCAGCATTTTGTTTGTGTCCAGGTTTCTTGGACTTTATCCACATGCCTCATTGCCTCTGACATTGTTGTGGATTTTAGGACAAGACCTGTACCTGGAGCACCTGAGCCCTTTGCATTTAGGAGACAAAGAAGAAAAGTCTGTTTTTATCTGTATCCTTGTTTTCTTCATTTTTTCTAGCTTTCTCCATTAGCAACAGTACTGGCAGTATTCTGGTCTCCCTCACTCTTGTTCAGATACCAGGGACAGGGAATGAAATCAGTTAACGGACTATATCTTACTCTTATTCAGTCTTTGGTCACTATTAAACACAAGGCTGAAATCAGATGTGCTGCTGGTGACCATGGCCTGCTTTTGTCTAGCTTTCTCTCTTTTAACCATCATCTCTGATGTTCACAACATGAAACTGCCTATCAGTTACCTTAGGACATATATTAGGATAGTCAACGTCCAAGTGGGATCACCTCCTAAGGGATCACCTCCTCCTGGAGGTAAACTTGGATTAAGCCATGTTTACATCATCAATTCAAGCCTCAGAGAATTTTTATTTTGATGCACTTGTGCTCAAGGCTAGCAAAGTTGCTTCAGAAAACGCAGGACAGAAAACTTATAAAGCACAGTAACACCATGCAAAGTCTGTGCTATAAATAGACTCCATGCAAAAGGCATAAAGAAGGGAAACAGAAGCAGAAGGAACACAAACCAAGTGAATCCAAACATAACTTGGCCTTTTTCTATTCTGTCTCCTCTTTTTTTTTTCTTTTTTTTTCTTTTTTCCCTTTCTCTTTGTATCTTTTTTTTTCCCTTTCTCTAACTGTTGCCCAGCAGGATATTTCCACTGACATTAAGCCTAGTGTGCAAGTATTTCTTGGGACTCACTTCAAAGCAATGGGAGCACTATACAGAAAATAAAAATAAATAAAAATAAAATAAAACAGCTTTCAGATATGATGCCTACATCAAGGGCTCAAGCCTATGCACTCAAATCAGACAGTTTTCCAGCTGAGAGCTCTCCTTGTTTTTCCTGCAACCTTCCTGCCTTTCCCTTTCCCTTGGTTTTGATTCCATGCAAGTCAGTTGGGTCTTTCACAATGCAGGGGAGGGTCGTACAGCTACATCTCATCTCCTGTCATCCCTCTCCTCCTCCCTCCACTTCTCACTGTTGTAGCCTGAATTGCATTGTTGTGTGAAAACCAACAAAAACACCAAGGGCTTTGATTTTCTCCCAGCCATACCTATAATGATGTTTCCAAAATGACAGGAGCAAAAAAGAAAAGAATGGAATAAGCAGGCAAGCAGAATTTTATATATATATATCTTCTCTCCCTCTTGTCTATTTTTTATGAAAAAGGAGAACAGACTGGAACAGAGGAGAAATCTAACAAAAATATGGTGACAATAAGCAAGAAAATGTTCATAACAGGTCATCCATAACCACGTTTTCCTGGAGTAAATGCAAGCATATAAATGTATCCTTACCACCTTCTCTAGCAAAAAAAAAAAGAGAATGTAAATCCATGCATTGTAGATATTCATAATGACCCACAACTTTACAGGCAAGAGAATTAACTTTTATTTATAATTTGCTACATAAAATTTTATCTGTCCCTTGCAGCATTTTCTGCCTGGCGAAAGGCCATATCATTTTTAAGCTCTTTGAAAGAGGCAGGTCCCAAGACAGCATACAACCACAGGACAAAAAGGGATTCTTGCTAAGATGGATGCTTAGACAGAGGTTGACAAACAGCTGGACATGAAAATTGGAGAGTTGTTTAAATAAGTAAAGGGAGAAATAAATAAGCAGGGTTATTAAAAGCTTTAAATAAGACCTCATGAAAAAATATATAGATACACACATACTTATACACACAAAGGTGTGTGTGTGTGAAATAAGTAGATGATGCAGATGCAACTTCCCAAGATACAGGAAAAGGCCACAGGCAAAACCAAGACTAGAAATCTCTTCAGTTCATTCCTCAATTAGCAACCAATGCATTAGAGTACTGCAGTTCCCTCATGATTCTTACTCGGTCATTGCAAGAACGGACAAATTTGCAACCTTTTCCCATATCTCGAGGTATCAACCCTTTCATTATAGTAAGGAAATTGGGAGAGAAATTAATTAACTTAGTCCTAAAACCTTGGTAGTATTAATTATCCACTCACTCACTTGCCCACCCAGGTTTCAAAATTATTAGCATTGCCTTTCTAAAGTATGTTGGAGTTCCTGGGTTTTTTTTCTTCTTGTTATTTGCTACTTTTGAAGGTCTCTACAAATAGGACAGGGAAGGCTGTGAAGAGAATGACCCCATGCTAGTCTTGCTGTTCCACCTTTTCCTAAACTAAATTGGAGATACTGAATATGCAACCAGTTTTCAACCCCTTAGCTGTGTTTAGGTCTTAATTGACTGAAGTGTTGCCTACAATGGCTGCAAAGTCCTCTTCTCCTCTTCTCTTCTCTTCTCTTCTCTTCTCTTCTCTTCTCTTCTCTTCTCTTCTCTTCTCTTCTCTTCTCTTCTCTTCTCTTCTCTTCTCTTCTCTTCTCTTCTCTTCTCTTCTCTTCTCTTCTCTTCTCTTCTCTTCTCTTCTC
>VWPW01015200.1:33108-141962 GCA_013389825.1 Crypturellus undulatus
CTCTTCTCTTCTCTTCTCTTCTCTTCTCTCCTCTCCTCTCCTCTCCTCTCCTCCCCTCTCCTCTTTTATTTTTTTTCTTTCCTTGAGTAGATGTCGTAGCCTGTTTCCGCGGCACATGAAGTGTGTGGCATGTGATATAAATAACATGACTGGGTACTGCACTGACAATTGCACTTCTGGAACAGTGGAAAGAGTAGTTCAAATCAATGTTGTAAGTGGAGATTAGGGGGCTGTGACAATTTCCCTTGGCTAACTCCTTGCTCTGAACTTTTCAGCAGACCTGCTGGGTTTTAAATATGTTATGGTTCCCATGACCTGCAGATAACCCAAAAGCAGGTGTCAGCATGTCAGGGCATGCACAGATAGGAGAGCATTTGATTTTCTAAGCTTGCATGCGGCACGGAGCAGCTCAGGGAACCATTCGGTCATCCTAATTCCTAACCTACCTGAAACAAAGAGAGTGCCATGAAAAGCAAGTCAGGATTGCCAGGCTCACCTTGAAGACAGAGATGAGCAATATCAATAGCATGAAAATTATATTAATTGCTTAGGAAAGGTGAGGGATACTTATTAGCTCATTAGCCCTCACTGTTAACATAAATATCAAGCAAGATGAATCCTATAAAAACTCATGTCCAAAAAGCAAGGCAAAGGTGGTATGCAAGTGTTCAGATAAATAATCTAGTAATGTTTGAGGTGCCCCGATGCATTGAAGATGTCTTCAAAAGAGTGGCAGATATGACACAGGACCTGCAAGAAGTGCAGCTCTGGACTGACAGGTGACATGTCAGTGAGACACTTAGGATGTCTCAAAAGCCAGTGGTTAACCATGAGAGTCACTTCATAGCAACCTATACATTTGGTAGATCTGTTTTTTTTTTAGCATTTTTTTTCCAAAGACCATCAGGGATTCTCCTTGGAAAAGTGCATGAAGGGAACTTGCAGGTAAAGATTCATGAAAACTAATCTTTTCAAAGTACAGTTGTACTTAACTATCATTCATTGACTTTAGTGAAAGAGAAAGAGCTATACCAAAAAGAAATAAATTTTGCTTGTGCTTCCTAAGTGTCTTGCTTGGAACTTGCATTGGTCATGCTCAAGCAATATGCTTATTCCTTTGGCAAAAAAATCTCCTCCACCTGCATTTCTTCAAACTGTGATTCATTCTGCCTTATTACCATCTTAATAAAAATAATAATATTAAGGTCTTCATTACATTCTGTAGGGTTTGGGATTATTAGACTGGCAGTCAGCCAAACTCTTTGCTGTAAATTACAATGCAAAGGTTATGTGCAAATGATATCTTTCTCCTTGGGTTACAAGAAAAGGGATTTTTCATAGGCATACAAGGGAAATAAATGTGTTTTTTAAATAAAAGAGGTTAGCTAAAGTGCTACCTTTTTGTGACCCAGAACTGCCCAATAGAGCAAAGCTTTAAAAAAATCATTTTATTTTGCTTTGTTTTCCTCTGGTTAGGAATTGGAAAATGTTCTGCTATCACAGCATACATGCCAGTGTGAGTCCAGTGGTTGTGGTAACTCTCATGCTTTTCTTGTAGAGGGTCCAACATTTCGTATTTTATTTCCTGAACAGACAGCTCCAGAAGTCATGTGATTGATTGTGTGAGATTCTAAGACAACTGAGATTTTTTTTCCCCAAAAAAGATTATATTTCTTCCTTTCAAGAGCAAAGCAACCCTCTAAAACAGCATTTCCTAGAGGCTATATAATCAAAAGTTTTTCCCTCCAAGATGATGGCAGAATCAGTTCCTTCTCCAAGATATTGGTACCTAAGCAAATGAAAGTTGCCTAGCTATGTCTCAGCTTTCAGGTGTGTGATGCTATGGTGAAAGGACAAGGTCCAGTATTGAGAGGTCAGGGCTTTATATGCATTCCTGATGCTGTCATGCATAAGCCTGCAATAAAGTTGAGATAATATATGTTTCAGATGTAGCATTTTGAGTACAGTTCCCTGCATTTCTTAGCACGCAGAGCTTCCTAACAGACATCACAAGATCATGGTGAAGGGCTTTGTGTGAACTTAAGTAAAGACAGTCTCTCTTTTAATAATTTTTTAATGACTCCTTCATTAAAAGCAGATCAGAAAAGGCAGGAAAATCTAGTATCCTACCCAGGTAACACAGTGGGTCAGTGGCAGGAGAATTTGGCCTGCACGTGCCAAACCACATTCCTGACTTCAGCTATGGAAATGCTTTTGAATAAGGTCCTTTCATGGTCAAGTGGACATATCAAACCATCCTTTTTTTTTTTTCTTTTTTTTTTTTTTTTTTTCTTTTTTTTCTTTTTTTTCTTTTTTTTCTTTTTTTTCTTTTTTTTTCTTTTTTTTCTTTTTTTTCTTTTTTTTCTTTTTTTAGTTTAATGCTCTGTCTGGTGAGGTTTCTGAACTCTGAATTTCGCACTTCCATTTCCAGTACTAATGACCCTGGCTTGAACAGCAGGATTTTTTGATCTATTACAGGATTAGCGACACACAAATTATTGAGAAGAATTGTCCCATTTCCATTGACTCTTGCACTCAGTTTAGCAGCACTGGGCCCTGTTCATGGTACTCTAGGAGCAGTGAACTCACTCCATCCAGTTCTGTGAGCGTGCTGCAGGTCTACGTGCTGACATATCAAGTGGATGAGTTATAAATTCTGCTTAAAAGCATTAGCTTTGCTAGCAGTAGCATTTGCTTTCAGCTTTGGACCTTTGCTGGCTCCATCAAAAGAAAAGGTTGCTCTGCTCTAGCATCTGGCTGCGTAAGCTTACAGACTGAAAAGTATCAAGCTTTGGTTCCTCATGGCGTGTTTAAATTACCAGGGAATTGTGTTACTGATTTCAATGAGGGCAAAATTAGGGCACTGAAAACTAATCTATTAATTTCTCCCCATCACCTCCTTAAGAAAGTTACAGGCATGGGCCAAAGAGGCTATAAAAGCTTTTTAAAGAACCTAAGGCATAAATCCTTGAAGTGTCAAAGCTGCAATTCAGTGGAATGAGAAACAGAGCAGCCCACTTCATTTTCAGAGCGTGGCTGTCCGAGGAAGCCCTCTGAAGTGGTCGAGCTCCTCGCAGGATTTGATTAGTGCCTTTCCGAACTTCTGTTTGCAATGAACATAAAGTGCGTTCCTAGGTTGCCGCTCTCTCATTACCAATTTGGGGTTAAGGGAAATTAAAAAAAAAAAAAGGAAGAAAAGGAAAAAAAAAATCCTTTGATTCAATTTCCTTTTGCTAAGACTTCCTTAAATATTATCATTATCTGACGTTTATTTTACTAGGATTGGAAGGGGCAATTGTGGTCACACATTTGACTGCTGGTGTAACTCAGACCAGAGAATCATGGCCTGCAATTACTAGATCCTGCTGAAATGTCTGCAATTTAAAATGAAGCACATCTTTTGTTTTATAGCTTCTGACTCTTCCAATCCCCTTAAAAAGCTGCAGTCATACCTGCTTACAACTAGTAATCAACCTGATTACACTTAAGATCACTGGGAATATGTTTCCGAGGAAACTGGGATTCCACCATGCTTTTTTTTTAAAGTAGGATTGGATCGAATGTGTTCATTCTGCTATTTCCCAAGGTCACCCAAGCCTCTGCCTCAGCAAACCCTCTATTTACGGCACAGGAGTTGGGACTGAGACACTACAGACAGCTGAGACTGTCTGAGAAATATCCAGACAGCAGGACATGCTTCAGCTGACATAAATTCAGGGGTGCTTACTTTCACCATAACAAAAAATTCCATGGCATTTCCTGTATCAACTCTGGGATCAAGGATGATTATTCTATTTATTTACTAGCACTTATTTTGCAAAACTCTCACTCCACACATAATATCATGCCCGAAGAAGTAGCTTATCTTAGCAACTTTGTCCTGTTGAAGCTTATGCTTGATTTCTGTTTAAAGTGCCAGAGAAATAACAACTAGAGTTCCATAATCCTGTAATTCTCCAACTAGCTACAGGCCATTCATTATATCTGTTTAGACAGAGAATTTGTTTGACTTTTCTATGAAATGAGGAGATTCTTGAGTGCCTCCTATGCAAATTAATGTTCATATTGACCTGGAGAAAAGAAAATGCACATGCAAATCTGCATATGCAAATTATAAATGTAATTTTAAATTATATTGTTTCTCTCTTTCATGTGAAAGAAATATTTTTTTTCTGAAAATAAGAAATGCACATGCAAATTAGCATATACAAAAAAGCACAATTCTACAATTAGATATAATATAGCAAGATAATAATAATTTAAACCTCTTCTCCTTGCCCCATTTCCACCTGCCATTCCCTCCACTTTTGTATCAGAGGGTAACAGCTTGTGTCTGTGGATTTTTAATGCTGCTGGCATAGGCTTTCTTCTCAGGGTCAGTATATTGACCCTGAGACTCTGGAGCAGTCTCACACATTAGGACAGTAAGAAAGAATAAGAGTAAGTAACAAAGAGTAAGAATAAGAGTAAGAGTAAGAGTAAGAGTAAGAGTAAGAGTAAGAGTAAGTACGAAAGAGATTCAAAAACTTAAAAGCAAATTTAAAGGAATTCTGTGAACCTGCTACCTATCTCAAATCTTACACCTGTCTACATTGCAGCCCACCTCGAGTGACATCTACTTCCACCTTCTGCTCAGTGCAGGGTCAACACTGAACTCAAAGCTGTTTGCTCAGGGATTTGGCCAGTTGAGTCTTCAACTGCAAAGGTAACCTGTTCCATTACTTAATAATTTTCACGGTGGTTCCCCTCTAACTAACCCCTCTAACCTTCAGAGGTTAGCTGGGGAGGTTGATGAAGGAATTTGACCTTACAAATGCCCCTGGAAGTGCTGTACCGGCAGTCCTGTATTTTGTAGATGCAACGTTTGAGATCAAGATATATCTGGGCTGAGAGCCAGTCCAGAGGCCTGGTGTGCTTAAAGCCACTCAGACGCTTACATTTCAGCTGGGAGTGAAGACACAGTCAATCGGCCATTTTGCCAAAACATTCTCTTTTCTTTACCTCATAAATCTAGCCAGCAGACCTTGACTCTCTGGTGCTCCTAGTATTTGTAATATTGAACCCTACAAGCATTCAACACTTTTACCCAATGCTTATAGTACCTCTTTGAAGTAACTCTTTGAAGCAATGGTCAACCAAGGAGATGGAGAGAGAATGGGCTATGAAAACAACCATGATTAATGTATTTGTTTTTTTTTTTTTTTTGCTACAGGTTTTCTTTGTATTTCACACAGAGAGAAGATGCCAAGAAATAGCATCAGTTCACTGAGACACCAGTTTTTCCAACTGAAAGCTAGTCAGCCTGAGGAGCTGATGCCATGGATGAAGGCAGGTCTGTCAACACCAAAAGCAGAGGGTTGAGCTTTCCTGGAGGTGATGGTGGTGGTAGCAAAGAGGGGAACGGACCTCCAACGGGATCACAGAGAGGAACAGAAAGTAAATAAACGTCTGGGCATGCACTACAGCAACCAGCTTCAGTGGTCAAGGGTACAGGAAAAACAGCTGTAGGAGAGCAGCCAGAAGCCAATGGCCTCAGAACCATGAGGGAAGGATGGTGTTAGAGCTGGGGGAAGAGTTTGCACTATATCACTTTGGGCTCTTATGATGACAAGGCTCTAAACAGTAAAATTTACATTTTTATTCAGTTAATAAGAGTGCAAAAATAGCCATGATAAGAAGTCAAATCAACTACTAGAGCCTCAGAGCAACTCTCAGCAGCAGCTGAGCAATGTCAATTTTCTACAGTCAGCAACACTGAAATCTGACCGTTCCTGCAGTTACACGGCCAGAATTTGTGCCCTATTCACTCTAACAAGGCTACACTGATTTCCTCAGATGAAGGGCTGCCCTCTTCATTTTAATGAAGTTGTAAAGATTTATCCCCAGTGAGAAACTGAGTTTGCTTGGGGCTTACTGATGAGCAGAACAGGAGTGATTCTGACTCTCCTGGTTCACATAGAGCTCCCCTGATACACACGCATATCGCTAACCTTTCATCTTATCCATCAAGAACTTTTCATAGAGGCTTCTACCCTTTTGGCAATTCACAGGTCATCTTCCACATGAAGTGCATGAGGCAGCAACCAATCCCTCCAGCTGGAAGAGCCAATAGCAGGAGAAAATAGCCACTATGTCCCTGTAGCACCTCAGCCCAAAGCGAAGGAAGAGGCAGCAGCACATATGAGATGTTTCAGAGTGAGAGCATCCATGACCACAGACATAAGAAACCTACACCAAGGACAGCAATGATTGTTTTTTTCTTGCCAGGAATTAACAAAACTTATTGCTCTGTCTTACATTCATTGCATGACCTTAGATAAGTCATCTAAAAACCCAAACATTGCAAATGTTTAATGCAGTAATGGGAGCCAGGTGTCCAAGAACTTGACAGATGTGGGTTTCAGTCCATAGCACTGTTTACTAAGCATAACTCATACACATTGTGACCTCACTATCCCTGATCTTAAGAGTTTTCTGTCTTCTGAAATGATCACTTTTCTCCCTCAGAATGTCTCCAGTGTGAAATGCATCCATTTCTCGAGGCTCGAAAAAGATGCAGAGCACAATCCCTTACTTTCAGGAACTTGTACATTGCTCCTGCCTTCATGCTTCAAAATCCTAGCACTCCTAAGAGCAGAAAAGCAGAGATATGGGCTGGGGGTTGTTCGTTTTTGGAGGGGACTTGTTTGGTTGTTTTATATTTTGTTGTTTGCTGCCATTAGGGATGATGCTGCGGTTTCCAAGGCTCATGGCTGTGTGTTCCCTCGGCAGCCCCGTGGCATCACTCGCACCTCACGTGGAGCAGGGAGGGGTTTTGCCTGGCCGTAGGTGTCAGTGAGGCCATCAGCTGCTATGGCAAGGGATGTCCAGAGGCCTAAGGTCACCTCTTGGCAGGTGGAACAAGGTGGGTCCAAGCTGCCCAACCCACAGATCTTTCCCAGTGCTCCAATTCCAGCGACAAATCACACTTTTCCCTCTTTGCTTGCTTTAAAGAAAAAATTAAGTATTAATGCCCCACTTACCTCTAGCCAAGCCTTGCATTCTTTGATATATAAATATACACATATACACACATTTATTTTATGATGATTGCATATTTGATTATAACATAGAAATCCTTCTTCGATTTTTTGGCAACATCTGCAAAACAGAAGGCTCATAAAAAGGGGTAGGTCTGTTTTTCATGTGTACGTGCATGTTTTGTTTTCCAAACCAAACTGGGAGCATTGTTGCCTGAGCTTTGCCTTTGCCCTGATGGAGAGCAGCTGAGAAAAGTCAGGGAGATAGGAGCCCTGGTGAGGGAAAGCAGCATGGCTGATACATCCCAAGCAGCATGGCCCTGCAGTGGAAAACATTGCTGTGCAAACTGTCATCACCCGAGGCTGATAATGAAGATGAAGACAGGAGGTTGGAGAGCGGGAAAGGCAGCGGATGAGAGGAGGGGGCGTCGAGGCCCCGAATGCTGTACCAGGGACTGGCTGGATATTTAACTCTTGCTGGACTTGCTGCAAAGGGGGCAAGTCTGTTCCAGGTCCACCTCCCTACAACTCTCACCTGCTCATCTCTTCTCTCTTAACCCACTTCCCAAAGCAGGACCCTAAACCCACGAAGTCCATTCCCATAACCCGAACCACCACATCAGTGCTATGATCCTATCTCCTCCACCCTTTTGCTATAAATCCCCTTTTTCACCAAAGCTCTGTTATCCTCCTCAGATTCCCTCTAGATGTATGTAGGAAGAGTCATCCTAAAGTGCTCTGGATCTCCTGAGGACTATGAAGGGGACCTAAATTACAAGTTCTAATAAGATACCTTCTATTTGGACAGCCACAGTTCAACTGAAGAGGAAACTGCTAACATTAAGGCCTTATTGATATTTAGTGCTGTTTGCTGTGGGCTGGAGCACTGACCTTTCCCTTTGCTCACTGCTCCCTTCCCATGCTGAGATCCTGGGAGGAGTCACTTTTTGAAGGGAGGAAGGTGACAAGTGAAATGGAGCAAGTTTATGACTATTTCTCTGACTGAATATGGGCTCACACATGGATGCTACGTTCCATGCACATGTTTTTGAAAGTTCAAGAAACATGTTGCAGAACCTAAGAGCGTTGTATGAGGAAGGAATTTGTTTTTCTGACTTATGTCGCTTCCAGATCTTTTCCAGAACAGATTTGTAACATTTCATCAGGGTTTTCCTACACTCTCAGCTTTGTTGGAAGCAAAATTCACACTCTTCCTTCTTCTGCTAATTTTATGCTCTACAATTCCTGACGCACATCTGTATTTGACAGAGGAAAATCGGATTTCAAAGAATCTGCCAGTAAACTTGAAGCTCCTCCTATCTTTGTCATTGCTTGTCCTTCCCAACAGGTCTAATATCACAGAAAAGAGAAGATCATCTCTTGAACTCCTCAGTAGCTAAGATCACAGGTCACACAATGTAAACCAAACCATGCTAGAAGCCTTGAAACATTGAAAAATTCTGAGTTCATTCAGCTAGCACATGGAGACCTAAGGATAATGAGGGCACAATGTTATCTGGCAGAGGAGTTTGATTCAGTGAGCCAAAATGGGAAAGAGTAAAAGAAAGCACTGATACCCGCTCATTTTCCTAAAACTATATTGAATGCAGATGAGTACAATATCAAAACAAATTCCATGTGTTTTATACCCTGGAATACCTACAAAGCATGGAAAACAATGATTAATCTCAACCTACCTTGGATGTCCTCTACTATGCAATAGAAAAACTAAAACATTATTATGTGATTTGTTGGCAGCAGTTCCCATGAAAAGATTCAAATCCTGAACTCAAGTTACGTCAACCAGGAACCAGGCATAACTCCACTGTAAGCAAGGGTGTGACTTTGAATCGACTCTGCATCTGGCTTGAGGACACCGGGTACATCTGCACTTCCTACTGCTCGACTGAGGTTATATTGCCTAATAAAGGCACACTAGGCTAGATAGAGGGAGGAAAGGGACCAATGTTAGGGACAGAGGAGATTTTTGGCTCTTCAGGAGTAGAGGGAGGACCATGTCTTCTCAGTGTATTTATACTTTACTATGATTGAACTCTCCACTGAGATGTACTTCTATTCTTGTGCCCCTTTCTGATAGCAGTAATGGAAAATGTACAGAGAAATGTCATAGGGTGATTAAACACATGGAATTTTTTTTTTATACAAAGAACGTAGAAGCACATTAAGATATCAGCATGGAAAAGAAGGAATTGGTGCATGATATGATAGAAAGATATAAAATCAGAAGCTGAATGGAGAAAAGGAGCAAGTAATAATCATTTCTTCCAATGGAATAACTATGACATAATAAAGTGCATGGGTGGTTCAAAAAAAGAAAATCACGTGGAACTAGAGCACCTCACAGCATGCTTGGAACTCCCTTCCATAGGGTGTCATGGCTGATAAAATTTAACAAGTGTCCAAGAATATGCATATATATATAATAGATTCATGGTTTGAGAAAATCTTTCCTTTTTATTGATTGGCACTACATTAGTATCTATAGTCCCAAGAAGAGATTAGGGCTCTGCTGTGTCTTTAAGAATATAGGGAAAAAAATTGTTCATGCCCTATAGTGCATGGGTTAAAGGATCTGAGGCATAGAAGACATTTCAGATCACCTTGGGAAGGAAGACTGTTCCATATTCCACAGATGTCCATATTCAAGATCCTCATAGATCTTCATCAAGCTTTAGGGCTCGCTGAAGGGTGCAGATGCTGTCAGCTACCCACTCAGCAGCTACAGTCATGTCACAGCATTGGCATTAGGCAGATAAACTCGGTTCAGGTCCTGGATTGAATGATCCATGAAATAATTAGCAAACAAGCCAAAGGGATAGGGTGGATGTCTTTGCTCTAGCTGCCCTTAAAACCATTCCCAACCTCCACTCATCCTAATTCTCTCCAAACACACCAGCAGGCAGAGGGTGCACACAATGCCTTTGTCCACTCTAACACACACTTCCCCAAATCTTATTGATTTGTTTGGACAATAAGAAAAGACTCTGGTTTATCATTAGTTTATATGCATCCAATGACCAATTATTTCCCCAGCAACTACATGTCTATATATCTTCTGCAATCAAGATGTCAGTGAGCTAGATAAATTATTCAGGATTTGTCAGCATTAAGAAATGATCTGACCTACTAATTCTTCATTGATCTATTTCACCAAAGAACTAACCATTAGCCTGCAAAACTGGGAATACTTCCACATATGAAGAGCAAATGGCTCCACAAAATTTAATATACCATATTTATAAAACTACCCACATGCTTGACTCTTGGAAAGACCAGGAATTTGTGATGTTCACAAGCATTAGCAGCAGGGATTTTCTTCTTGGAGTGGCAGCAGAGCAGGAATTTGGAAGAAAAACACGTATGTACTCACCATGCTGTTTCTTGGCTATTTGCAATACGGAGCGACAGGTTGGCCAAAATGACTGCTCTACTGGATGCCATGAAACTCTCCACTCTGCAACCAAAGTGATCTTGATGGACTTGGGGTGAAACAGGCATACATGGTGAAGATGTCTTTCATACTGCTATCCACAAGCTGTGCACTCACACACACGCAGGGACACTAATACACACACGTGAATAAAAACAGGGAGATCACATTTCTCCCTTTCCTCCTTTCAGGTCATCAATAGTCTTTTCTTAAACCCAATTTCCCTTGGATTATTTTATTAACACACATGAAAAAAGTCTTGATAATGTCCTTCTTTCTCATAGTAGTGCCCACTATATATATATATTTTAAAGAAAAAAAGAAAGAAATAGAAGCCATTAGGCCAGTTGAAATACTGAAGAGTTAGTCTCACAGCCATCTGAGGCTCTCTACACAGGCAAATTCATTTGCTTCCTTATGATTGATATAAATTACTGGCAACAGAACCCAGCACTTGGCTGTCAACTGGAGCTTGAAATCAATTGGAAATTAGGATAGCTGCAGTTACAAACGGGAAGTCCTCAGAGAGGAAATTCTGGTTTTGTTAACACGGCAACAACACCACCGCCAATCCAGAAAGGGATTAGGGGCAAGTCAAACCATTGGGGAGGACTCCGTGTTTTTGAAAGGTTGAAAAGAAGGAATAGGAAAAGAGGCAAGAGAATGACCCATGAACACAAGAAAACAACAACAAAAAATCTTTCCCCCTCAACAGAGAATCTCAAAGCTCCACACATGCAGACTATATAGATAACGAAAGCCCATGCCAAGACCAGAGAATTTCCAGGCAAAGGAGATGTGAGTTTATAGAGGTAAATCAAAATTTTAAAATGGGCCTAGGAAATTCCAAAATCAATAGTGTGTCAGTGTAAGGCTGAAGAGATGAAAAATGGGATCTGAACTTTAAAAATGAAAGAATGAAAGTGGTGTTTTTGTGTGTCACAATCCAATCTTTGCCTGAAACTAAATACAGTGGTTCTCTCAAAGCAGGAACCCTGATTTTCATCTTCAGATCACAGGGATCCTGAGAAATCCCCACGTGCCACAATTCAGCATTTTGACATCACAATTTTTGTTCTCTCAAGGTATTACTATATACTCTAGTTAGACCACACAGATTGCTCTCACTCATGAAAGTGGAAAGTAACATGTAGGAGACCAGATCCATAGATGATGTTATGTGCATAATGTCAGTGGAGCTCTGCCAAGCACGGATGAAGCAAGGATATTCATACACACACACTGTACACAGCTGTACACTCTTGTAATGGAAAAGTTTGGCTGGTAGAAGGTAGCTATCGTGTCTGTGACTGATAAACAGATAGATGTCTGTTTATCATGTCTGTGTGCATCACAGAGATGGCAATGGCCTCGTTTCACAAAGCTTTGCATACTGTAAAACGGCGGAAATGTGATATGCTTAATAGATATGCGGTGGCTGCAGAATGTTCTCTACTGAGAGTAGACACCAAAGCAAGAGTGGGAAGGGACACTTCAGACCATTAGGAACCAAGGGCAATTTTTAATGAATTTCAGCCAAGGGTTGGGAAATCTCTGCTCTAGAGTCCTCTGGCTGCAAATGGAGTCACTGGAACAAGCCTGAGGCATTACACTGTCGTGTTAATTAAATGACAATTGGAGAAAACACTGTAATTGATTTTCTCGTCTTCCCCTGCTCAGAATGCAACAATATAAAATACAGTTAATGAAAGCCTTTAAATTGCATCTTCCCCAGTAGATTAAAAGCCATGATCTCATCACCTCAAGAGCTGAGGTGTCTCATCTAATGATCTGCCAAAAAGAAACAAGTTGCAGCCCACTATTTACCTATTTACACACAGCAGCCTTTATCAATCTCTGAATTATCTGGTTAAATTGCTATGGGAGTTAGAATTCCTTTGAAGTCACTAGTTTTCCCTTTAAGGTGTGGCCCTAATGGTACTTTGGGAGTTAAATGCATGCCAAGAGGGTCTGAAGAAACAGCTCCCTTGTCACCCCAAGCTGTGGCAGCCAAACCAGGGACCTCCAGCACTACAACCAGCAGCTGCTGCAGCTGCTGTTCAGAAGTGATGGTTCTGTTAATGAACACAGGAACAGCTGTACTGGGTCAGGGGAAAGCTCGCTTTCACCCAGTATCCTGTCTCCGACAGTGGCCAAATGACAATGTGCAGGGAAAGCACAGGAGGAGAGGTCGTTGATCTCCTTCCATCTTCTCAGCTTCCGAGGGAGAGAGAACTTGCAGTCCCAGGAGGTCAGCAGAGGTGGAGACCAAAGCACATGCACTATGGGCAGTGTTTAGGCCTCTTAGAAATGACTGAATTAGAGGATTTGGGGAATTCTATGTACCACAGCTGAGAGAGGGGCTGTGTTTCCATACTAGTACCGATGCAAAACAAATTCACATAAATCCGATTTCTAGGGAGCTTCTCATAGGAAAGCCAGTGCTTTCTGCTTTAAGAAATAGCCCCACACAA
Organism: Crypturellus undulatus; assembly: GCA_013389825.1. NCBI lineage: Eukaryota > Metazoa > Chordata > Aves > Tinamiformes > Tinamidae > Crypturellus > Crypturellus undulatus. The sequence continues at coordinate 46,053 of VWPW01015200.1, forward strand.
CCAGATTGGTCAATTTTGTCCATCATCCGATGCTGTCATGTGCAATGCCTGAAAGAAGAGTTCAAGCAGCATGCTATTTGCTCTATGGATCGTTATGCAAATGAACAGTTTACTTAGTCACTCAGGATGTGTGTATTTGTCTCCTAATATCTGTAAAGACTTACTATGTATGTGTGTGTGTGAGAGAGTGTATGTTTATATATATATATTATACACATAAATATATATAGAGAGAGCACTACCATATATTTATTTATATTGCCAATATCAGTTGCCTTCTTTAGATTTGCAATCCTGTTGATTTGGAAAAGGCAGGCTTAAGATGATTCATTAAGAAATTTTCATAGTTCAGGTCCCACACCTGCCTCCTATGAGCCTTTATGAGCATGGCTTCATAAGCCAAGAATAAATTAAAATCAGAGGGTGATAATGAGCGGTGTGGAATCTAGATGGAGGCCTGTGGTGAGTGGTGTCCCTCAGGGGTCAGTCCTTGGTCCAGTCCTGTTCAATGTATTCATCAATGACCTGGATGAAGGCACAGAGTGCTCCCTCAGCAAGTTTGCAGATGATACAAAGCTGGGGGGAGTAGCGGATACTCCAGAGGGCTGTGCTGCCATCCAGAGGGATCTGGACAGACTAGACAACTGGGCGGTGAGAAACCTCATGAAATTCAACAAGGCCAAGTGCACGGTCCTGCACCTGGGGAGAAATAACCCCAGACACCAGTACAGGCTGGGGACTGACCTTCTGGAGAGCAGCTCTGCAGAGAAGGACCTGGGCGTCATGGTGGACGACAGGTTGACCATGAGGCAGCAGTGTGCCCTCGTGGCCAAAAAGGCCAATGGGATCCTGGGGTGCATTAAGAGGAGCATCTCCAGCAGGTCGAGGGAGGTGATCTTACGCCTCTACTCAGCCCTGGTAAGGCCACATCTGGAGTACTGTGTCCAGTTCTGGGCTCCACAGTACAAGAGGGATGTGGAGCTGCTGGAGAGAGTCCAGCACAGGGCGACTAGGATGATCAGGGGCCTGGAACATCTGCCCTATGAGGAGAGGCTGAGGGAGCTGGGCCTGTTCAGTCTGGAGAAGAGAAGGCTGAGAGGGGATCTGATCTGTGTCTATAAGTGCCTCAAGGGAGGCAGTGAGGAGGATGGGGCTGGCCTCTTCTCACTGGTGGTCACTGACAGAACCAGAGGAAATGGCCACAAACTGAGGCATAAAAAGTTCCACGGGAACTTAAGGAAGAAGTTCTTGACAGTGAGGGTGACAGAGCACTGGAACAGGCTGCCCAGAGAGGTTGTGGAGTCTCCTTCTCTGGAGATCTTCAAGACCCGCTTGGATGCAGTCCTGTGCCAGGTGTTGTAGGTGGCCCTGCGTGTGCAGGGGGATTGGACTAGATGACCTCTAGAGGTCCCTTCCAACCTTAGGCATTCTATGATTCTATGATTCTATGATTTCCATACTAAGAGCATTGCTTCCCCCATCCTTTTCCGTCCCTCTCATTTATAAATAGCTCTGTGCTCCTCTCTAACTCCCTGCCTGCTTCTTGCAGCGATTACGGGGGTCAGTGCTGTGTATAAATAAAGCCTCCTCTCCGTGGGGCCATTTCGGAGGCCTTTGCCCTGTCCCACCATGAACTGCGGCAGGAAATACTCTCCAGCTATCTTCAGGCTAATTAACGAAGACCTGGTAACCTCCCGCAGCATCCCGCAGCAGGGATCTGGCCTCCATCAACCCGCATGACAAGCAGGCTGCAACAAAACTCCAGTGGGAGATACCAGTATTCTGTAGACCCTCACCAAGATTAGCGAGTTTTAATAAATGTGCTTTTGCCATGACAAGCTAAAACTCTTTCGCTTAGGGGGTCTGTGCGCTTCCTGGAAGCACTCTCCCTCGGGCTAATGACCACTCTCTGCTGTCTAACGTGCCCTGGGCAAAGCTGTTCTGGCATTTGTGCAGTTTTAATTAAAAAGAAGTGTTCTTTTTGTTTTCGGTTTACATTAGATACCCATTGCATTACTTCTTTCATTAAATTACGAGTTGCACTGAGCAAATGCATTTGATTCATTTCTTTATTTATTTTAATGATGATGTGGCTGGAAGACACTGTCGCTGACAGCAAGACCTCAGTAACTTTGAGACTTTAATCACCAGGAAACCATAAATGAAATAGATTTAAGGTGATAGTGCTATGCCTTCCAATTCTTACAACATATTTAGAGATGAAATCTGGATGAGACAGGAGAACTATAATGCTGGAGACCTGCTGTCTTTCAAATTTGATGTAGTTGGTTTAATGTTTGGAGTCTTAATTTATACTATTGCTAGGGCTGGAAGACTAAATATATTCACAGAATAAAAATCCATCATTAGATTTACCCTCTAACAGAAGTATCCCTAACAAGGTCCTTGAGTCATAGATCACCGGAAATTGGAACCATGGTTCTACAGTCCACAATTTGAAACTAGAGGTTTAAGGAGGAATTATTGTGAAGCAAAGGGTGTAAGTCTCTAAGGTTCTCCAAGTGTTATAAGGATCTTCATATTTCTTTCTGATATAGCAAGTGATATTTGATGTTCTCCACTCAGCATCTCTCTCATGAACGTGTGTATAACCCAATAACCAGGACCATCTAGCTGATTATACTCTTGGACACCTGGAACCACCTGATGGCTGAGGTCAGTGCTCAATGTCTTTGTGGATTTTACACATTACATGTCATTACATAAGCTGTCTTCTGCTGCAAAGTCTAAATCACTATTTTTTCCCTTGAGATCTCCACCAGCTCTCTTCTGTGAAGATTTCTATTGCCTGCCATCTGCTCAGCATGGCACTCATGAGAGTAAGGACGGTTCCCCCTGGCATATGGACTGGATACAAGGCAGGAGAGGGTGAAGGAGGCACCAGAAGCACAGTTGGAGGCATCTGACCTGATAACCATGGCTGGACATGCAAGAGGGTTTATATTTCAGGAAGCGTCATTCAGGAGTTGTCTTTCACATCATTCGCCCTTTCATCACTGCCTATGAGGTAGCGTCTCCAATCTTCTGGTCTGGTTCCAGCTTTGCCCAGGCTGAGCTTGAGGCCAGTCGGTCCAATGCATCAGTCCACACAACTGAGGGGAGAGGAGGGAAGTGGGTGTGATTCAGCATTAAATAGTGATAATTATCTTTTAAAAAATATAAAAGTGGGAGTACGTTCAGGAACTGCAAAGGGGTAAAGGGGAGGAGGAGGGATTAGAAAGAGAATATTCTGAACTTGCCAATTTGCATTGCGGTTGCCAACATAAACTCCAGAAAGTTGCTCTGTCAATTCATAAAACCATAGTGCAACAAACAGCCATGTTTTTCTACACTGCAAACAATTCTGTCTCTGTCAATACTGATTATTATTATTATTCCCAAATGAACCTTGGATGGATGGTTCTCCTTTTATTCAAAATCTCATATATTTTCAATTTTGCATTTGTATGTATATTCAGCTGTTTTTCAAGTCCAAAAAAAAAGGCACAAACAAAGCAATTTCCTTTTCTAGATAATGAAATCTGCCTGCCTCGGCAAAGTCTCACTATAAGAAGACAAAATGGGTTAAATGTTAGGACATGTAACTAGTCTTACATCACTGGTATTGTGTCAGACTCCTAAGTTTTGAAGTCTTGTGGCAGTCATTTTCTTTTTTAATGACAAATGGTGTTCTCTTTTTCCTCTTTTATATCCCAAAATTTTGATGATCTGTGACAAAAAAAAAGATCTTGTAGCTTAACTATATTCCTTTTCAGTGAAAATTACTCAGACCAGAGATAAACCATGAGTTAATGCCCCTTACACAAACAGCACAAGACTGTTTTTTATCAGTTCATCAAGAATTTGCTTTGTTAAGTATTTAAATAGGACATAAAGAGTCTTAGAATTCATTCCATGCTCTGCTTCTAGCCTGTTACATGCCCCTGAGTAAACACATCATCTGTGCTTCAGTTTCCCCACCTGTAAAATGGGGATCGTGAAATGTTGATTGCCTCCATAAAGCTCGGTCCTTCCTTCCTTCCTTCAGTAGGAGTAAATAGGTTCTCCTATTTTGTGCGTTATGTGATGAGTCATTAGATCATCATTGAAATGGCCAGGTCCTTCCAAAAACTTTTTTTTTTATGTTGCTCAAATATTAGAAATGAAATTAGTTAGAAGAATTCCTCCTCCTAGACATTGGTGATCACAGAAGTCAATCACCATGATAAATGGACAGGGTTCATCATACTCCTCCACTAAGGGATGGCACTGGGAGCTGGATTCCAAGAAAATCTCTCAGTGAGGCTATCAGGCACCACTTCCAACCAAGCTCTTCTCCACACTGGGAGAAGGGAATTACCAAATGTCCCTGTACAAACTTAGTCTTATTGCCTGACCCATGATGCAGGCCCTTTAAAGGAGCTTTGCTTGCATTTTTGCAAGCTGTGTGCAGCTCAAGAGCCAATAGGTTGACAAATGTATAGACCATTTCCTTCAAATAATGACTAGCAAGACTTCGAATTTCTCTCAACTCTTAATGGCACAGCTGCAGCAGAAAATGTAGGTCACTTCATAGACTGTTCTTGGAAAGCTGACACGTATATAACCAGTCAAATTCTAGAAATTCTTTCCCCTTGATGGGGCAGCCCCCTCTGATACATGATTTTATTCTTGGCCTACTGGTCAGACCATGAAGTCTGAGTATTTGTGTATGAACATTGCAAAATACGAGTTCCAAATGTTTCCACTGCAGATTCAAGGAATACTAGATTCTTAGTCAATGCTTAAAAATAAAACACTCCCTGAATAAACACATACATTTGATTCAGTCTATAGGAAAAGATACTCTAGCTTTCCACTCATTACTGTTTAGCAATGAAGTGATCCCTTGATCCTTGGCCAGATTGCACCTTTTATGAAGTCCGAGAATTGATTCGCTTTAAGTTCTACATTTCCTTCATTAAACAGTACCGAAAAGGTAAGTCAATCCCACAAGACCACACACGTTGGAGTTCAAGCCATATATATACCCTGTGCACAGCTGGTATGATCATATAAATTAATGTTTGCTTCCATCTAGTGGGTGGAAGGAGAAATTGCGTTTAGGTGGAACATTATGCAAATTTATTTTGCAGTGAGTTATGGGTAGTATCTAGAAGGTTTTCCATTCTTCGAGCTACATGATTTCATTTCTGGTATAGGTTCTTTATGATGTGTCTACTGTATAGAGTGTGATGTTTTCACTTAGGCTTGAAGTTACCACTTCATCTCTGAGCCTTTTTTTTTTTTTTTTTTTTGATTCCCCATGACTAACACTGTTGGAAGAAAGCCAAAAATTAAGAAAGGACCAATATATTGGATAATATGGCTAAGTGCATATGTGCTGGAGGACCAGATCCCATAATGAAGAGGTCTTATGGAAGACTTTGGAATTACTAAAAGGGTATAAAAGGATAGTATAATACCTGGACCATTGGCAGTGGAGCAGTAGGATGTAGACTTTGTTTTCTCCTTGGATTTCCTACTGGACTTCTTTGTGACTGAATTATGTTTCAGTGGATCAGAACGTGAGACTGGAAGAGATTCTCTGGGTTGTCAAGAACCATCCCCTTCATCAAGGAATAGACAATAATAGTCCAGAGGGTTCACCAAAGCACTCACTTGGTAACTTGATACTACTCACTGAAGACCCAGCACATCACCCTACAATCTTCTTTGGGTGCAGTAATGGAAATCCCAGACTCAAAACTGTAAGATGCCTTAGGAAGAAAGACGGAGTGATTTCAAGAGCAAATAGGACCTCCCACATCTGTAGAAGAATATGTTATGTACCATTCCTACAAGACCCTTGGAAATGCTTCATGGCCCATAGGTCATAAGAGGAAATTTTTCTATCTAGAAAAATACAAGAAGTGTGCTTGGACTTTGGAGCAAGGGCTTACAGATTGATGAATATCTGGGGAACAGAGAAGTTAGGAAGGGCATATGGATTGTTCCCTTCAGTGTACCCAGAAAATATGAATTTGATATTAAAATCACCTAACTCCAGGTCCAAGTGTCTGACTCCAAGCTACAAGGCTTAAAATACATGCACTTGGCTCCCAAAACCAGGGCTAGTGTGGACATAAACCCAAGAAAGATACTTAGAGTGATTTAGCTCATCATAAATGGGCTGATATAGAGCTGACGCTGTATGCGGGATCTATACCTTGAGCATTCAGGAGCATCATATGACAAGATGTGTCAAATGCCACTAAAAAATATTGTTTAAGAAACTGGATCTTTTCCTACAAGCCCAACTTAGTTATTTTAATCTGCGAGTTAATCTCTATCTCAGATGACAAATGCAACTGAGTAATACAAAGAAAACCCTTGGCCTGTAACTCACCAATAATGATTTTTTCATGTGCATGGGAGCAAGAATTCCACAAATACACAGAATCTTTGAAGCTAAATAAGGGAAGGTACTTACTCTCCTTTTAATTGGGATGCAGAATAAAGAGAGAGACAAAAATAGTCCATCATTTGAGAAGAAATGTCCTATGCCAAAGTAAAGAACAGTGATATTCTCAGCAATAATGGATATCTCATGAACTTTTTTTAAAAAAAAATGCGAACTTTTCTGCCTTGATATATTTTCACACATCTTCAGAGCTATTGAACTCCTCTACTTCGATTCTTGTTTGTTTCTTGTCAGGAGAGGTACTTCAATAGCAGTTGCATATTTTCTACTACAGATTTAGTGAATAGATTCCTAATTGTTTCTCGAGTGTAATGAAAAGAAAGACAACCTTTGAAGTAAGAGCTAGATTTATCCCATGGAACTTTAACCACCAGAAATGTCCAAAGTAGTCATCTTGGTCTCCTTAACAGTCAACGTAGTGAGAGAGGCATCTTATTCCAGCTATTTGAGACACCTCTGCCGGGACAGGATGACTCATAATCTGCAATTATCTATTACTGTCCACTAATTCTAAAAGGAGAGTAGACTATATTTTGTTTATAGTTAAATGAGATGAAGACCACCTCCTACCTCCTCAGCCTTGAGGGAGAATGTGAGGTATGGGCATTTTGCCATATTTTTTTCCAAGAAACTGTCTGCTTTTTGTACCAGTACTTCACACTTTCTGGAAAACATCCTGCACACCAAGTCTTATTAATTTGAGCACAGCATCATAGAAGCCTCAGTAACGTTGCTTTCAGGTTTCTCTTATGTGCTTACAAAAAATTGAGATAGATGTTCTCCACTATTGCTTCATGCTAGTATCTGATCCTTCTACAGTCAATAGCTACTCCTGACAGTGGCTGACGGGGACAAAACCCAATCTTTGTATGAATTGCTCTCTAGAAGAATGTATCTTACCATTAACTGCAAAGGGTCAAGAACAACACTACTTTTACTGGATTAAAATTAGTTTATACCATTTCCCATTAATATCAAAGGAGGAAAATATTTGGAAGATAGGACGTGTTGGCATAACTTACCTACCTACCAGTTGCCTGGAGCAGACTGATCTTTCCAGTCTCTTGCCTTCAAATATCAGCTTTTTGCCAAGAATTGAAATTCTTTAGTTCATTAAAACCACTGGGACTACTATGGTGTGACCCATTGGTCACCTGATGGCTGTGAGAAACAGAATGATTTAATGTCCACTTTGGGACTTTAGAAAAAGACCACCTACAGGTGTCAACTGTTACAGTTTCCCCACTCCCAGGGTCTTATTCTCTCATTTAGCATTTTTGAGGCTTGAATAATTGTTTTCTTGGCCCCTTTCCTGCAGGGCCTTAATAAGAAGGCTGCCTGTGTTTCAATCCGATGAGCCTTTTCAGAATTCCCTTCGTCAAATGGCACTGCTGCCCTCCCATAGCTTTCTATACCTGTAGGAAAATAAATAGGGGTGTCTAGTTTTATTTCAGTCACCGTGGGGTATCCTGCCTGGCTTCCAGATGCTGCTCCAGAAAGCAGTGGGTCACTCGTGGGTTAGCTGATTCGTTCTCCAGGCTACATTGCCCGTATTGAATACAGGTGGGATTCATTGCCTAAACACAGATGCCGTATATCATTTGAGATACCCAAGCATATCCAAGACATTTACACAGACCTGACCATAACTCATGACTAATATGAGACCCATGCCTAGTGAACATGCAGCTGCTGCCTGGGAGAGGTAGCTGAGACCATCCCAGATGTGAAAAAGTGCTTCTGCACTGGAAGGTGAGTCAAGTTAATCAATATAATCAATGGAGGCACATGACAAATGATGGCAAATCTACCCCCTGCTCTCCATGTTTTTTTAATCTCCTTTTGTATTGAAAATGTGTAGTTTGTTTCCCATTTGAGCTTGTCTGACCTCAGCTTCTACATTTTTTTCTTTTTTTTTTTTTTTAATTTAGTCTAAAGAACACATCATTACCCAAAACTGTGTGCCTGTACAGGTGTATAAGTATTATAATCAATTTATCTATGCAACTTTCATAAACTAACTAGATTAGGTTATAAGTAAATAAAACATTTTCTGTAGTCTTGACATACATCTTCATAACTCTTAGCTAAGCTGAGGCTGTGATAATACCGTGATAAACTGCTTCATGATGAGAATACTGAAACATCTCACTTTAGAAGAGCTGAGGATGAAAGATATTTTCTTTTTTTTTCTATTAGGAAGTAGTGAAACTGTATAGTGGAAACAGTTTTCACTTTCGTCCCTCTGTTTCTGTTTGTGATGAGCTGGAGAACCAGAGAATGCAGTCTGGAAGACAGGAAAAGGAAATAGTCTTCCAAAGTCAGAGTACAATGTCCAAGACATGTCCAAGAAATAAGGAGAGATGTCTGAGGAAGGAGCTGGGGCAGGAAGGAAGCCTTAAGATATGACTAATACCTCTGAGCCAGGAGAGGCAGCCTGCACGCAAAAGTAACTACTGAAAGCAAGAGAGGGTTTTAGACATTCGTATGTACATATATATGTATATGAGAACAGCTTAGGTGGAATAGGGCTGTCTTGCACTGTGCATGGGGATAGATGTGCAGAAGGACCCCAGCACCACTTCTGAGGACCTTCATTGGTCCTACTTAGTGCTATGTATGAACACTACATATGACACGACAAGATCATACTTGCTGCTTCAGCAAGGACCTGCTTGAGGCCATTCCCATGCAAAATAAAGGGATACTCCACATTTTATGAGCCCTTCTCTCTTCGGGCTGCTGCCTCTTCCATTTTGCTGCTTGCATTCCTAATAAAGTCCTCTCTTTAACCAACAGAAATATCTGTTAATAAAGATACCTAAAATACATGCCACACAGCTAGAACACGCAGATGGAATGTAGCATTCGCCCTCAAAGAGCACTAATCTAAATCTTGCTGCCCACGCTTCCTTATGCTCTTGCTATTGCCTCCTTTTTCTTCTCTGTAACCTACAGCATTTCAGCAGAAGTCTGGGCTGTGCTGACCATCAGTGATGAAGCAATCAAAAATGTGTTTATCCTTTATTTATTTATTTGCTTTTACTGAGCCAGTAATAAGAGCATTAAGCTCTCCTGTTTCAAAGAAGTCCTTTTGTGCAGCAACCTGCCAGGCCCACAGAAATAATCACTAGTGTTAAAAGAACAGATGTCAGCCATAACATATCCAGCAGTCCAGATGCAGCAAATTCTGTAACATTTTTATTTCATTTTATAAGGCCACAAAAGCTCTCTATAAAATCAATCTTTATTTTTCCATGCTGAAGCTGAATAGTACATAAATAGCTTGGGACATATCAAAGGACACAGGGAATAAGGGATTTCTTTCCCTTTATATAAAAAAAAGTGCTGCTTTGTCCCATTATGGATTTTTAAATGGTCCCCAGAAGACAGCTTGAGATAATGTCCTGCTATGACTCCAAGATGAATCTCTCTGGCAGAAGATTGCTCAGTGAGGGAGTTTTGGAATACTGATATTTTGTGGGAGATAGCCAGGTAAAAATTCCAGTGCTAACCCTGAGTGAATGACATAAAGCTAGGCCTGATTAGGCTACACTGCCCATACAGAAAATAGAGAGGAGGAATTTGCTTCTCCAGTTATAAAGTTCAGGTGAAAGATCCTCAAGAGGGTTCCTATCATGACTCTGTTATATAGCCATGTCTGTGCAGGAAGCTTATTTTCCTCTGGTATGGAAAAATATCACAGAATATGAGCTATTGAACATAAATACTCAAATCACAAATCAAGATAGAAAGCTAAAATTAAATCAAAAAAATGTGCATGCTAAGAATCTAGAGAAAAAAATCCAGCTTATCTCATAAAAAATGAACATTCTGAGTCTCATCAAATACCTGTAGAATTTTACTTCTAATGTGTCTAATAGCCTTTGAATCCATAGATTTTTTTTGTTACTTTTTGACATTTTTATTTTGTACCAGTTTCGTCTACCTTTTAATCTCTCAGTGAGACCATATTTTCCTGCTATTGTTTTCAGTCACTTTTAGCATTTCCTAACTTGAAGAGTTCTTCTACCCCTGGAAAAGTTCTTCATTTTGTTTCTTATCCCCTTATCTAGACTATTTAGGAATATGCTGAACAGTTTATGTCCTAGCATAGATCTTTTTGGTGATCACTTGTTACCCTCTCCAGTGTCAAAATTCATCCTTTATTCTTACCCTTTGTTTCCTATCTTTTGCCCACAAATTATTCTTTTTATTCTAACTAAGTGTTTCATTTTGATGATTGTGTTTTCATGGTTATTACCAGCTGTAAGCAAAAAAAACCAAGCAAACTAAAATTTAGTTTCAAAGCAAAAATATGTATTTACCTCCTCTCCTCAGCTGTCTCAGATGTGGTGGCTTGCATATTTCTGAGACACATCTTGCACATCTCCCGTGGGACAGTTTTATCTATTTTGTTAAAAGGAGTGATGCTGAAGAGCAATTTCTTTGGGATATTTTGTAGCTGCAGATTGACCACAATTTTCAACATCACTTCATGGCTCAGGTGTGAGATGGGATAGATTTGGAGAGGCTGCAGGTGAGACATTAGCAACATCTCAAGTATGCTGCTAATACGGATTGAAGAAATGGGGCAGAGAAGAACTTTAGAGGAAGATACTACACATTGCAACAACTAAATACTTATATTAAGAGGGCTCCAGTTCTGACACACAGCTAATGACAGCTAGGGCTGATGGAGCTAGGGCCCTGTCGGGTATGTGTCATTTGTTTTCCCCGAGATATCTGGGCAGCTGACATGTAGCACAAGCTGTGCAGACCTCCGGCTTTCACTGCTCTGGCCTTTCTAGTGCATTATCACAAAGTGCGTGTGAGCTGAGAGCCCATTTCCTGCAATGAGTGGCAAGCTGCCATGCATCTGACTGTGTAATGAGCATTTCAGTTACTAGAAGGCAGAGAAAAACATCTCTAGAAAGTGTTTTATCAGACAAATGAAAGGGGCAGGTGAAAGGAGAGTGGGGATGGTATTGAGGGAGAAAAAGGCTAAAAAGAGAGTAATAAAGGGAGATAGAAATGGAGGGAAATAGAAAAAAAAAGTAAAGACAAGGAGGGATTGAAATTATAAAAAGATATAATATTACGTTTCACATTTGAATCCAACGCATTATAAAAAAGGATATATTAGGAATTTTAGGGCTAAAATAGATTGAGAGCAGTATTTTAACCTGCCCTTTTCCTTCATGAACCACAAGTGGATTTCATGGAAAGACTGACTGATATAATAGATTTATAGTTTGTAGTGGTTTATTTTTGACATTCTCGAAGTGTTTACAAGTTGTCTTTGTGTGCAGACTGCCAAGCATTGTACAGACACTTAGCAAAAAGAGTTCTTGCTCCAAAGACAATACTCAAAGTGTGTCACTCCATTTCCTTACCCTATCAGCTTCAGTATCTGATTTTAACACTGCCCAACACCAGTTTCTTTAGATAGTAGGAAAGAACCAGCAGGTTATGGGATAACCCATCTCTGGGGAAACAATTTTCCTGTTTCACTATAATTTTTGCTTGGCATTAATCCTCAAGACTAAGTATTTAGTGCTTTTTTCCAATAGTGCAGATTTTTAAATTTATTTTTAAGGATCATTCAGGATAATTTTATTGCCAAGATGGTTTTCCCAGTTTCCTCCTGAGTTCTGATGGACTCCTGGTCTGGATACTCTTCTTCAGCAATAGGTTTCCAAAGGCAGTGATAGAAGGTGAGTTAAGGTTTACTCGGATTGCTTTTGGTGCAAACCAACCTCAGATTCCAAAACTACCGTCTCGCCTTTCCATCACAGGACATAGAGAAAAGAAAGGCCCAAATCTACTTTCTTTGCTCTCTCCATGAGTCTCTCCCCCGCAGACATTAAACCACCTTCAAAAGAATAAGGACAACTGGGATTTTTGGTTTTCTATGTTCTTAATAAAATCTTTGAAATGTTTGGATACCTGATAGTGTGAAGGGTGGAGCTTTGCCAGAAAACCAGGTTTGCCAAGGAAACCTTTGCCAAAGAATTTGATCATTTCAAAAGAAGTGGTTGCATTTTCATTTCGGATGAAACCCCCCCCAGACTTTGAGGGAAAATGCAGGGGGTCAGATACAGGGAAGCCTGCCAGAGACCCCAGAATTACCACTACCAGTTTTTATGGTTCTCTTCAGGACTTCTGGGAGGGTTATTGGAGCCTGCACCCTGGAGCTTTGCTGGGTTTAATACACAAGGTGCATGCAAGGAGGCTGGAGACTTGGGTGCTTGGACGCACGGGGCTTGCAGGAGTATGGGGTCAGTCATAATTGGGGTCAATTATTTTGACACAGTCTATGTATCATAAATCTTATCATTTTTAATTTCTTTCCTTATTTCAGGTTCCCCCAATTTTTTTTTTTATTGCCTGCTGCAGGTCTTCAAATGTCCATGCTTTGTGCTAGTGTACAAAGGGCTCTACTGATCGCAGCCAGTTAATATCTGCCAATAAGTGGGATAGTAACAGCCTTAGGTACTAACAGCTTTTGCTTCCCTAAACATTAGAGCCAACTTCTTCCTAGGAGTTCACTTTATATTTAAGATTGCCCTTCCTGTGTTTCTGCTTATATACATACGTGTATATGTAAAACTTTCTCAATAATCACTAGCAACATACAGATAAGCCTCCAGTAATTGCTCAGTAGGTAATCTTATTAATGCTAGAAAAATCTGATTTGCTGGACCCACTCTGTGAGTGAGCAATGATCTGCTATTTAGCATCAAAAGGTTCAATGTTCCTTTGGTGAAAATTTATCTTAAAGCCAATAACCTCTGCAAGTGTAGGTTGCATGCCATGATTAGGAGATGTTTCTAGTCAGGATTTGAGATGAAAGTGCTATTTGCCTGCATTTCTTCAAAGTATAAGGGCTCTGACCTGAAGCACTGTTCTGAACCCCAAAATCAGCAGAAAGCTTGGGCCCCTCTGCTTTGGGTTACTGTAATTTCTGTGAACGAGTCAGAGGCTAAAAAGTAGAATTAATTGCAGGTGCAAGAAGTGAGATACCAGATCTACTTCCCTGAGACAAGCGCTCTGTAAGAGTCAGGTTGGTTCTTGCTTATGTCTCTTTTTATTTCTACAGCTTTTGTATTGCAGATTGTGCAGTGGTCCATGTTCAAACACCATTTCTGGAACAAGGTATCTGCGAGGTTGCATCCTTGGAGATTTTGACCATGTCAATAGCTACTAAGTAATTTGGTTAAACACAGTTACCTGTGAGACCTCAGCTTTGAAGAAATATTATTGTTGTTGAGCTCTCTGTTCCTGGCATGCAGCAGAAATATGCAGTTGGCCAAAACTGACTTTGGTTTCACTGAGGTGCCACGGATGACCTCACTGTTTCAGTTAATTTTCTTAACTTTACATGTCCTGGGTCTCAGTGCAGAAAAGATGTTGCCTGCAGAGAAAGGGGAAGTCTATACCCAGAGGATACCCAAAAGCAGAATTTAAACCCCACATATTCTCAAGTGATTAGGTTCAGCAAAGTTCTTGCAAATACTCCACACGAGCTTCTGGGCTGCAGATTCCATGATTTCCTGGCCAGATGTGGGCATTTCAGAGGAGCTACCCAAACCATGCTCTCCTTAGAGCTGGTTGCTAGTGGAGCTTTGGGTGCATTTTTTTTCTCCTTACACAGAACTGATGAATTATGACCTCTAAGTGCTCATGTATTCTCACTGATTCCAAAAGGTACCTGGAATGGTTAGTCCAGGTGGACAGATCGCTCCTGTGGATGTACACTGCTAAGGGAGTGGGATTCCAGGCCTAATTTCTACCTCAAGTGCAGGTTGGATGCCTTGAGTGCATTTGATTTTTTTAGTGCTATTCCTTGCCATTCCCTTAATTGTTGATACTTTTAAAAAAATCATCAGTTGAAATTAAACAAAATAAACCCATCATGCAAAATATTTCAAGGTCTTCAAGTTTGATCTGAGATGATAATTATTAAAAACTTCTACCAAATGATGTTTTCTCATGAACGAATGCAACAGCTATGTTAACCTGAACTGAAGTTCCTTTCCACCAGTAAACTTTGCCTTTGATCCACGAGGTAATGTGTACTGGAAAAGGAAATGCATGGAAAGAAAATAAAGTGAGAAGGATAAGAACAAACTTTAGTAAAAACAGCAAGGAGAACAGATGAGTCCCCGTTAGCAGGACTCTTGGAGCTGCCCATGACTAATCAGTTCTTCCTATTAGGAAGTAGGAAGGTCGAACTAGAGACACTAGATCAGAAAATACACTTTCTGTATGTAATTTCTTCTAAATGTAATGGGTAGAATCCTTGATGGGTGAAAATTTGCCAAAGTGTCATGACACTGGCAAGATTCATCTCATTTCCACCCTCTAAGGATCTGATTTCCCTGCCAACCAGAGTCTCTTTTTGTGTTTACCCTTTTCTTAAGACACAGTAAGTTTTTTCATGGCTTGTTTTCAGCCAGGGAGTCACTCACACTCAGAAGTGTCTTGCCAGCAGGCCTCAGGTGTGCCCCAGTGGAAGCAGGACCATAAAAAGTGGTAGTGAGCGAACCGAAGACAGCTCCAAGCTTAAAATTTATATTTCATCGGCTGCCGTGGTGCATCTGTTTTCCATTTAGGCTTGCACAAGTGTGTTTTTTTTTAAGTTGGCATTTTATAAAAGTTGAAACATTTTGTCATTTCCCTCAGTGCAGATATATAGGAGTGAGGAGGTCTATTGAACCAGGAAATGGTGCTCACCTAAAAAGGGATATTTTTTTTTTCCATATTAAAGGATCAAATTATGATACTCTGAACTTGTGCTTCAAGTCCTCACTGACAGAGACTGGGGTACACTGTAATCTCAGCTGGGCACCCAATTTGCACATGGAGTTCTCCCCTCCTTTTGTTCTTTGCCCTACTAGCACATCAGAAACCTGACTTTTCACAAGGAAAAGAACCGTATTCAAAAAAGAGTGCTTGAGAAAAAAATAGCATATTCCATGACAACTTGAAAGGAGAGGTGGAAGAGAACTCTGGTAAACAGTGAATTTCCTTTTCAGCTCTTCATCTTTTAGGTTCGGGGTTTGGGGTGAAGTACTCTTAGACTCATAAGCTTGCTTCTTCTGAGGTCATTTTAGCTCTTCATCTTCCCTTTAAAATAAACGGAGCTCTACACAAGTACAGGTAAGAAGGGTTTCCATATGAAATCATTCATATCAAATTACATGATTCATTCCTGCTTATAGTTCAGCTTGTGCTGTGTCATGTTACTCTAAGCATTTCTTCTGCTGCTGCA
The DNA here is from genome assembly GCA_013389825.1 of Crypturellus undulatus. Classification (NCBI taxonomy): domain Eukaryota; kingdom Metazoa; phylum Chordata; class Aves; order Tinamiformes; family Tinamidae; genus Crypturellus; species Crypturellus undulatus. The sequence continues at coordinate 61,793 of VWPW01015200.1, forward strand.
CTCTGCATCATACTTTCTGCCCCCTTACCATATCCCAGTGTTTTTGGAGAGGAGTTGCAAGCACTTAGCTAATATTCCGCATTAGCGTTTCCTTTTTGTGGCCAGGTCTAACCAGATCGCATATTTCAGCAACAGCCTGTCCTTGCCAATGGGTTCACAGTATGGCCCGGTTACTGCAGCATGTCTGCTTCATGCTGACATTTCAAATCAGATTAAATCGTAAACTAAGCAAATTTCCACTGACCTAGACACTCACCTGTGGAAGGGAAACGCGCTTAGGAGAAGCAGTCAACAATAACAGTTTTGTCTGCTCAAGTTGCCAGACATGCCGCTCTTGGGTCTGAGCGATCCAATCACTTCCAACCCTGCAGAATCAGAATTTTTTAGCTCTAAGAAAGGATCTTTCCTAATCAGGCAACACTGAAGCAGAATGAATTTCTTGCTGACACGTATCAATAGCTTCTGCCAAATTATACATGATTTAAGACAACTAATGCACTATGTGATGATAGCTGAAGACAAGCATATCCCAAAAGATATATTACTTACCACCTGCCTGGAAAAGAAGCACAAATATTATTGCTTAAAATTTGGGTCAGCTTTGCACTTCTAAAATTATGTCATATGAGTTTTGGTTGAGTTATTAAGATACTTTCCGTAAGATGCTGTTCTCATTTTGTCACATTGCTTGTTAGAAAAAGAACCTAAGTTCTTATCCTAGAGGTGACCTGTCTAGAAAATAAATGAATTCATAATACACTAATAGTAGCAGCATCAACAAGAATCAACAAGAATAAAACTAATAGTTTAATGAAAAAATCTTTATATTAATTTAAACAACCTGGAAAAAGGAAATAGTTCTGTTTTCTTTACACAGCATCAGAGTTTTAATTAAAAATCAGATCAAAATTTGAAATTGGAATTTCTCAGGAAACCAAGTCTAGTGCAACTTGTCTGATGACAGAAAGGTTTTTCAGAAAGGTAATTTGTAGCAATGGGTGTATAAAAACAAAACCAAACAGAAAAAAAGAAAATAAGATATTTCTGATCTGACCTGTCCTCCAAAAAAAAGACAGCAATACTCCTGATGAAAAGAAATGATTGAACTGGCATATAAGTCCACTCTTCAGAAAGGTGCTAGTCACCACAGAGCCAGCTGCTTAATTAAGGCTTTCTTACATATCACCATATATCACGAGAGATTTTACTCTAGATTGCCTTTAATAGAGCCAGTTGATAAGTAAAAAGTCTTTTAGCTTTGTTAATATCTCATAAAACCTGAGAGAAAAAAGTTTTAGTTGATCCAAATGCATTTTATTTTAATAAAATAAAAAGGTAAAACAAACAAAAAAAACACATAGAGAGCAGATCGTCCATAGACTCAAGAAAAATTCATAATAATCCAGTCGCCACAGGCATCTGTTGAACACACTCTAAAAACGCTCCAGATCATTGATTCAGAGCTTCATTAGCAACTGATGAACAATTTGGCAGCGGAGCAGGAATTAGTGAAATATTTTGGCTAGTCCCACTTATTTTGGCTTTACTCACTTCAAGTCAATTAGACACAACAGTCAACAGGGGAAAGAAAAATCATTTAGAGCAATAGTCAACTATGAGGAATGATTGTGTCAAGATCAAACGACTTGCTGAAGGTCAGACAGGAAATGTTTGGCAAAGGCCAGAATCCAGCCACAGCCCACATGAAGTCTAGAACAAAGCTAGAATTGATGGTTTCTCCTTCTTTTGTTTTTAACTGTGTTTGCATGTGTACTGAAGCTATTCTTTAGAAGTTAGCCATGTTCACCAATGACAAAAAAAGTCTTACTTTTTGCTTTCTTCTTCTTGACATATAACTAAAGGTGTGCTGTGAGCTAAAGGGAGCCTTCAGAATCTGGATATGTATTTTGTTCCTGAGCAGAAGACTGTACAGCATAGCCAGTGATGAGGGGCCTGATGATGGCCATGCTTGCACCTTGGTTTCCACATTGTCCAGAATCTTTTCCAGAAGCTTAAGCTCTTGTTTGGACTTGGAGCAAATGATGCTGATGGGGTCATGGGACCTGTTTCTGTGGGGACAGAATGACATGATGACAACATGCGGTGAAGTCATGGGGCTGGAGTGCATGCTGAGGAGCGGGAATGGTGGTAGGATAGGGGGGGCAGTACACGGGGAATAGAATGGGGATGCTCTTCAGTCATTCTAGCTCCACTGAACAACCAGGAATAGAGACAAGGCCCATGCAAAACCTATTTTACTGACATTAAAAAGTCAAATAAGTCCCAAAGTTTCAGGTTGTTTACCTCTACCCAACATTTCTCCGATGTCATAGTGAAAAGCCTAGACCTTGAGGACTGCTAGTAAAAGAAGTGAGAACTAGAAGCCATAGGAGATACAATCTTCCTTTTTCTTCACTCTGATGTGATTTCAACACGTAATATGGTAATATGTCTTTTTCACAGCATCCCTCCCTCAAAGTCCAAGAAACACCCACAGAAAAGTCCTTAGCACCACCTCAGCTTTGTGAGGTGCTACCAGCCACATTGTGTGGACAAGATGCTGGTGCAATAAAACCATCATCAAATGTTTTGACTGCTCCCTAATTCTTCTGACATGCAGGCTCTCCTTGAAACAAGACCAGCTGCTGGCAGGAAAGCTTCCTCCTGATGGACCCTCCTATCTCAGAGTGTCCTCTCCAAATCTGACTTTTTTTTTCCCAAGGAAGAGTGCAAACAGGAAAGAAACGAGGGAGGCAAAGTACCTCAATTTCACATATAAAACAGTCAGTGAACACCAGCAACTCCCTAGATGTCACTTTGCAGCTGGAAACAGAGAACGCCCTAGTTGCTTCTAAAGCACCAATTTCAACACAGACTCAGCAGGTTAAAAATTATTCTTTAGACATTCACAAAATTTTAAAAATAAATAAAAAGTCAAGGAAATAAGGATACATAGGAATAGGTCCAATTTAACTTCAAAGAGCCAAGTAAGGAGACCAGTGGCAAATATCGGGTATTCAGCTTTGTTTTGGTTGAAAATGCAGGTTATATTGGCACAGTCCTACCTTCAGATCTTATCCAGATAGTCTGTGCAGGCACTTCAGCAGTGTTGAAGGTTTTATTAAGTATTAGCCTGAGTACAGATCCTGTGGATAGAGCTGAGTTTATGGCCAGCTGGTTTGGAACATGGGCAGAGAAATTGTATGTTTTGACTGGGCAGACATCCCTGTGGGAATTCAGGATGTCTCCAAGCACAGCATTTATGAGCCACGGAAATATGTAAAAAAACGAGAACCAGCAAATCAGAACTCTTAAGTTCTATTACTGACTTTGCCAGTGACTCATATTACGACCTTGATCAATTCACCTAATTTTGGTGGGCTGGCAGAATAAATGAAGAATTTTCGTAAATGTCTTATCCTGGGAAAAAGCATTAGTCTCCAGGGGCCCTGTGACTGCCAGCCAAAATCTTTGCCCATCAAGACTATGGAGCAATGGCCAGCCTGGTTTTCAGAACTGCAATAGCTCTTGAGTCACACTGGGACTACAAATGATTTACAGAATGGACCAACCCATGTTTTGGAAATCCAGTTTTCAACAGGAATGGATGGAGCAAATAGCTTTGGCTGTAATCGAGGGACTGAGGGTTTGATATGGACCAAGGTGCTTATCTGGTGTTTAACTACTCACAACTTTAGACATCACTGGGGTTATGTCACCCTGTAATGTATGGTGTATAGGCAAAAGTAAGAAGACAAATAGGGCCACACAATAGAGCCCTAATTAAATTCATTCTGGTGTCATTTAAAGCAGTGAACTTCTTCAGCAGAGCATGGGAATGCCAAAGTGGTGAATAAAATTCTTCAAAAGTTAAAAGGATTCTGGTAGACAGTAAGCCAGTAGGCAAGAATTGCCTCTCCCATGATGTATCTCAAACTGCAAAGCAGGGAACAGAGATCAGGACCTGAATTGTGCCAAGGGGTATTTTGGACCAAAACTCCAAAAAATGTGCATCCACTTTGGATGATGACAGAGTTGAAATAGCATTTAGCCCAGCCTTCTAGCTTAGAGGTACAAAGTCTGCAGCTAAAGGAGTAGGTTGGAAATATTGTGTGTGTGTGTGTGTGTCTTAAGAACTTTGCTATAATACTCACTTTGCAGGTGCTTTAATCTGAGGTGCTATATATATACTGAATGCTCCCTGCCCCATGCACTCCTCCCCTTCCTAGCATCTGCCCACACTCTCTGGTCTTGTTTTGTCTAGACAATACAATCGCATTATGTCTCCTAATTCCTGACCTTTGCTCACATCAAACTGGATAAGATTGCATGCCAGATAAGGCAGAAAATTCCATCAGAGCCCAATGACATGATCTTATCAAATGATGACTTTAATTCATATCTCTGCTAATTAGAGTAGTGTTTTATGAGGAATCCAATGAAGGCAAATTCCATTCATTTCTTCCCTCTCTGCTCATTTCCCACCTGCCTAACATCCAGGGTTTTCATCAGGGAGATAGTTGTGGGCAAAAAGAGCATATCAAATGCATGCATCCTCTTCTGAAAAGGCCCTTCTTCCCTTCCTTCCTTTCTCTCTCTCCGAGGGGCTTAAAATTGCCCCAGATCTTTCTTGATTTCACCTTCTGTGAACCTGCATTGAACCCCCCCCCCTAAATATATATATATACACACATATTTATATATATATATAAAAAGTTTGCTCTGCACTTAAATGCAACCAGTTTCTGGAGAGAGCATAGCAGGTGTTGTAAACTTAGAGAGATGGTGTAGTGATGACATTGGCATGACTTTTTCAACTCTCTTCCAATGACCCAAAAACCACAAAGTAGTATCTGCACAGATAAATATGCTAATTGTCATGGTACAAGAGCCAGTCTCATCTCTGCTTAAGAAGTCTTTTCCAGCACTCTCCTCACACACACCCAGGATGAAATAGGACCACATCCAATCCCAGGGGTTAGCTTATATTGCTGTTGAAGGTGATAAACAAGCTCAACTTTTCCTCTTTGCTCCACTCGCCGTGAATCAGCTTTAGCTGTGCAGAAATAAACACCTGCTGTAAGGCCAGAAGTTAGGAACCAGCTGTCTTGGCGGCGGCTCAAACTGGAAGCAAAGCAGGCTGCAAAGTCTCAAGGAAGCTCTAAACCCTTCGCTCCAAAAGAATTGTGAGAGATCAGAGGAATACAAGAAGTGCTTGGAGAGGTATTGGCTTTAGGCACTCTGATTTGAGCGTTGTTAAGGTTTGGTGTCTTCAATAACTAAGACAATAGGCTTTAAATGCCTGGGCCTGGTGACTGAGGAGTACTTTTTGTTGCAAAAAGGAGTTTTTTGTGGGAGTTTCATTTCTGCTTAACACTGATGGGTAACAACAGGTCTAGTCATGGGTGTGGGGACAGCATCCTCCCCTATTCAGAGATTATAAGGGGTTTTCAAAGAGGTCAGTTTTTAATGTTTTGCTGCATGCCCCTCTTATGAAAATCAGGGTCCTAGGAGTGATCTCAGAGACCATGTCTGTGTAGACAAAAAGAATAAACAAGCTCCAACACCCATCTGGTGCTGTTCTGGTTCATGTTGACTACACTGCTCCTAGACAATGTCCAGACACACCTCAGGGGATAGTGTATGTTGGAAATAATGTCCAAGCAAGGCTACACCCAGCACTAAACCCAGAAAGTTTTGTGTCCTCAAGTACTCTCTTTTGTCTTCATGTCACATCCTACAGAAAGCAACACATTTATTCAATTTCATGCCATGTAAACACTGCTGCTGGACTTCAGCAAAGCCCTCACACTACATCAGAAATTTTGATACATAAAACTCTTCCAGAACAATCAGAAGCTCTTAAATTCACAGACACAAAATGGAAACAAAGGAAATCCAGTGACAAGTGTTACAAGATATGGGTGCATTCCATGTGGAGTCAGGACTGAAGAATGCTCTCTTCAGCTGTTTGACTAGATTAGCAGAATAAAAAACAGTCAAAGATGCAATGAAATAGATAGTCATGAATATTCTTAATCACAATGATTGGTGGGACACTCAGGGGGTGGAAGGATGGATGGCAGGCAGGTAAGCAAACCCAAAGTATTATTTTCTGTGTATCACTTATCAGAGAGATAACTTCCGTCCTCCTACTTATTCTAAATATAGGAAGGTGAAGAGATGCCAGGGTTGCTCAGCTACCTGGAGGTGGGAGGAGGACGGTAATAGCTCTGAATAACTTGTGATTCTCTGGATGATCTGTAGAATATAGAAACTCACCATTAACATTCTGTTGGTCCATAGATTCCTTTCCTTGTACACACAAAAACTGTCAGCCACTTCCCAGATAGGCATTTAGGGAGAAGTAATGTAGGGAGAACCCGTTCAATGCAACACTTCAGAAACAAGCTATTCCTTTAATCTATTATAAGTCTGAGCAATGAAAAGCAGAATAAATAGTTACATTGTAATGTTTTGTTCTGGCCTTCTTGTTAATTTGACAATTGAAATAATTTGCAACTGGGATTACATATGTTAGTGGGGAATAACTGTTATGAGTAAAGATAAGAGAAGGAGAGAGGGAATTTTAGCAGGGGGCTTTGTTTGAGCAGCTAAAAGTTTAGAAGGGGATAGGCAAAGCACACTGACCTCCTGATGAAAGCTTCTCTCCCTATTAACAGAAGATACACTGAGAGCACAGATGTGACCTCCAAGAGAAATGACTGAGCAATTCCACTTGATGTCAAATGCACATTCATTTTCAGGCCTTTGAGGTCAGATTATCTCTGGCTTCCTTTCTCGGTCATCTCCTGGGCATTGTCAAGAAATGTGAGATTTATTCCTCTCTGACTTCGCGGAATTTGCTCTCCTGCAATCCTCTCTTCATGTAGCCAGGTACGACACTGATAAGGCCCACCCAGCTCCATCTTTTCAGAGTGAGACCATCCTCATCTGTCTGGGGCAACTAGCTTGTGTGCGGATTGTTGTTTTATGGTTGCTTATGTCTGTAGGATGCTTGCAAAGCGCTTGAAGAAGCCAAATCTGGAGCTGAAAGGGAGTCAACAGAAAGACGCCTTTCCCTGAGTCAGATTCTTCCAATGGTAAATGTTGATGCGCTTGGAATAGCTTTGCACAAGACACTATGCAAGGCACTGAGCGCAACAACCAGATCTAGAGGAGCAAGAGACATGAAAGCATACCATGGGCAGGGAGATGGACACAGTGGTTTTACTTATCACTGATTCAAGGGTTGGAGGGGGCTTGTAATGTTCCTACCATCATAAAAGAGATTGCAAAAAGCATTCAGGCTCTTCCTTAAGGAAGCTCCTATTTGTCTGACATCATTGTCATACTCCTTTGTGCACCTGACTAGAAGGAAGAAAGCAGGGAAGGAAAGAAGGAAAGAAGTCATAAATGAGAAGAATATTGCTGCTTCCTTTAACTTGTGCAGAAATAAGAGTTCCCATCCCAGCTCTCTGAGGATCCTTCCCTCTCCTTGTCCTGCATTTTTAGTAACAACTTGGAATGTCAAGTTCAGTGGAAATCAGAGGCAACTGATTTATTAACACAAGGATGTTACTTTGCATTGCTCTGACATACCATTTGCAAAAATCAAACTGATTGTAAGTAAGTGCAGTTTTTTTAATCACGGAAATATTTTTTAGAATTGTCTAGCATTTCTCTATGAAACTCTTCTTAAACAAGAAAAAAAAGTGTTAATGGCCATAGAGATGACAAGTATTTGTCTTCCTAAAAGTAGTTAAAGCGTGGGGAATGCAAACTGGACGCACACAAATCTATGGGCCTGGATGGGATGCACCCAAGGGTCCTGAGGGAACGAGCAGGGGTTATTGTTCATCCCCTCTCCATCATCTTCAAGAGGTCATGGAGAGCTGGGGTTGCTCTGGAGGACTGGAAGAAAACCAGCTCCACTCCAGTCTTCAAAAAGAGCAAGAGGAAAGAGCTGGGAACCTACAGACCAGTCAGTCTCATCTCCATCCCTGGAAAGGTGATGGAGCAGGTCATCCTAGAGACCATCTCTAAACATGTCAAGGAAAAGAAGGCAATAAGGAGTAGTCAGCATGGATTCACCAAGAGGAAGTCGTGTTTGACAGACCTGATAGCCTTCTATGATGGGATGACTGGCTGGATGGATGATGGGAGTACCATGGATGTTGTCTACCTTGACTTCAGCAAGGCTTTTGACGCAGTCTCCCATAACATTCTAATAAGAAAGCTCAGGAAGTATGGACTGGACGAGTGGACAGTGAAATGGATTGAGAATTGGCTGGATGACAGAGCCAGGAGGCTGGTGATAAATGGGGCCAAGTCTAGTTAGAGGCCTGTGGATAATGGTATCCTGCAGGGGTTAGTATTGGGTCCAGTGCTGTTCAGCTGGTTGATCAATGGCTTGGACCACGGGACAGAGTACACTCTCAGCAAGTTTGCAGGTAACACCAAACTGGGAGGAGTGGCCAGCACTCCTGAGGGTTGTGCTGCCATTCAGAGGGACTAGACAGGATGGAGAGGTGGGCAGAGAGGAACTTCATGAGGTTCAACAAGGACAAGTGCAGGGCCTGCACCTGTCGAGGAATAACCCTGGATACCAGGACAGATTAGGGATTGACCTGGGGAAAAACAGCCCCGTGGAGAGGGATTTGGGAGTCCTGGCTGGCAACAAGTTAACCACGAGTCAGCAATGTGTCATTGTGGTCAGGAAGGCCAATGGGATCCTGGCCTTCATCAGGAGAAGCATTACCAGCAGGGTGAGGGAGGGGATCCTGCCCCTCTGCTCAGCTCTAGGAAGGCTGCACCGGGAGTACTGAGTGCAGTTCTGGGCTCCCCGGGACAAGAGGGCTTCTAGAGAGGGTCCAGTGGAGAGCCACAAAGGGACTGGAGCATCTGTGGTATGAGGAAAGACTAAGTGAGCTGGGGCTGTTTAGCCTAGAGAAGAGAAGACTAAGAGGATATCTGATCAATATGTTCAAGTATCTGAGGGGTGATTGTAGGGAGGATAGGGCCAAAGTCTTCTCGGTGGTGGCCAGTGACAGGACAAGGGGTAATGGGTACAAGTTGAAACACATGGAGTTCCACCTCCATGTGAGGAAGAACTTTTTTGCTGTGAGGGTGCCCAAGCCCTGGCACAGGCTGCCCAGAGAGGCTGTGGAGCCTCCTTCTCTGGAGTTCTCCCAATCCACCTGGATGTGCCCAAGTGCCCTGTGCTCTGGGTGTCCCTGCTGGAGCAGGGGGTTGGACTAGATGATCTCTAGAGTTCCCTTCAACCTCAACCATTCTGTGATTCTGTGATTCTGTGAATGCTGTCTGTTGCTGTATATGAGCACTTTGTTTAGTATTCTTGAAGGCAGTCAGTTTAGGAAGAAAGACAGTGTGTTTTGTTTTTTGAGGACCAATTTTAAAGGTGTTAAAGGAGCTTGTGTTCTACAGATGCTTAATGCTTAGTGTATTTTTTTTTTTAATTTGACAGATTGATCAGAGAAAATGAGTAATTTGTATCTGAATTTTGGTTGTAAAATATCCAAAAAATCAACTCCTCAACAAAAACTAAATGTACTTTGGAATCAAGTTCATAAGAAATGTAATGGTCTGGAAACTTTATACATCTCAAAGCATATTCTGACATAGAAGTCACTTAATGTTTGTTATGAACATAGAGTGTTCTTAATTTCATTTGTTTAAGGACAGTCATAGGACAAGAAGCAAAAAGCACAAACTGAAACACAGGAAATTCCATTAAAACATGAGAAAAAAAAATCTTTTCCACTGTGAGGATGATTAAACGCTGGAGGAACAAGTTGTTCAGAGAATTTGTGAATATGTTCTATCCTGGAAGATATTCAAAGCCCCATAGAACAGTGTCCTGTTCTAGTTGACGTTACTTGAGCAGGGGGTTGGATCAGATACTCTCCAGATTATCCTGCAAGCATCAATCATCGTGTGAAACCCCTTGCTTCCAGCATCACCTGCTCACTTGCTTCATGACTGTGTTTGCAGCCATTTGGCAGATCAAAAATGGGTTTTATGCCCATTTTCATGTAGGAGGAAAGCTGAAGCACCATGTAGCTGAAGTGAAATTACTAAATTCTCATTTTAGTGGCAAAGCTCTCTCCCTCATCCTTCTCTAACCATCCTGCTATCTGAATGCCCCTGGCAGAAAGGAAGAGCCCTGATCTTAGAAAAGGTCATAGGCCAGGTGATTGGTCCCTAAGGCCAGGTGTAATGCAACTGAATTATAATCAGGGGGCATTACACTGAAATTCAAGAGATTGCAGTAGAAGTGGAAAGGTCACAGCAGGGGAAGCAAATCAGAAGAGATCTAGCTTGGATAAGCATGTGGAGAAGGCCTGAAAACAGGAAGGAGATGATATAAATGGAAAGGGGTTGAAAACAATAGCAGGATAAACAGGGAGAAGACACCTACTGAACTACCACATCAGAGAGGAAACCAGGTGATCTTGCTTTTTATTGATGTCTTTGACACTGATCTTCAGCGTGGCCTTGGAAGAACCACAACACATATTGCTCATCAGCCAAACTGGGATAATCTTTCAGGACTGATTCTACTCAGGACTGATTCTACTCAGTAGTCCTGAGTAGACTCAACATGAAGCTCAAGAAGTGAGGAGGAGACACTGAACCACCTGGCTCAGGTCCCCAGAACCTCACCTCTCTTGGGGCTGCAGGGACCCAGGGCAGCAGTACATCCACTATTAAGGAGAAATCATTGCCTTGGACTGCTGCCTCTCGTGACAAAGACAGTGGGAACTTAGATGAGGACCAGCTTTGCCCATGAAGCTGCCTGTTATCTCCTGTGGTCTGGGCCTCGAGACCTTGAGTTGGTTCCCTTTTCACTCCCCTGCCATGTCTCCCCTCACCTCCCACAAGGGAATCCATAAAAAACACCTCCTCTAGCAAACAAACCCCTGACATTAAAGGAAAGCACAGACGGAAGCCAAAATCTCCAAGTCAAAAGCACTGACTCACATCTGCCTCACCGTGTACCCTGCCAGGAGGACCACAAGGAGGAACCCATGCTCCTCTGCTCGTGCATGTTCTCATGGGACCCTTGGCTAATACAGCCCAAAGTTACCATTTTTCCATGACCACCTCTGCCCATCTGCTGCAGAAAGAGAAGAAACCAAGGTTCATGACTCCTTGAGTATTTGCTTGCATTTTGCTCCATGCACCAACTAGGGATGACCAAGGAGGTGCTTCAAAGCCACATTTATTTTTTTCATGACTGAAGTGAGGGACAACCTCTGACCTCCCCGCAGGAGAAACAATAATTGTTGACAGGGCTGGAAAAAATGTTCTCATTGTGAACATAAACAGGCTAGAAGGAGCTTGCAGCCACTGCCAGATGTTGCTGAGAAGCGTTTAGGAGCTGAGACGACATATGAAATTTCCATCACATTTTTATTAATCAGAAAAAGGGTCTGGGTGGTGTTGTGTTTTTTTCTTTTTTTCCTCCTTTTTTTTTCTTTATTTTTTTCTTTCCTGATCTATACCAAACTGGAAAACAGGCATCAGCGACATTCTTTTCTCTTTACCCTTTTTTCCCCCTCCTCTTTCCCCCTTCTCCAATTTTAATTGGAATTTAAAGTAAATTTGGCGGGTGTCTTGGGAATGCTCTGCTTGAAAGAATTTGCCTTGTCCTTGCTCTGATGTTTTCCTTCCCCTTTCTCCAGGCTGCCTGTCCCTTGCATTGCTGAGAAGTTATTCACCCACCATGTTTGGCAACTTAAGAGTTCCCTAATGGGGTGGATGTAAAATCAAGTTCTCCCATTATAGTGTTTTCCCTGCACACATCTCCCTCAGGGATGTGATAACAGAGTTTGAAAAAACCCAATGGGAACTGGTGATGGACTTTAGTTAAGCTGTGTACCAATCTGCCGGATAGCTCTCAGACTTTGAGCTCATGTTCCACTGGGGATTCTGAGCCTATAGAATCCCCATTACACATGGGGAAACCTGGGAACTGTAGCTACACTAGAGAGATTTTGTTGGTTCTGTTCTTTGAGATCTTAGCTTGACTCCACAGCTTGGAAACTCTTGGTTAGAAGAGCTCCTGAGCCTAGGTGATATTTCATGATGTCTAAAGGAATACTGTCCTATGGTCCACAATATTAAGAAAGCCACACATTGTTGTCAGCACCATCCTTTGCTATAACTATTGGCTCCAAGCAGTAAAGAAGGGCAGTGCCATTAAGGATAATCAATCACAGACCATTTAACACATTTCCATGGGATTTAGGGTGCAAAGTCTAGGAACAGGTTGAAAAGCTGGAGTGCATATGAGAAAAATGAGAGGATATTGGTTTACATGTGGTGGTGATGGTGCAATCTTTGCAGTCAGGGATTGGGACTTTCCTGTTGCCTTCTCCCTGTCTTTCTCCTACCTGCCAGATATGAGCAGCATATACATAAAGGGTCTGTGTTCCCCATTTTACACTGGTGACTTTCCACAGTTCCAGTGTATAAAAGGTAGGAGTTCACCAGTACAGATCAATACAGCTGTGCATTGATCCAGACAGAAGCCAGCTGCTCTGAACAGAACACATGAGGTCTCACTCTCAGATGGTAAGTTATATTGTCATTAATGTTCACAAATGTACATTGACTTACGTCAGCCAAATGTTCTGTATTTTAAATTATTTTTGCGAAAAGGAAGATTTATAGCTTTGGAGAATTAAGGATTGCAGAGTTTTTACTCTCTATAGAATGATTCATGGCCTCCAGTTGCCTCGCAAGTTACCATATCTTACCAAAACACGAGGCCACCTCCTTAGTGGGTGCCAGCAGTAGAGCTTTGCTGTAGTCATTGTTACCACACCAGTGTCATCTGGCAAGGAGAAGTATTAATGAGGCACCAGCTTCAGGAGTCAGCAAAAAGGCCACAAAAGCTTAAATGTCCATTAACTGGGACTGGATGTTATTTCTGCTCCCAGAATCCAATTTAATAAGTCCTTATAAACCTCCTTCATTCTTTCAGCCTGAAATTCTTCCTCATCAGGTCTTCTAACTCAATCTGTTTGAACTGTTCAAGACCTAGTTTCCCTCCAGTTCATTCAGAGTCAACGAGCTTTCTTCATCCACAGGTCTGACGGGAGAGCTTCTCCAAAGGCTCCTCTCTGGCCTTCAGCCTTAGGTCCACAGCTCCCGCCTCCAAATGATTTCCAGGCAATCAGATCTCAACCTTGGTGTGTGTGTGCACTGATGCAAGCAGGTTTTGTTAGACCCATTCATCAAGTTCTGCTGTACAAGGATGGAGTCCAGGGTGTCTCTCCTATTGTGAGGGATTTAGTGTGGTCGATTGTGATCCTTGAAGTCATTTCAGAATCCAGTTTCATCCTCCCACCCTTTACCTGTTTCAGTTAGAATTATCAAGTACTCTTTGTTCTAACGGAGGCCATCTGTTTCTGAAAATCACTGTACAACCAGGATTTACTGTGTTCACATGCTGAACACTGAAATTCAGTCATACCTATTGTGTCTACAGTATCAGTAATAGACTCCACAGGCTGTCAATGTCTACAAACATGTACATTTCTTGAAATCCTGTGGCAAAGTTCACTAGAACATGGCTGTCTAATAACAGTGCAAAATCATGGCCACTGCAGCTCAGATATCTTGAATACAAAACCAGAGATGTAGAATTCCTTCATTACCAATTTTATTTATGGGACCTTACTTTATCCTTTTCTTTAATCTGACTGCTTCTTAATAACCCATTGAGCTCTACATTCAGTCAGTTTTCAATCCACCTCACTCTCGACTTAACTAAACCACGCTTCCTGAACTTGCTATGAGGATGTTAAGGCAGACAGTATAGAAAGCCTTGCAGAAATCAAGGTAGACAACATCCATTCCTCCCTTTTATCTTCCCCAGGCAGTCATCACATTGTAGAAGACTATCAGGTTGGTTAAGCATAATTTCCTCATGGTAAATTTGTTTTGACAATTAACTATATTAGTTAAGAGTGTGAAGCTAGATGACCTTAAATTTTCTGTCTTACCAGTTGCTCTAGTTGAAATTACTCAGTATTTTATATATGTCACCCAGCTGAAACGACACCGCAGGAGACTTGGGGATAATCAGGTTACATTGCCATCAGATGCACTTGTTAGGATAAGGGTCAACCAAGGTATTGGCATCCCTCCTTGGATCTGAGACCTGGTCTTGTGGTGTCTCAGTTACTATCTACACTGGAGCTCCAAGCTCCCTCCTCCCTGCTGACTGCAACAAGCCGGCTCTGACTGAGAGGAAAGCTTGTCATTTCTTGTATCACCAGAGCAGCTTTCTCCAGCAGGTAGGTGTTCCTTGGAGGTCACCAATGAAACCACTCACTCAGACTGACCTTACTAAGCTTAGGCCAGACAAAAAGGGATTGTGGTGAGACATCCTGAAGCCAGCCAGGAAAGAGCTGGACCAGGACAGAGGGAAATCAGAAGGCAGCCCACATATATCAGCCAGTTTCCTGCTAGTTCCCATATCTCCTGAGTATTCCCTTTGTTGGAAAAAATTTACTGGCATTCCTCCTAGCCCAGGGATGCTACTGTGCCTGTTCCATTAGCAAACTTCACCCCCCCATAACCTAGAATGTTTGTTTTATCACTCAGTTCCCTGAGTTACATAGATTTGGAAAGTCAGCGGGGTCCCCAGACTCCTTTGGAGATTCCTTCTCTCCCGTTTAGCTCATAACGATGCTTTGCCATTTTGGAATTTGACGCAAAACACTCTAATGTCAACAGATCTCAGCGGAACCTTTCGTTTGAGGACTTCAAAGGTTTCTTCAAACAAGAATGAGTTCAGCGTAGTAATAATGCCAATAATGCACATAGCAGCAAGAAGAAAAATATATATTGTACTATTTATTCAGAGTCATTAACTGCTCAGGGTGCTGTACAGACAAAACAAGAAGCTAAAACCATCCAAAAGGGCTTAAAATCTGAGACTGAGATCCAGAGCTGTATTTAAGACAACTTTATTCAGTTTTCCAGTTTACAAAATGAGATTAGTAATAGGTACTAAAAATTCAAATCCAAATCTTCTAGGACCATCTGAAAAATCTGTTAATTATTGTAGTTCGTTGTCTGTTTTTTTTTCACTGTTTTCTAAATTAGTAGCTGGAATGAGGACTTTACTGGCCTACCATTTGGGCTGGACTTAACACCTTTGGGGATTGAAGGTCAGGCATGCTCTAAGTGTGGAAAATACTCTGGGTAGTGTAATACCATTTTATCCTTTTTTTTTTCTAACTTTTTCCCTTCAGCTTTTGGCAAAGTCAGATTATGTAAAGTCTTCAGATGAATATCTAACCACTGTGCATGGTTATAGGTGTGTGTGATAACTTGTGTAATAACTTCACTGCAGAAGTAACTGCTCTTCAGGCAAAGGTGAAGTGCTTCTCCGTCTGTGCTACCACACTAAACTTAAAACAGCAACTTTCTATCTCCTAGGGAGAAGGTGTCCAATGAATGCAATTTAATCAAGTTCAATTCACACAGGGCTCCTGAAATTTCTGTCTGGCATATATCATGGATGAAGTATGTGTTCCTTGGAGGATTTTAATTCTTAAAACATTGTAAACACCAATCCAATGAGACATGTTCTGGGCCATATGACGCCTTCAGCTTCTACTTCAGCACCATAAAGCTAGAGCTGGAGCAACCAAACCCTTGTAAAGGTGAGTTTGTGACCCATCCCTACACTAAGTCAAAATATTTGTCCTAAGGATGCTAGAACAGGATCCTAATAAGAACAAATTTTAGCTCTTTTGCTCCTTTGGTTCAAATAGGATTCTGATGTGTGTTTGGATGCAAAGTAGTAAATTCATACCTGTAGAGAAGCCGTGAGGTGGAAAACATTTTTAATTTTTCCTTGAGAAATATTGATTAAGAGGTGGGCTCTCCTGGTTGCAGCCTGCATGCCGTAAACTCACTAAAGAAGTCTTTGTGTTTCACTTGATCAAAATGGATTTTGGAGAAATTATTATGTTTTTTAATTATGTTAGGAGAGCAGCTAGAGCAATAGTGCTGTAGACTAGTAGGAAGCTCAGAAGCTCTATGGCTGCATGAATAGAATGAATAACTTCCACAGGCTACAAGTCTTTAAGAGGGAAAGAAACAAAAAATGAAATCTTAAAATTCTGTTTTCCTCATGATCCAAATAGCTCTCTCTTTCCATATTTTGTGAAATTTGCTAATTATAATTATTATCATTCACAAAAATATCTGTAATTCTGGAAGGCGGTGCAGGACCATTACTCCACATGAGTATAAGAAAGTAGAGGCTGTGCTGCCTGTTGGAGTGGGGTGTGTATGGGGTCCACTTATGCCTTTCCTATGCACTGAAATGGCTGGATTTAAACTGTTTAAGAAAAGAAAGGTTTATACCCATTCTCCATTCCTAAGCCATCCAATGCTTTCCAGCAGCAAGTACGGTTATGTAAGATGAGTTTAGTGAGCAGAAAATAATAATCCTGTCTTACATGCTCTTTTCTTTCACTCCCAGGCAAGCACATATTCACTGTGCAATACCAGATTCCCCCAGCCAGCAGCTTAACATGTCAAATGCACCATAAAGTGAATGGGATTTTTGCACAGAGTTATTTATAAAAGGAAATTAATAATCTGTGTTTTTTCTCATAGCTTTTCTCATGTCATTTTGCTCACACTTGAGGAAACCCTGCGCCATCTCCCATTTCCAGCTTCCCAATGACTTTTGCAGGTCCTCAGCCATCTTTGGCAATGATTCTCCCTGGGATGAACCTGCTGAGTTTGTCATGGCACCTTACAGCAGGGCTCTCAGGCATGGGAAATTGTCCATCAATGCCCCATGGGCAACTGCTCTTTTCTTTTCTGGGATTTTAGCTACCACAGGCCCATGAGTTTCTTTCAGGATGCTGGCAGACCCCCTTACATTTAGGATGTGGTGAAAAGCATAAGACCTTCCTTGCACTCTAGTGCGAGAGGACTCAGGAACTGGGCTCAGGGCTTTATATGCCACCCAATAGATCTCCCTATTTATTAGAGAATCAGTCCCCTCTTCTTTAATATCCTTTCAATCCATCATGGCTTTTTCATTTTCAGGAAACTATTTCCCCTTCCACCCCCATCCACACCTGGCAGGAAAAGATGACTTGAATATCTAAACAAAAATCTACCTAATAAAACAAAAAGCAAACAACCAAAACAGATGTTTTCAAAGGCATAAATGCTCTCTTTGACAGCAGCAGCCCAATGGGTCTCAAAGCTATATTGTGTGGTGATGTAAATTACTCAAAACTTCTGCAGCTTTGCAGCTTTCTACCTTTGGGTAGCCTAGAGCTCCTTCTGCTGGGCAGCTTCTCACACACCTCCTAGCCTCCAGCTGAGAAACTCGAGCTCATGCTTTCTGTTTTCTCACAAACAAATTGCCAGACAGAAACCCTGGTTTGGGAAATTCTCTTCCTTCTCCCATATTGAAAAAAAGTACATAACGAGAATGTCACTGTTATATTGAAAGCAATAATATCACATACCTATCCCCAGAATATTTAGGAGAAAATGAGAAGGTTAACCACTTCAAATAATGCAGCAAAGTCTAGGGAGCAACAGGGCAGCTGTTTAGCAGCTGTAACCAGCAAAATGGGGTGGGAGATGCAGAACATCATGGCCAGCTCACATCAGAAGGAAAATCTTTTTGCAGGTGCTGACAGCTCTGTTCTTCTCTACCTCATACCAGAGGCCTTAAAAGAATCCCTTTATTAGAGGCTTTACACCTAGCACTGGCATTATCATTAAACACAGCCGTTATTACAAAAGTGTCCTAGCATGCTAAGACACCTGAACAAACCATTTCAAGGGAAGAGAAGAGAGAGGAATAAGAGCAAAGCCCTGCAAACCCAGAGAGGGTAGTGCCTGGCTCCCCACAGCCCTCCTGGCTCACTCTGCCTCTGTCTTGCACTGCCAGTGAGTTATGTGCTACTGACAGATTCATTGCCAGGGGAGATTAACACCGCCAAAAAGCTCAGCCAGACTAGGATCATGGTAGGAGGGTACTGAGTTTCTTTCCCACTCTCCTGGAACAAATGCAAGGTTGCTGACGGAATAGACAAGACATGCTTGGTATGGTCAGCTTCCCATCTGACCCACGTTGGCAATGGCCTGTTGATTTCAACTGCAGGGCAGCAGATGGACAAAGCAGCTTTTCAGATGCTTTCTTTCCTTTTTGCTCCTTGAATAGCTTGTTGGCTGCATCTAAACTTATGAGTTGTGTTTCCAAAGGCGATTTCCACTTTCAGCCGATGGCTGTGGGCACATGGACAGCCTAGATCTGTGGCAGGTCTCTGCCTGAGTGATGGAGAATAAAAGTTTTTTCACTTGCCAAAGCTAATCTTGAAAATGGAGTGAACAAGACAAGAGTAAATGGACCTTGACAAGGTGAAAATGATACCCATCCCCAAATGGCACAGACATTATCTGATTAATCTTCCTGTTGAAGAATGTGCAGACCTTCCCATCCCTGCAGGAGAGAGGATAGAATGGAGTGTTTGACCCATCCTTGGTTTACTATAATAGTCTCCAGGGTTTAGACTAATATAGGGATTATGACCATTTTTGTCCTTGCTCTACAAGGCCAGAAACCTCTGTGGACATAGTAGGTAATGTCTTGAAGAATAACACAAGGCTCTTTCAGAAGATTGCTGTTAGTGCTGAGTTCCCTCAATATTTGATGTCCTATCATTTTCTTGTAAAGGACTTGAGGTTTACCATGACAAGTATCCCTTGTGGGAGTGTATATGCTATTTACCCAAAGCATGATGTGGAAGCGCACACGATTCACTGTACCTTATTGTGCATGATGGAGAGAGGAAACCAGACTAAGAGTCTGATGCCCTGGACGGATGAGGCTGAAGACAAGGTATTGGGCCACCAGAGAAGACGAGGGAGCAATGAATTCCAGGTTCTTTGTAAAAATTGTTCCAGTTCATTGTTAAAATCATCTGCCAGAGTCTATCCTACAATTTGGGTTAGCAGGCACTCAAGAATTCCTCTTTGCAACTTGTTAGTCTATAGATGACACTTTTTTTTTCTCTAGAACATTTAAAGTTCAATGGAGCTGTCTCCTGCTGGGTAATGTGTACTGCTGGTGAACTCATCAAAATTAACTGACTGACTAAAGATCTTGCTCCAAGCCCAGAGCCTGTTGGGGGTTTAGGCCATAACAACTGCCAAATTGGTCAGACCAAACATCCTCCTAGCACAATATCTTATTTCATCAAGTTACAAATACTGAATGAGTGCAAGAATGTGGTGAGCATATTCCTATATTTCCACCAAATATTCTCACAGTCTATAACAACTTCTGCCTTTGGGACTTCCTAAGTAGGACATGATTTCTGTGCAGGTTGTTTCCCCATGAACCTGTGAACCTGTGAAAACTTGCTGCATCTAAAATATCCAGTGACTGGCAATGTCATTTCATATGTACAAGAGTTTCCTGTACAGGGAAAAGTAAAAAAAAAATATATCCTCTGGTAGAAGGGACACTTTGTTATTCTTTATTTTTTTAACTTTAAGACTATTGTGGCTTAAGATTCTTGCTTAGCTATTTATTTTTTTATGAAAAAAAAAATCCTTTAGAGAGAACCTTACTCTGTATGACAGGAACAGTTTCTCTATAAATTTCTGCATTTTCCACTGAAGTGAATATTTCCCTCCAAGTCAAACTGAAAAGGAAAATAAACAAACAAATCAAAATGAAACAGAGTTTCCCTCTCCACCTTTCATCTCTCTCAAAACCCTAGAAGCCAGGTATTATCTGATAAAGCTGTGGACTTTCATCACATATCCAAATTAGCAGGGTAGAAGTCTTCCAGAAAGGGAGATTGGGATCTAAGATGAGACGACACATGCATTCTCTGCATGTGTCGTCTGTCTCCTTTGAGTGCAAAGTAATCCAGAGCTGCTGCCTTGCTGGATGGTTCCTGTCTTGCTTGTTCCTTAATTCCTGTCTGCATGTAGATCCTTGTGTCCATTTTATTTTATTTTATTTTATTTTATTTTATTTTATTTTATTTTAGCAAACTGTTGTCCAAGGAATCATGACCATTTGTATTTTAATCCTGTTTTGGAAACCACCTTGCAGTCCAGCAAAGAGCTTCCTGTCATCTGTAAATATAATAAGATCCTTCTCTCTTCCACCACCCCTGACCTGAATACCGGACAGATGCCAGCAGGTCCCAGCTTGATGTTTCTGTCTGATTTGAGGGCAAATCCATAGTAGTCACCCTCAAGTACAATTTTCTCTCAGTTCCTCTTTTTTTTCACTATTTTTTTTCCGTGTTATTCCCCTCTCGTGCTTGTAAGACCTATGAAATAGTGCCTAGAGCCTTATTACAGGTAGTAATCCTTGCTTCTCTGCTGCTGTCCAGGCCTCTTACTCTGCTCTGGGACACTGGTACATTTGACGTATTTTATTCTTGGCAAATCCATGCTGGCCATGAATTAACTCTGTGTCACTAGCTGATAATGAATGCTTCATTTGATTACTGTCCCCAGAATTTTTCAAGGATTGGAGCGAAAATGACTGCATTACAAATTCTGTTCCTTGCTTTCAAAGAATATAGAAGGGAGGCACCATGTCCTGCTTTTCTGAGTATTCCCGCACTCATCTATCTTCGCCAGCTTCTGAGAAAGAACTCTTTAAGAGCTCTGAGAGCTTCTGCTTGTCTACCTAGACACCCGAAAATCCTTTTGATTGTTATATGGCCCCAAAACCAGCTGACATGGGACAATGGCTTCCAAAACACATGACCAGATGCCAACTGTCTCGTACAAATGTTCCTTGGTCCACACTAAGTCTTGATAATCTGCCTAAAACAGTGCTGGCTAGTCTGGACCAAAGCCATGTCAGGACTAGACTAATGGCTTAACTGTGTAAGTGTTCACATTTTTTATACCAAGGAGTATTCCCTATCACAATTAAGCTTATCAGTCTTGATAAGATCCATCATTCCCAGAAAACTGAAAAAAAAAAAAGAAAAGAAATAACAAAAAAATTCTCCCATTCTCATTAGACTAAGAGCTTTTTAGCACGTTCTTTCCCGAATCCAGGCGGAGTTCATATCCCTTTACTGTTAATATCAGCTGTTTCAGCCTCACATGACAACTTAGCAGGCTTTCCTCATGGCTCTTTGCTCAGGAACGCTGCTCCAAACTTCCCGTCTCTCTGTCCTTCTGTGTGAGAGCAGGATAGAGAACAGCTCTAGCTGTTCCCAGAGTACAGAGAAATGTGTGATGTTGCATTTTGAGTGATATGATGTAGGATGACCCATGCTGGGATTCTCAACGGGGCAAGAGTGCAGCATGGTGGCTGGAGAGGGCCACATAGCAAGGCCTTACTGGGCAGTTGGTCTCTGGGAATCTCTTCCCATGGACCTTGATGCAGATGCTGTCACCTCTCCTCAGATTCAGCAGTGTTGGATACGGTCAAGCAGTAGGTCTGGGTCTGGGTAACCTAGACCTGAGGCTGCTTCTCAACTGCATGAGATACAGATTTGCATGAAACCTGCAAAGTTTGACAGCTCTGAAGTGAAATTTTCATTTCTTTTCCCTGGTGACTCTGGCTTAGTTGAACCTGCTTTTTATGATTTTCTTTTTGGAATAGCAGCCTATGAGTAACTGTTGATCTTGCTGTAGCCCTGGACACTGCTTGTTTATTTAAACTTCCCTTGGGTAAGTTGACCTTCTTGAATATCAGCAGCAAAGTTGACAAGTTTATCTCTCACCACTGATTCAGCTCTCCATTCTCTTCACAGGCAAAATCCTGTCACGCGCTGTGGGAATCTGTTTAGCACGACAATTCATCCTTCTGCATATTCGTCATCTCCAGCTTTCAACTGCGGTGAAAACAGGCAGGATGAGTGAGCAGAAGATAAATGCCTTTCCGGCTGGAAAGGGCCTGCTGCGGTCTTCCTCTGCACTTCAGGTCTTGCCATGCACCAGCGCCTGATCATTTTTCATTTTCCAATCTGCTTTGCTCGTTAGTTTGCACTGGATGCAGAGCAGGGAAAGAGAGGAGCTAGAGCCTTGGTTTTCCTATTAACTGCCTTCATCACCTGCAGGAGATGTGAGACTTACACGCTTCAGGATTGCTTCTAATAAAATAAATGAATCCTACCAATTTATTCCTATTGCACTTGTTTGGAATGAAAGTCAACGTTAGGCTATGGTGGTCTTAATGCTGTGATGAACTGTTTCTCTCTCCCTTCTTCTGAGGCACTGGGGAATCAAAACAAGAAGGGCAGGCAGAGACATTGGAGACATGGAGATAGAGTAGAAGATGCTGAAGTGAAAAGTGTCTATTTTAGGGTGCTCTTAGAAACTTTCTATTGGCCAGCCTAATCCATTGCTTGAACTTCTCTGTCACAGTATACCATGCATAGGTAGCCGAATGATAATAGCCCAGACAAACTCAACATATAGCATTAAAAAAAAAAAAAGAAACAAGAAAAAAAGAGAGAGAAAAAACATCATGAAGTTTAACTGCAGAAGAAGGAGAATCAACACTGTTTCATGCATTGTTGCCTCTGTATTTTTCATGTATCTTCCATGATCGACCTCTATCATCTTTGGTATAAGAACCAATGTATCTTTTGTCAACTTATTTTTTTGTGTTAGTGGTACCACTAAATATCATTTTGGCCACAAATCTATCCTTTCCTGAAGAGACTGCTAATGCTTCAAACTTGCAAGAAAGTGATCTCAGGATGACATAGAGACACTCAAAGCCATATAATACAATAGCATAAGTTCCTTTGCCAATTTTTGCTTTTTTCAGAGGATATTATTATATTATGCTTGCCTTTTAGATGGAAAAAATGGAGAACACATATCCATCTGCTCATCTGCTATTCCTTGACTGGTAACAGTGCTGAGGGTGTAGAACTGCTCTCCTGAGTGCTTGCACATTGCATCATCCTGCAGGCATACTGCTTCTCAAAGACCAGTTTTCAACCAAGCCTCTGGAGTGCTGCGGCTTTTAAGTCTGTTTTCATGTTTGATGGGCTCTGAAGGTAGCATTAACTTCACAAGCTCAACTGGCTTTCATGCCTTTTTGGTCATTTTTTAATTCCCCAGGAATGGCCTTTGGTAGAAGTGTTTCTAACATCTCTGTGAACAACTCCTCACTTTTCCCATTCTGGTTTTCCTGTTTGTGACTGAATTCCAGGCAACTTTCCTCAAAGCCTACATCTCTCAATGCAGCCACCTCGAACAAACAATCAGAAAACAAAGAAAAAAAATCCACTGGGAGACTTTCAGCACCATTACAAAACCCAAATACATGTTAACATTAACAGCCAAAGACTTTCTTAGAGAGCAGTGCTATTTCACTATGTGAATATTTTACCCAAAGATGACCTGTGTGATAGTTACAAAAGCCTACATGGTTCAGACTCTCACTGTAGGGGAAAATGGAGTGGCCTGGGATATTCTAGGCTGTCACGCACTACTTACAAATTTTAAGTGTAATGTTATACTTTGACTAATTCTAAATATTTGCACCCATCACCTCCACCCAACAACAAAGACATCCAGAGCTGTATCCATCTCCTCCTCTTCTCTACATCTCAAGTTTAGACATGTCCATATGAGATAATCATCTACTGTTTCAGTAGAGTCAATGTGCAGGCCCATGTGCAGACCGTGACTCCTCATCCTAAAATAGAAACTTGAAAGAAAAAGAGATTCATGTCTTAAAAGTGTCCATTTCCCATCTTTGTCTATAATGGAAGCAAGGGCATCTAGTCCATAAGTAGATACCCATATTACAGATACTTAACTTTGGGTAAGATATCTAAGATTTTAAGTATTATTTCTCCACTGCACTGCACACAGCACAGATATAAGTAATGTATTTGTAGTAGAAGGGAACGAACCTCAGAGGCAAACTTGAGTAGACCCAAGTCACATTTGAAGTTTGATATGGAGTATCATATCCAACCTTGTCCACTGTAACTGCAAAAAAATAATGGTCTGGTTAACATGACCTAAAAGGATAATGTAGAAAAAAACATGATGAGAGCAATCTGCAATTACATAAGTTGTTCCATGGAAAGCAGAGGAACAAATTTATCATTTTTTGATAAGAGAGGTCAGAGGATTAGAAGGCACCTATGGAAACTCGGGTATGATACTAGATACCTTTCTAGTGAAGCATTGAAATTGACTGATAATAAAGAAAGGAAGAGTATTTATTATTGGCAGTTGTAGGAGGAGGTTAAAAAAATCATTCAGGAATGTCTAACCTAGCTTTAGATTGAATTATTTCTTGAGTTTCCTTCTTTACTGAAGAGCCAATAAAAGTATTGGTTCCTTAATGTGTAAAGTTTTTAAATCTATTTTAAACTGTGGGGAAAAAATTGAACATTTCTATATCTGTCCTCCCAATCCCAAATTGGGATAAGTTGTTGCTATATATTCATTTCATTTACACTGAAAACAGCCTTTCAGATTAATCAAATTAAGAAGTGCTGCTTTGGGTCAATTGACTTAGTTGTACAGGATTGAAATGTACTTCTGCTTCTTAAGATTTTGACTAATCTCTGTTCATACAGTAAACACAACCTTTCAGGTGATTTGGTGGCCTTATGGGGCATGTGGGGACATTTTGCTCTTAATCTTTCTGGAATATCTCCTATTAAAATTTCCACATGACTCGCTTATTAAGCCAGAAACAAGCCTGCAATGTTCCTCAATACAATTTATTTTATTTTTGAATGAATAAAATAATTCTTAAAAAAGGAAGTCCTGATTAAGGTGGATATGTTGGACAAGATATGCCCTACTAGTGTTTTATCTATTCAAAAAGCAAGTATAAAAAAAAAAAACTAGAGAAATCATCAAAGTCAAAAATAAGCAGAGCTGGAGGAAGAGTCTGAAGACTTCTGAGCGCAGATGGTTGGAAGTGATAATGTTGGCATAAGGGGAAGTGGGAGTAAAGTGGGAAACAATTTGCACTTAACGCTGAAGGAGGCATCTGTTTGTTGTTAATTAGGTAACAAGGCAGTAAAGCTATAGGATGTGCTAATTTGTTGGTCTATCATGGGCTGAGAAGGGGTAGTGAGGACTTTTCAGTGCTGCATGGTAAGGAAATGCTGTGAACCAAGGCTGTTTTGACATTAGCAATTCTGATGGAGTATTTCTAAGGTCACAGTGACCCAAATGATGATATTAACATGAACATCTATGTTGGTGTTCAGTTTATGAAAACAGGTGAGGCACATGTCTCTTAATTGCTACCAATTAATATGTAAGTCGGATGGTTTATATATTTAAAAATAGATTATTCTTTAGGACTTTCTTCTTATTATACTTTGCTCATCTGTTACTCTTTGCGAGCCAAAAAGATGGAAAGAATGAAAGGGATGGCAAACTCCTAGCAAGGTTTTGCCTTGTATATCTCCTTTTTTTCATTTCAGTACTAAACATCTTTGCTCTTCAACTTCAATAACACTTTGTCATTTTTGTAATTATCTGAATGGGACTGATTTCAAGCATATATGCCATTTTTTAGGAAATATATGTATTATGAGGATAGTAGAACAATACTCTGGTACCTCCGGGAACATTCCTGCTCAGACTCTTTTAGGTGATGATTCATCTTACATGATCTGGATACTTATGTTAGGAAGAGATAAACTGCACTTTTATTCCATGAACAATACTGACCACAGCACAGTGACTTATCTCTTTTACATGTGCAAAGAGCCTAAAATGACTAACTTATGTGCGCATATCTGCATATACTTATAAAGAGTAACCACGTCATACCTTTATTTTCTCCTGAGAATCTAAATGAACTTGATCATTCTTCATAAAATCTCTCTTTGATTTTTCAACACCTTCCTTGAAATTAGACACTAGGTTCAAAAGGGGATATCTGGTAAAAAGTATCCCAAGTAGACCAAGATGCAGATACTGTATCTTCTAGGATTTCACTGGGGTTTTTATGCATAGGAGCTCTGAATAGGTCCAGTTAGGTGAAATGATGCAGAAAAGGAAACTGTTTTCAGACTAATTTTTATTTAGTCATATCCCTTGCAAAGGCATCATTTTTCAAAATGATGAAGTGTCCACTAGAATTTTGGCTTAAACTGGAAACCAAAGAAGTTTGTGGAAGTCATCCAGCAGATACCGAACTTGATCATGAGATGTGTAGAGCTGATATCTGAGATCTCATGATAACCACAGATCTAGGTTCAGTTCTCTGTTTTCCCTGCATTTTCCATCATGACCTTAAATAATTTAGAGTAGGAGATGTATATCTAAAATGTTCTCTTTTGCCAGGGACCTGAGCATACTTAATTGTCCCAGACAGCCTTGGCTGGGACCTTTGCCAGTGGTCCAGCAGCTCCATTTAAGCTCCATGAAGCCACTGTCCAGCCTGTGCTGTGGTTCATGTCCTGCCATACACAGAGTCAGTTTATATGATTGGGACTTTTTTTTTTTTAAGTTATAAGATTTTATCTATTTACTCCCTCTGTTTTAGATTCACTGTCAATAACTGTGAAAATATATCTTTAGTTTGTTCGAATGATAAGTTTTTCAGGCTATGGACTATCTCTTACAATGCGTCCTGCAGTGCTCTGAATATAGCTGAGACTCACAAGAAGATGGCCCTCAGCAAAGCCAAGTAATAAGTGGAGTCTGGGCAGGAATCAGGCATGAATGCAGATGTCAAAGAAGAGCTGTAGATGTGCAGGATATCACTCTAGAGAGGAAGCTCGGAAATGATTAAATGATTTCTCCTAACTGCACTTCACATGGCTAATAAATGTCAAAGAACTATGAAGCGTCATGAGACATGGAAAAGGAAATAGAAAAGATACTAAAGGCCGGGAAAAAAGAGCAAAAACAATTGACCTGGAAGGTACCAAGTCAAGTTGTTTACAAAGTGTTTTAAAGACAGATCTGTTGACACACAGTGGATACCATGGCACTCTGCCTTTCATGTGCCACTTTCATGACAAATACCTCCAGCCTTTGGATGCTTCCCAGCTAACACTCCAGTAGGAGGGGAAAGGAGAGTGCTTGATACTAAAACCAGGGGACCCAACAATTGGAGGAAATGCCTTTCAGATAGCTCCTGGGGAACACGGTTATCTTCTTACCTAATAAAATTAACTCCCCTGGCCTACATATGTTCACTAGGTCTACTCTTCTCCTGGCACTTTTCCATTCTTTGGGACCAATGGATGAACGATGCTGACACAACTGATTTCCCAAAGAAGGCACAAGCCTGATCCCTGTCTTTCCTCAATGAAGAATATCGTGCTAAGTCAAGGAGAAACTAAGTCTGAAGCCTATTCCCAAAGTAGGTGCCCCATGAAGCTCCCAGCACCAAAATACTCCAGTATCTGTGGTCATTTGCAAACTAAGGAGCTCTGTGACTAACAGACATGTCACACAAAAACCATTCATCTCCTTGAACAGGCTCTCTGATACATCTGGGTCATCTGAAGGTCACATTTCAATAAGATCCTGGCAAAAGATCTGAATCCACATTATAGCCAATCGCGAGCTTCTCACTGGAATTCTAAGCACATAAGTTTTTGCAAGACAAATCTTTAACCAGACAGTCAGAATTTGGAATGAGCTTTTACTAAAATGGTATTTTCATTTATTGACCATTAGTTTTAAGTGTTAGCTCAACCTCTGGCATATTGAATTAGAATGATTCAAACGTAGGTCGTGAAACTTTCTTGAAACAGTTTAAAACACCATCCTTATGTCAAAACAGTTTGTAGACAATAGGATCTGGATCATTTTCCTGCTGCCACCTGGAAATTATGAGCCACAGACTGACATCCAATTTATTCTTGGAAAGGCCAAAGCTTTTTTAAAGAATTTAACATAATGTGATATAAATTCTGCTTAAAAAAAAAAAACGTAGAAGTGTTGTCTGACTCTGTCCTTTTCATCTGGCAATGATATGAGAACATATAGTGTAAGCGTCATAAAAATCAAAACATATATAATGACTCACTCTGTATCAATTGTCTTGTCTGTGGAATGATTCCAGTTTTGTTTCTTTTGCATTTGTGATTTTCCCCAGCATGTCATAGTTTACATTTGAATGTCTATTTGATTCTGTATAAATTTCAGTCACTAATCAATTGAAATAGGAATCTAGTAGATTAAATCAGTGGCTCACCATGCCCCTGAATGCCATGGGAAGATTCAAAGGGGACCACAGGATGTTAGCATCTTCCTCACAGCTCCTTATATTACAGACAGTCATGTTCTCCATGATACTGAAATGACAAGTGGTTACAACTGTAAAAGACTGGACTGCATTTTGTCCAACTTCAGAAGGCTAAGATGTAGATAACTACAACTGAGCTAGACAACTCAGGTACACTTTATAGACCACAGAGATATCTAGAGTGCAGAACATCAGAATTTAGATGTTTATTTTAGGATGAAATAAATTAATCCTCAAACTCTGCAACTATTGATTAGATAGAGCATCTGTTCTAAATGTCTGTCTATGTTGTACACTGAGTGTGATTTTGTGCACCTTGCTTATAAGCTGTAATTGCAAATAACAGCTCAGGTCCTTCAGCCTGTCAAGCGAAACAACTGTGTTAACCTTAATTAACTTTATTAATACATGCTGCTCCAATACTGATATCCTCTTACCCTTCTTACCGACTCTTGTGTCTCCCAAAGGAGAGGTACAATTCTCTCAACTTGCAAAACATTCAGCATTTGAAAATGTTCTTCTGAGTGAAGCCGATAAATGGAGAAAAACAAACAAACAAATAAAAAGCATTTAGTAATACTCACCTCAATTCATTTTAATCTCTGTTCACAGCATTACATTAAATTCACTATATTTCTGGGCTTTTTTGTTTGTTTGTTGTTTGTGTTTTTTTATTTCTCTATTTATTATAACAGCAGCCTGTCTTCCATTCCCTAAGTAGAGTTGCAGTATCTAATTCCCATAAAAGGTCAATACTATCTTTAAAAACCAATGCCTGAGAAAGAGTGTAAGAATAGACATAGCATGTAGTGATGATTCTTCAGATATTCTCCCAGCCTCCAAAAATTTGCAGCTCGAGTATTTCCTGAAATAAAGAGGCTGTCTTTGAGCTTAATGCTCAGTGGATGCTACTTATATGAACTTGTCCAACCCATGTCAGAGTTCACCTCTTAATTCCCTCTTGCCTAGGGGATCTAGTTGTAGGTATATTTACTTCCCTGCCCAGGTAATAGTTAACCAATAACTTCTACTCTACAGCGATTTTTATGAACCTTGCCTCATGGTTGTAAGAAGAATTTACAGAGACTACATGCATATTTTCAAATCCTAATTATGGAAAAAATCAGTAAAAATTTTGGATGACTTGCCGTTAGAGATATATTCATCTCTACTGTATGCATCATCCTGAAGATAGAGTTAACAGAGTCTAGGACCAGATTCATTTTATCCTACAGAAAGGAAAAAATATTTTTCCTTCAACTGCTTATTTCTGTCCTTATCATGCAATCAATACCAGGAGATTGGCTCAGACTAAGGTATTTTAAATTATGTCAAGATAATTGCATCACACGTGTTTTCAGTCCCCATTAGAAAAAAAAAAAAAAAAGAGCAAGGATGGACTGTTGTTTGAGCAAACCGCAGCTTATGGTGCTTTTAGCTGCTTACACATAGACTTGGGAGGGGGTTAGTGACCAGACTTAGCAGTTCCTAACAGGCAACAGATGAACCAGACTGTAACCGCAAATGAAAGGGTTCAGGGTTTTAGCTGATCCAGGTGAAACCATGGACTGGATTGGTCCCTGGCCTTGATTGCTTTATTAATAGAGAGGTGTTCAGAAGGGGTGATGGAAACAGAGGGACCTCAAACTGTTTTAAGGCATACTGTCACCTTCCGCATAATACCTACATATTTTCATTTATTTACATAGACATGCTTACACATACACACAAACATATATATATATGTATAATATACACATGCATTAGTGCATACATATAAAATATAAATATGAATATATAACATTTTATGAAAATTGGGTACACATACATAGTGCATGTGGAATATGTGAACAAACATACAAACACACATATATATTATATATATATATATTTATGCACATATATATTGATATAAATTCTTATGTTTCTTCCATTATCTAGATTCCACCTATGAATATTCTTTGGAACAGCCTTCTATAGCTAAACCATTTTTTCACCTGAACAGAAAGGGAAGAAAAAGCAAGAAAAAGTTTTCTGTTGAAATCAAAACAAAACAAAAACATATGAATAAAAAAAAAAGAGAAAAATAATTTTGAATTGAATCTTCCTACATGCCATGGAGTGGCAGGTATCTTTGACGGACAGGAACACACACTGCCAAAACGTCCTCTCCTTGGCTGTAGCACAGTCCCTATCCCCCTGGGACTGTCAATGCTCAACTCCATCATCTGCAGAAGGAGGTTTGGGAGGACGTCAGCCCCCTCTGCATCATATCTGGCCACACCAGGAGGCTTTGTGGGTTGCTGCAGGGTCTCCCTGGCAGGTTCCTCTCCTACTTGTGTCCTGCATGCAACAGCACAGGCACTGCCAGGTCGAAGAGCTTTTCTCAGTCTCCTTCATCTGTGTCCCCTGCCTTTCCTACGCCTTCCTGACCAAAGTCATGGGGAGATGATAACAGCTGTATCTCAGGAAACACCGCCACGCTTTGCCTTTTCCTCCATTCTCGGGAGCTGGGAGGAGTGGCCACCACCGAAATGGGGAAGAAGAACGCCAAGCAGCCTTCCCCTTGGACCTGGAATCTGCAGGGAGCCTGGGGCAGCACCAAGAGCTGAGTCTAGTTCTTCTAAATGCCACAGCACACTTTACCTCCGCCGGAGGAGAGGGACACGAAGGTGGGAGAGGAAGGGCATGTTCAAAAATATACAAAGCCTGCATATTTTATTCTCATCTTTGCTGCGACTCCCAAATGCCTGCAGCTTGGGCCTCTGCTAAGGCATTAATTAAGCATGTGCTGCCTCTCCACTTCTGGAAGATGAACTCGCTCGAGAATGGATGTAGCAGGGGTGTCTGAGCTTCATGGTAGGTTCAGATATTTAAATCACAGATCACAGATATTTAAATTTCAGTGAGCTACATAGGCAGGGAATATGCATCACCTCTACTCCATAGGCAGATTTACTTTGTTCTCACTGACCAGAATATTGTGCAAGTCATAGGGGAATCCCTTTTCTTGCTAATTGTCCTTCCACCTATACCATGGAAGTATCTAGACCCACACACTGTCCTTCCCAACCTACAGCCTGAAGACCTTAGTTGAGGTGAGAAAAGATGTAGACCCTCAACTACAAACAGAGGTTAGAAATAGCAGGAGAGATCTGAAATGCATTCAGGAGAATTAAGCCACAGTGAAAGGTGCACAGTACAAACCAGAGCATGAAATGCTATCCCTCTCTATGATGCATGGAGCAGGTGGCCTCAAAAGATGCTTTCTCACCACTAAGAGAAATTGATGTCCTCTGAAAGGATCCTGGCCCTTCACAAAGGAAGATGAGGGTTTCCCAGCACTTGCCCTGAAAAGCTGTGCCTCTGGTATCCTCTTCTAAGCCTTTGGAAGCACAGAGTCCCCAGGCACTGGATGTTCAACCTAGAGAATTCAAAAGTGGATGCAGAGGATTCAGCACAAGCAAGCCAGGAGAGTATGAGTAAACAAACTGTCAGAAAATACCAGCTTTTTCCACCTGTCCCTGCCCTTTGCTGACAGTCTGCAGCCATGTCACCTCAGGGAGGGCTCTCCAGATGCATCCTCCTTTCCCAGCAATAATAAACACCAAAGGCTGCTTCGCAAGGCCTGTGAAAGCAACTCCTCATGTGAGTGTGTGTTCCCCTGTTTGACTCATTTCCTGTTTTTCTGCTGAGCAAAGAGAGGCACCTGGTGCCCAGTAAGAGCCAAAAGACGCATCTTTGGGGTTTTGAGGAGCCAAAAGATGCATCTGTGGGGAGGGTTTCTGGATTCCCTGGATCACCAGGACACTTTTCCTTTCAGGACAAACGCTGCCTTGATCTGTTGGCAAGTTGGGCAGGTGCTCTGGAGGTCCATAACTCTTGGCAACCTGTTCATGTACATCCCAACCTCTGCATCTCCTGGAAGTCAGGGACCCCAAAGTTCATGCCAGAGGGACAAAACTCTAGCAATTACAATTAAAGTCCCAGAATGGGAAAGAGATATAAGCACCATGACGTGAGTACCCAAATCAAGCCCCAGACCAAGGTGGGGAGTATATGGTGGCAGAGGACAGAATGGGTTTTATTATTCTCAAAGTGAGGCACTTTGTGGATCTCCTTATACCACAAGAATGGAAAGGAGCAAGGGAAATGCTTATTCTGTGGTGACAGGTATTGTAGACACATCTCCCAACATCCCTGAGCTTTTGTGGGCACACCGGAGGGGGAACAGTTTGAAAAGAGTGTCACAAAATACCTTCATCTCCTTTTCCATCTGTCATAAAAATAACCCTGGGCAATGCCAGTGGAATCAGCTTGGATGTCTATATGAAGAGCAAGGGGAAAGGGAGAATAAGGCAGGATGACTGTTATTGAAAGGCTGTCCCAGCATGTGACTCCGAGCAAGCATTCTTGAAGTCTCCTAATAGCAAGAGGCTGTTAGTGCCAGCTAATTAGTAGCAAGCTAATGGCTTGGTTGCTGGAGCTGTTGGCTGCAAAATAAATTAAGTAAGAACAAAGGAACTGAAATCTACTGAACAGAAAAGTTGTTGAGGGTGGTAGCACAGAACAATTAGGAATAAACTTAATAGGCTTAGTAGTATTTGGGTGTAACTAACAAGAGCAGAAGTTCACATGCTGCTTGCTAATTTATTCCATCCTCTTGGCTAAAAGTAAAGAGGAAGGACTGAAAATGAAAAAGTTTATGGAGAGGAGGACGAGGCATCTCCACAATGCCTTCAAATGGAAGATAAGACATTTCAGGGAAAATTTATCCCAAACAGGTCTTTGGGGGAAAATAAAACAGGGAAGCTTGGGCACGAGAAGTCCACAAGTGCAGAATCAGCCTTTGAGCCCATAGTCTTTCCCTGCATAGCCATAGACATGTCTCCTAATCCAGCAAAGCCCTTGCACTACCTTCTGCTCATATTCTATCTCTACACTGAGACCACGACCAGCCATTCTAGAGGAATGTCGGACCATTTTAACTGATCTCTTGGGGAAAGCTTTTCTCTAATCCCATTTAGTATGAAGTTGACATTTTCAGTTGGATATCTCTCCCTGTCCTTAGTGCTTGCAGGTTTTTAAACTACTGTAAAAGAAAGGATGCTCCTTTTCCTATATTAACTGATTAATTTTCCTAAGTATTGTCAATCATTTTTTTATTCATAATTAATCAAAAGACTTCATAAAACCGTTAGCTTTTGGCAAGCCTTGTCAAAGGACAGAAGGGAGCCCAAGACCTAGATTTTTTAAGTAAATTCCCAACTGCCAGTGGAAGGCAGGAGAGATTGGTGTCAAATACCTCAAAGAGTCTGGACCAAGAACTCCACACAAGGTTCCAAACACATAAAGCCCATGTACAATCTGAGACATAAGACCTAAAATCTTTATTTTTCCCTATTTTCTGCTGTTGCGCAGGCTCAGATAAAAAAAATATACAACAGAGATTGCATAGGCATTGATGGTGCACTACCTAGGGTTTCTTTTCCAGATTGTCTCATTTCAGTTACTATATGTCTGTCAAATTAGAATTTTCTTGGATGATGTATATAACTGAATTTTAGCCAACCATTCTCTAGCTGCAAAATCCAGCTGAGTTCCCCTCCTCTATCTCACAGAAGAAAAAGAACAAGAAATTCATACGGTAAAGTCTCTGCATTGGACAAGTGAAAAATTTCAGCCCAAGTTTCATGATCAAATGAATAATAAACCACCAGGAAAAAAGATGGGAATTGCAAACTGGATATTACCTTGCTTATACTAACAATAATGTTAATAATGATAACAGCAAGAGTATATTGGCAGATGTAAATTCATGAAGATTAGAAAAATATTTATTCTCTCTGTCAGAGAGCAAACTTGTGATTAAGCATAGTGGCCTAACGAGTTCACAGCCAATAGCTTGGCTATAGTACTTGTCTGTGTGCATAGTCTTCAGACTTATGATGTACTGTGGCTTAGCTAACCCTTAATGGGTAGGAGGTGAGCTTTGACCTTGTCTTTAGGGTGGGCAAAGATCATGCTCACACAACCATGTAGCAGATGACAGGCAGACACATGTTAAGCCACATTATCTTGATTGCATGTTAGAACTCCTCCTCCTCCCCACGAAAGTCACTGCCATAGGTATGTGGGGTGACCCTCTGTCATCCTGCTCTGCAAAGATGGTGAATTTTTTGGCATCAGGAATCACTGAAACTGAAAGACTTCATCCTTGTTCCTCAGCCCTGTTCACATCCCATCTATGAGGACCAGGGTTACGTGATCATCCCAAAGATCATGATAGTTTCTGCCATTTTGTATTCTCTTGAAACACAATGAATACCCTTTTGCACACCATTATTATGATTCCTGCTGCAGAATCCCCACTGCAGAAGAGACATAAATTCAAAAATTAGGAAGGCCCCACAAAGACTTTTCTGCCTTGTTCATTCATGGCATTGGAGGCAAGAGAAGACACTTTTTCATTTAAAACTAGAACTCAGAGTGCTTGTAAAGCACACAGCTTCAAAAGAGTGAATGGATCAGTTTATATAAACTCAGCTTATGTGTTACTGAGACCACCTGTAGACCTAGCTAATTCTTCTAAGCTTTACCCTTAATTCTCATTTTTAATTTCTATGAATTCTCTTTCCTTAGGCTCAAGTAGGGTTCAGGTTGTATTTCAATTTTATATGAGCATCAAACCATTTGATTATTACAAACCATATTACAGGATACCTCTTGCACAGAACGATTCTCAGAGAGCCTGTGATCTGGATGAATCTGATCTGAAAAATAATTCATTCCATAGGGGAAATCTATAATAATGAATAAGAGTTTTTCTCAGACTGTCATGTTCTGTGAGCTGAGATCATCTTGACTATGCCTATTCATAACCTTCTTTTGCTTATATCAGACAGAGAATGGACTAGAGATGAAGAACTCCTGTCCATGTCTCTATGGTTGATAACATTTTATTCATGACTTGGTTCACCTAAACACTGGAATGGAAAACAGCAAAATATGACACGTAATTACCCTGATATTAGAGATTTAAGAAAGGAAATTGTATAGGAAAAGGACGAATGAAGTTTAAGGATGCTGAGCAAAAGATCTCTGGAGTTAAAAATGAAGAATTCAGTATCTGTAGTTGCTCATCATAGCTTTCAGCCATAGATTCCTAATGTCATATCTCAACTATATATGGGGTTATCAGCACACCCTGATCTGCATTAGTCCAACATCTAGAGAATTATTTTGAATTACTGATGAAACTGGTTTAAGCAAATCTACTTGACTTTGCACTTCATTTGATGAAGACCATTCACAAGGCCCCTTAAACTAACCGTGCAGGAGGTAGATCAAACAGTTCAATGTATTGGATAGAAATTATCATCTCAACCATTATAGCTATCTCCATGGATCATCTAAACTTTCAGGACATAACAGATATCTCTGCTATCAAAGATGGCAGGAAATTCAGTCCTTAAAATAAACTCTTATCCCTGTCTTCTTGCTGATATATTGAGTAAAAGTACTACTAGGGACTGGCAGGGTATTTGAGGGTTAGCAGGCCCTGCATTTATTTTTCTTTTCAATAGGCTGGAGTTTAGTATACATAAAACCAAAATCAAAATTACTTATAATCACTTTTAATAGCACAACTGAGAAATAGGCTCAGACAGTGTATTAGGAGAAGGCAAAGATGATACTTGCTTACTGTTTACCTACCAAGCTCTAAACTTTGGGAACTAGACGTAACTCTTGTGAGTGAATGAAGTCCATGTAAACACCCGCTGGAGTTTTTCTTAGATTTACCAGAAATTCAGTAGTTCCCGTTACTTCCAATAGTCAGTGAAGATCCTCAGGGTCTCCACAAAGACACACCATTTGACTCAGGTATCTAACCATGGATTTGGGTCCTTAGTCAGTCAAGATGGAAAGCATTGCCATAGTTTATCTATATATCTATATATATTTTAAAAGGTCCCTCCCTCTATTCTGATTAGTGCTGTTTTAATTTTTGGGACAATCCCTGAAATCAGTTTTTTGTCCATGGCTAGAGCTATCAGACCCTCTGTGCCGCAGTATTTTCTGTAGGGAAGAGGCTGAGAGATAGGCACCTGCAAAGCAACCAACAAATGGAAAAACAAATAAAAGGAATAGTAACACAACAGTCTACAAAAGCTTTCCTAGTGAGTCTAGAGAGGGCAAGGCTGAGGGATTCCCCTCCAGTACCTATGGTTAGCCAACCATGACTGTAACGAAAAAGTTGTAATGAAAAACTTGCCAATTTCAGGCTGGACTTTGATGTTTAAGGACATATTCCCTGCAGGGTCCGTACATACAAGGATCACTGTTAAGTTATCATGCAAGTTTGAGAAAGCCTTGCTAATTCCTTTTGCAATGTTAAGACATCAAATTGCATGCTAGACAAAAATGAGCAGCAGTAAGGGTATCCAAGAAGACAAAGTAACACAACAGGTTGTTCCCTTCCATTGTAATGAATATCCAACATTATACTTTTCCTTCTCCATTGCTCCCAGCTGACAGTCTCCCCTTTTCCAAGCTGCAAAGCAGCCTCTGTTCAGGAATGTCATTATGAGAGGGGCTTTAAAATAAAGCAGGGCACACAAAAATGTGATGACTTGTCAAAAATGCAGGCTGCAAGGTGTTTAAGGCATGAATTTCCTCCTAACGAAGCCTCGCTGAGGGAATATTGCATTCAGCCTAGAGTGCAAGCGATGATATATCACAAATTTATGACTGTCCCCTAGCGTTTCTCAGAGTGAGGAAGGGGGCATGAAAATAGCCACACAAGGAAGGGCTTGTAAAATCACTGCCATTCAAGCTGTTGTTTGGCCCCGAGCCATATCTGTCAGGAGTTTTCACAGCATTTTGGTGCAGTGCAGCTCAGTAGGAATGCTGGTTAGATGCAGATTTCCAGTGGTCACTTCATCTTTGGGTGGAGAGTCTCAGATGGGAGAACATGAGAAATTTCAGAGGGATGAATGGGACAGAAGTACTGCATTGAAAAGTACCATGAAAAAATACAGTTAAAATACATTGTCTGTCATAAAGTTTTCTCCCACAATCCCAGCAGCCACATCCATCTCTTCTACCTCCAAATAAATAGTCTGTTATTTCCATCGGAAACAGGACAGAGGTTTCAGGAACAGGGGAAGTGAAGGCTCCTTCACTCAGCAGATAGGAAAAGCAATGGGCTGTTTAAAAGGGGCAGGCAGGTCTCCACCTGTCAATCTTGGCTGGTGCATGCAAGAATCCCAGACATCCATCAAGATCCATCATCTTGGTTGACAAATTCAGAAGCCTATTTTTTTCCTCTTGCACTTTTTACCATTCTTCCATCAACTTACATCTACCTCAAGAGGTGCCTTCCTAGGCCAGAGGGCCCTGAAAAGTTGACTTCATGTGTGAAGTGAGCAACAAGAAAGCCTGTTCTGCTCCAAGTGATAATCTTCAGTTCTCCAAGACAGAAGGTAGTGTGGGTTGCTTTTACAAAGCTCCCAAAGTGAGTCTCAAAACACTTTTTTTCAGGATTTCCTCAACCTACAAGTAGCTAAAATGTGGGAATTTCTATTGCTAGAGTGAGAAGAAAATAATTCATACTGAGCCACATCTGCTCAGAAAGACGAAGTCTGATGATGGTGAAGTTTAGACCAGATGTATTTTTCATGCAGAAGTGCTTAGACAAGGCAGTGGCTTCTTGGGAGCTCACGAATCCAGGCAAGATGCAAATGGTTATGCTTCTCCACCCATGTTCTTGTGGTATTGGGAGGTAAGAATCTGTTTTGGTAATCCAGGTGCTTCATGAGATTCAGCCCTGAGATCCTTGATTTAGAAGGAGAAAAAGAGAATGTGAGGTCCCAGAAATATGCCATCCATGGGGTAAGAGTGCCAGCGTGCTCCGTTAACATGTGATGACCTCTACACATCACTGAGATGCTTCTTTATTCTGACAGCTGGTCCTATTGCATGCATATGGATTCACAGTGCAGAGGAAAGGTTAATTAATGGAGAAGAGGAGATTATTAATGGAGATTATTAATTAATGTAATGGAAAGACAGAGTAATTTTTGTTTTGGCGGAGTCCTGAACCCAAAAGAATTGCTCTAGGAGACACATCTCTGTCTGTTTTGCCATCATCATGATATATCGTCTCTTTTTTAAGGCATAACAGGGCTGCATTTCTTCATTTCATGCATCCCTCCAGGAATACCCTTTGAGAGCATGATGAGACTCAGAATGGCATAGAAAAAGAGGCCTATATTTTGCAAGGCTCAAGAATCTGGTTTTCTTCCCACGGTCCCATCCGTGACTTCCAGAACCGTGTGCAGTCAGAGATGGGACTACCACCAATAGGGATGTGAGCAAACTTGTCTGCACAAGTGAAGTGCAATGATTGACTTTCTTTGGGCTATATTTTCTATCTGGCTGAGTTTCACTACTGCCATCCCTCAGGAAGCAGCATGTGCACGCTGGACAATGTTCAGCATCATTTGGCATTAGCAGAGTTGCAACAGGGAAATCTCCAGCCCCATAATGCTACAGGTGACTTTCCAATTATGTTTCTTCGATTACTAAATAACCTTTACTTCTAGGTCATTCTTCTTGAAGGGGGCAAAGGTGTTTTGTGGTGCACAAGAGTGTAAGATCGTTGGAGAAGACACAGGTTATCACAAAAAGGGACATTGTACCTCTAATAGAGGGATGCTGAGGCACAAAAAGGTGAAGCAGGTCACACGGCAGGTCATTGGGATTAGAATTCATGTCTCTTGACTCCCAGCCCAAAACCTAATTTGGAGTCATATCTGACTTGACAGTATCCTTTTAAGCCTGGAATTTTACAGGCTGTAAAAGTAAAATGATCAGTTTTAACCAGAGCACCTTACTGCTGTTAACAAATAAAAAAAAAAAAAAAGAGAAGAAAAGAGGTAAAAAAAAGGAATAGCAAAAATGCATTCAGTTAATGGGATGCCCTCAATCCAAGGGCAGAAAAAGGGTGGAAAAAAAACAAACCCACAGGATATTTCAGACAGAATTTGGAGTTTTATCTTTTCTCATTTCCAATCATTTGAGATCTTTTGCAGGTAATTTGAAACAGCTGACATTTTCCCTACATGAAAGAATAAACATTTAATTTGCACTGCCGTTTTGGGAGGAAGAATTCTAATCCTATTTGCTCAGCCTCAGCAGAAGTTCAGCTGAATGTGAGATCTTCTGTAATTACTGCCTCAATGTTACACAAGGCGCAAGTAATTCAATTAGGAATCCTGATGGGGAGGATCAAGCAAAAACAATACAAACCAAACCCAATATTTAGCAAATGAGTTTTAAGTCCCATCCGCTCATCTGGGTCAGTGGTTCCAAGGTGGCAAAGGTCAGCAGTGTCTGAAGGTCTGTTCTCAGAGGTGGCTGGGACTGATGTCTTCCATGAAGACAAGTTGGTGGTCCCTCTTAGGTGAATGCCTGTAATATCCAAACCATGAATGCTCACTGGGAGCTACTAGCCTTCTCTTTGGCAGTCTCTGGAAGAGTCAAGGTTGAAATGTGTCTCTGAGAAGAACTAAACTCTAGAGGTGTTCCAAATGGGGAGATCTACAGGCAAGAATTAGGCCAAGTCTACAAAAACCATGATCATCTGGCCTTGCCATTTCATTAAATCTCCATCTTATGCTTCTATGTCTAATTTATATCAATATGTTTTGTTTCTAATATTGTTATTGGGAATTGGAGTTGGCACCGGAAGTGATCTATATTTGATCCTTCCCCTGGGCAAGACATGGGTTGTAACCTTCTGAGGTCTCTTTCACGCATTGGTCTTCTGAGCCCTTTCCTTGCAGGTAAGAATATGGACTCAGACAAAGAAGTTCTCTGAAGTAGACAGAAATTATAGAAAAATGAGTAGAGCTGTGTCCTGACACAGAAAAGACCAGGACTTCATTGCAGACTTGATTCAGTTGTCCACTCATAGGTATGCAGGGCCATCTGAGATGTCTTAAGAAAAATCCTTGCTGGTCAGCAGCTGACACTCCGGAAAGTCTTCACTTGGCTGTGAGTCACATCTATCAGTGATTTATGTGTCTAGACAACCAAGTAAAATCAAGTGGCACCTGATTCTATCCTCTGACAACTGAGCAATCCTCTCAAGAGTATTCTACAGACTTTTAGGAGAGATGGCATTTCCAGTGAGCAGTTCAGCCCACAACCCACATACACGACCACCTTCTGAGACTCTTTTGCTTTCCCTTGGTTTAGCTAAATTTTATCTTGCCCCATGACGAAGAGCGGCTGAGTTGTCAGTCATGTAAAACACAAAAATATGTTCCCTATTTGAAATGCAACATTTTTACCCTTCTATTTTAGTTCATATCAGTCATGGAAAGTCAAACAGGATCTGTGTTTCTCAGGAGTGTGTCTGATTCCCATTGTTTTTTCATTATCTGAAATTTCTCATCTACCTGATTTCCTCATGATGTCACTGTCTCCATAGCAGCGAACTAACATCACGATGGAAAGATGATGATTGAACTTGGATTTGAGATTTGCTCGTATTTCGGAGAGGGTATTGTTCACGTAGTTAATGGCTGTAGAAAAGCAATGGAACAGAAGAGATGAATGAAGAATGCAGGATGTAAGCAGAATGAATCCTATGAGCAGTATGACTCATAGCTCAGGTTAATTAATGTTCCCAGTGAGCACATCTCCTTGGGTTTGTGTAGAAATAATTCCTACCTTGAATCAGTAGGCAGAATAAAGGGCGGAGGAAGGGAAATGAAATCAGCATTTCCTCTTTCCAGGTAGGGCATTGAAGTAAGCCAGATCACAGGCCTTACAGTAGAGACAAGAGTTGGATAAGGGCCTTTATAAACAGTTTTGCACAATAATATCTTTCCTTCTCCTTTTATATATCTAATAAAGGTCATAACTCCAGAACACAACTACACAGACAGAAGCGTAAAACAATATTGCTTTAGTGTGGTTCCTATTTTCCATAGTACTGCTCAGTTATCTTTTTGAAGCTTTAAAAACATTTCTGAGCACCTGTTTGCTTGCATACCATGTTCCAGACTCACAAGAATCTCAGTTTTGCTTAGAGAGCATTCTTTCCTGTAAGGGAGATGGATTTGGAAGAGAACAGGCCTGTTAGGTGTTCATCAGACGAGGTAAAATCGAATGCAAACTTCAAAAAGCAGATGAGCCCTCTGGACAGTGCAGTAACGTTGGGGTAAAGAACAACCTTCACAGGGTGGAAGCTGTAAGATGTGAATTAAGAAGTGTTTGGAAGCAATTCCTCAATCTATCAAGAAAACACCATCACGATAGGATTTATGTGTCTTGGGACAGACCACCTGCACCACTGAATCCTTTGTTTAATCCTTCTCACAACAGCCAAAAAGAATGTCTAAGATAATCTATCTTCCTGAAATGAATGATGGAGCACTCACAAGGACTACACTACATGGACACATTGCATGGAGAATGTGTATCACCTCGTCCTTTTTTTTTTCTATATTTACCCTAAACCACTTTTGAAGTTTGGAAATACTAATCAATGGAGCATTCAAGTAGGTACATATGGCGTTTATCTAATCTAATTTTGTGTTATTTAACTCGCAAATTAAGAAACCTGGATGTAGGTCCCCCTGTGTTGCTAAGCTCCCCATACAGTTGGTGAAAAGTCAGTCAAAAGTCAATGCAGACCAAATATAGGTGGGTCTTGTATGGTGATCTGATCCTTTGGACTCCAGTAGGACTCCAGTTATTATACTGATTAGATAATCAATTCAGTGACATAAGCAGAGGCACCTTGAGCTGAAAAATAGCAACACATCCATATGGAGCTGGCAGATACAACTGAGGACTCACCATCCTTTGGATTACCACTTGTAAAGAAGGTCATCTCAGATGCACACATTGACAACTTTCATTCGCATGCAGACACTTACCTCTATGTTCTTAGCATAGGAAAGATTCAGGGACCTAAATAGGTGTCTATTACATTTTGACATGCTGTGGCATGTCAATGTGACCTCTAGTTGTACTCCAAAGAGTTTAGTCTGCTGTAGGCCTGTGTCATACCTGCCAGCCCCTGCTACAGACTCGATGTCTTTTTGCAGCTCCAATTCTTAGGCAACAATGTTTAGGCAGCTGATCCACAACCATTATAAAATTCTGAAAGAAAGAAGTTGAAAAACATGTTCAACTACTTGCTGAAAAAGGCAGTAAAAGAAGGAAGGAACCAACTTTCTGGTAGGTGACTGAGCGCTGAAACAGGTTGCCCAGAGATGCTGTGGAGTCGTTTTACTTGGAAATAGTCAAAAACCACCAGGACATAATCTTGGGAAACGTGTTCTAGGTGATCCTGCTTGAGAAGGGGGTTGGATCCCTAGAGGTCCCTCCTAACCTCAGCCATTTGGTGATTTGGTGAACCTGCATTCCTTGATTTCACAGCTCTTCACTTCAATAACTGGTCTATCACAGCTCTGCTGGTTCACATCTAAGCAAGCATCCTGGGCCTGCCTGTTCCACTCAAAAGCCCAGGGTTTTACATCCCATGCAGGGCACTTTGAACTTGTTCCAATTGCTTCAGAAAGAGACAGTGTTTCCTGTTTCTACAACCCAGCCGACTCCTTAATCCTTTTACCCAACTACGACTGTGCCAGCTTGTCCTTGTGTTCTTGTTTGACCTCATCTCAGTTCTTTCATATACAAGCTCCATTCTCACCCCTGCACAAGGCAGGCATGTGCTTTAAGCTACCACTCTGTAAAACTGAGTTTTTTAGTTTATAGGGGGAAAAAACTCTACAGCAAGTGTGAATAAACACACACACATGAACACACACACACACAGCCCAGGTCGGCCTCTGCCCCTTGTTTCATTTCTTCCATTCCTCAGCCAACTGTGACACTGAACAAGTCACTTAACCTCTCACTGTCTGAGTTTACCCAGCCGTAAAATGAGGATAAAAATACTTCACCTACCTCAGGCAGGACATGTGGTTTAATTCCTTCATGTTTTCAAAGTGCTTTGAGTTCCTGAGCTAGATAAGAATTGGCTTCAATTTTCTCACGTGACTCAGGTTTGTTGTACTTAGTTTGACATACATGGTCTTGCTTGTGCTTGCTTGAGAGCTTCCCCATCAGGACTTGCCAGGGGACAGTCACTAAATTGTTTCTTTGTGCTTTTTCTTCAAAAAGGGAAATAGGTTTTTGCCACATGGGGGTATGGAGCTCTAAAAATAAAAATCATTACTCCTGTGCTCTCCGTGTGTGTATGTGTAAGATACAAGGCTCACTGATAAAAAATTTGCTTGCCCCATGATGAAAGTTTACTTATTCCAGAGAATCTCTTTTTGTTGTCATTTTAATGAAAAATAATCTTTTCAGAAACATCATTGATGAAAATGGTAAATAACATTTCTTTTTCCATTTCACACAAGCTGGGAGAGACTTTTTTGATGAGATTTTGCTCTGTGATGCTGTTGCCTAACTACTGGTAGATGCTGTAGTTTATGTGGAGAAGACATAACAAGGTCCAATAACAAGAATCTGAAGTTCAGGTTCAGTAAAAGCCCATGTTCTTTTAGTGTTCAGGGATCTTTAAGACCCCTGAAACCCTTAAGGGATGGTGGGTTTAAGCTTTTA
The DNA here is from genome assembly GCA_013389825.1 of Crypturellus undulatus. Classification (NCBI taxonomy): domain Eukaryota; kingdom Metazoa; phylum Chordata; class Aves; order Tinamiformes; family Tinamidae; genus Crypturellus; species Crypturellus undulatus. Next base: position 105,720 of record VWPW01015200.1, read on the forward strand.
AATCAAAATCAAATGTCCTTCTGAAAGTGGTGAGTCCACTCAGACAGAAGTTCAAGGAGATGTTGCAAAGATCATTGAAAGTCTCTGGTCTGGATACTTTTGCAAAGTTCTTGGGAAGTGCAATGATTCCTGATTGGCAACAGCTACCCTTCCCCATTTCCCCCCTCCCCGCTCCCTCTGAAAGGGTTGTGATTGTGGTAGTAAACATCACGCATTTTATCATGGTGACCTCTGACCAGGTTTTTGAGGAATAATTACACCAGCGAGGTTCCAGCTGTGGTTGAGGTGGGATGAGAGGTACCTGATAAAAAGGAACCTTTTCCTTCTGCATGAAAAAATAAATGATTCCCTAGCCAAAAATAACAAGAATAGAGATGGCTGAAATCCCTGTTTTTATTCCTTCCTTCCCATTTTCCCTCAAATGCTTCTTGGACTTCCATGTTTTGCAAAGCTATATAGATATTTCTCTTTTTTTTTTTCCCTCATTTTTCTTTTTTGTATCTGCTTGCCTTATAGCTGTTCTCCCCTCTTCTCTCTCGCCATACTTCTTGCATCCTGCTTCGTGATACTGTGTCGTGATACTGTGTGTACTAACGGCAAATCAGTCAGCCGGTGCCAAAGGCAACATACATCACCCAGTGACGACTCCTTCTGCTTCCACCTGTGACCTTTAGAAGCAAAATAACCAAGCGCAAACAAGTAGAGATAAGGGTTCATTCTGGACACAGCATTTTTATTTGCTTCAGGTGCAATTTGTAAAGCTGTCACCGAATTCTGTTGGCAGACAGATGCAGAAGGAAAAGTTGTTCCTGCATCCCACTCTGGCAGGGATGGGAAGATATTTAACTCTTTGGTTGCATCAAGAGGTGCACGAGTGGGACCTTCCACCGGATCTGCTTCTTGATGGGGTATGAGAGAAGGTTTTAAACACATCAGCTGCTGGATGAAGAGGTGCCAGAGTAAACTCAGTCCTGGTGAAAGGGGAGGTAATTCATTGAGGTCCTCAGAGTTCTGACTCTCTCCCTTTAAAAGGTTTCTGCATTTGAAAGCAGAAGATAAAATGGGATTTAAACATTTGGCTACTTCTTGATGAGATGCAGGAGAATGTGTATTTTTTTTTCTATCTTTGCTACTGGCTAGATAAGGCATATAGAACAACTCATATTGTCACTCAATGCCTCAGTTTCCCCATCAATAAGATAAGGCTTTGTACTCCCACATGAGCCTGGGGAGCATTAGATGCCTCCAAAGCAAGGTTGGCACCAGGCAGAGTGCTTATTCCTTTCCCATGTCCTCTTCCTTTGTCCCAGCACTTCAAAGCCCAGCACTGTGCAAACTGCTGAAAATCCATGTACTGTGTCTTGCGGAGCAGAGAGACACCTCACTGTCCTAGACAGAGCACATGACCCTGGAGACCTACCAAGTACCGAGCTGCCGGCCCAGCCCAGGCTCCCAAATCAAGCACCAGCTTCTCCCCTACTCCTTAGTCACCTGGCTGGGAATATTTCCATCGGTTCCTCTTAACTTCTTTCCACACCTGCATTTTTTCAAGAGAAACGTGCAGAGTTCACCTGATCTCCCCTAGTGATGCCAGGGAGTCTGAGCCCCACGACACCATCTGAAACTCCAGGCTCATTATTTCAGACTCCCCTACCCCCTTCTTGCTGCTCATTTGAGGTCTGAAGGGTGGCTGGTAGGTGGAAAATGGCCTTCAGGTTGTTTTTACAGACATTATTACACTGTCGAGGCGAGGTGTAAGGCAAGGCAGTTGAAGAAAGGGATTTGACAAGTGAATTTATTTTAACAGGCAGCACCATTCAGTCCATTTAAAAACAAGGCAGATTTGTAAATGCTTTTGGGAATCATCCCTGCAAATACTGGTGTCCTTAGACTCTCTAACATGTAATTAAGGCAGGAGATGATTGACTGAAGAAAAATAGAAAGTCAGCAATGAAGGCAATTATAGAAAACAGCAGTTCTTTGCATTACTGTTCCGTTTTGTGTTCAGACTTGGAAACTTCCTCCAGGAGAGATTCTATGGGCCAGAGACGGACCACTCTGAAGCCAACAGTAACCCTCTCAGCACAGCCAAGATCCGATTCCCAAATAAATGCAGGATAAGCACTGGTGACACTATTTATTCTGTGAAAGCTTCCTTTGGACAGAGATTCTGTAAATCTTAGTGCCAGTCTATAAATTAAGATGAACTGATGCAAAATAATCCAGTCCTGACAATTGCATGAGATTCATTTTGTGCGAAGCTCATCCACAGCAGCTCCTCAAGTCACACAAGTTTCTATTTCATGCCTCAATAGCATGCAGTGCCCCATCTTCTCTCGCTCTCCAGGGCTCCATCCACAGCACCTATGGAGTATGCTCTTGGAAGTGGATATAGACTACAGCTACCCTCACAGGTACCTTCATCTTCTTCATGGATGGCCCTTCTCACATCTGCAGCTTCAAATCACGCCCATAATTTGCACATACCGTCTTGTCCCAACCTGAATGTGACCCTATGCCACGTGCTTGAGACGTCTCTGCTTGAACAGGAAGGTTGGACAAGATGATTTCTAGAGGTACTTTCCAACCTCAACCATTCTGGGATTCTATGATTCTGTGATTTGACACTGGGTGGTCTCTTCACTCAAGGAAGATGCTAAATAGGTCAATATACCATGTACAGAATGGATTTTCCATCTTATACAGAGCTACTAGAGGAAAAAAAAAGTCTTTTCCTCTGGCATTTATAGGCCTGACTCCAGCAGCAGCCTTTAGTTGGCCCACTTCAAAACTTCTATGAAAATATAAGACAAATAAAATGTCTTTCTTTCCAAAATTTTTTAGAGAAAAGTATCTCAAATGTGCTTATTGACAGTGGCTCTTTTCCCTCCCAGATAGATTTGGAAGAATATTCTGTCTCTGAAACCTAGACACAAAGTTAGAAACACAGCTGGACCATCTTCTGAAGCTCCCTCTTTCTTTCCTTTTATTTTATTGCCTCTGTGTCTCCTCTGAAAAACATTACACAGACCATACTGTCTTCCTTAATTAGGGGAGGCACATTAAATGAAAACCACAAAGTCATGTACTTGGAGAGAAGAAAGAACCTCAGCAGTTATCAAAGGTCTTCTGTATTGAACTGTATGATAAAAAGTTCTCAAAAGTCATTGCTATTATTCTCAATTTATAGATGATGAAACTGATGTCCAAGGTGGGAGATTAGTCACTGAAGATTGTTCAGCATGTTCATGGCAGAGACAGAGGTCTCCTGAGAGCTATCCAATAGTCACAAGACCTCACTTTATTGTTACACAGTGTTTTAAGCATTTATCTACTTTGAGTTTCAGGAAAATATCCTTATAAATCCTGCTGACATCGCAGAACAGCCTTCTTCCCATCCTTTCTTTCTGAATTTCTACCATGGTGTGCTGTATCTCTTAGGAAGGAGGGGACTTGCACAAGCAACTGCACTATCCTCACCAAAAAGAGCCTCTCTGAAGGGCTTCCAGGATCACCCATCTGTGAGACATGATGTGTTGCATGTGATGCTGTTGGCAGATCGCAGAAGCAGATGTACACACACTGACAGGAATTTCTGTTTTCCACTTCAGGTAAGGGGTAGAGGAAAAAAAATAACCACAAAGAGCTGTTAAACCAGGTTGCTAACAACCTTCAGCCCATCAGGGTTACTGACAGCTTCCTCAAACCATTTGTGAAAAGGACTTCTGGTAGAAAAATAAAGCATTAGGCCAGGCCTGGAAAAATCTCAGTCCCCTCTGAGAGGTGCTAAATGTCCTCAGATTCCCATGGAGACACTTGCTAACATTGCATGATTATTAAGGGATAAATGAGGGCATAGTCTGGGCATCTTGCCCAAAGGGGGAAAAAAAATAGCACTTTTGACACTGTGTGTGGCTCTGACAGGAAGAACTGACCCTCTAGATCCATCTCCAAAGCCAGCCTTGCTGGTCACAGTCCCAGTGAATGCATCCCTGAGGAGTGCTCAAGTTTTATATCCTGTGGCCAATGGCCCTATTCTGTTCTGTAGGTGCCAAAATTCACCACTGAAACACCACTAATATCCTCAGAGCTTTCTCATCTTCTCATGTGGTGGGCAGTTGAATCTGGTGCTGTCCACAAACCTGAAGCTACTCAGAGACCTGATTGCAAAGTAATATGGCACCCAAATGTCTCTCAAAATAGTCAGGGATGTTTTTTTTCTCAGATATATAGTCCAGTTCTTTTGACAGAGTGTGCACAAACCTAAACATGGCCAACTGCTTGAAGGAGTATGGGTGGCGCAAGCACTCATCTCAAGAAGAAAAGAGTCTCAAAGATTTGGCATACTCATGAACTCATTTCTCCAGTGAGGATGCCATACTCTGCCAATTTTATAATAGAGAATTACTGCAATTAAGCATTTTTTTTTTAAGTGTACTCTCTGAAGTGGGTATTTAAGCGTCTGCTCTACTGGGGAATTGCTGCATCATGACACAGTAGCCAATTGCTGGAAGTTGAAATGACAATGAAGATTTGACTCTAGGAAGTACAAAATAAGGCAATAAAATTGCATAATATAAATGAATTTCCTGTCTTCCTAGTACATGTGCTTCAGAGAAAAAACTCTGTTTACTGGAAAGTGTTATAACTGGGTCTTCAGGACTTCCTTTAGCGTAAAGAAGGGGATAACTAAAGTAGATGCTGCTTGGTGAAGTCTTTCACTGGAGAAAATTCCTCAGACATGCACAGGGCACGCACCATCTTATCACCCGCACATTTAGGGTCTTTCTGGGGACAGGAAAGTCTGTGGCCCATATTCCAAAATTTAAGGTGACTTTCCACATCCAAAAGACTTATGAGAGATTGTAAGAGCTCTGGTAGCTCTACTGAGTTATCAGGTATGAGAGAAGTCCCCTTGAACCTCTTTCTCTTTCAAAAGTTTGAAATTTCCTGAGGATATAGACCTTGAGGGGAGGAAAACCTTTGCCAGGCATTCTTACATATTTTCCTCTTCCTCATTTTTGGCTACTTGCACCCGAATTCCGCTGCCCTGGCCAGGCAGAGAGACAAGTCAAAACACAAAATTCAGTCTTTCTGTTTTGGGTCTTAGAAGAGTATATGTGATAAAAGGAACCCAGCATACTTCTTGAGCAAAGCATAAGAAAAACTGGAGAGATTTGGTCTACACTAAATATCAGTGTAGATATAAAAGAGAATCTTGAATTCACAAATATGGCACCTTTTCCACATCAAGGCTTATTTTCACAGGAATCAGAAGAGCTACTATGCATCTGTTCGACAGCGGGATCCACAACCTCCTTGAGAATTCAATACCAACATCACTTAGGTAAAACAGATATTTCACTGAGCGTGGTGAGATGACCTCACCACGAGGTCACCAGTTGCAAACCTGCACAAACACTGTGACATTTTAAAGCCAAAGGGAGATTTCAAGTGAAGGTCTTAGAGTAGGCTAGGTTCTTCTGTGGCTTCAAGATGGTAAACAGCCCCAAAGAGAAGTGAGAATGCAGCTTTGTGCTAAATTGTGTATATGTGATTGCCCTCTTCTGGGACATCTCAGAATAGCTCCCCCTTGCTTAACACATTAGAGTGTCAGAAAATTGCAGGATCTAGACAGCAGGAGCTAGAATTTCTCTGCCATTGGAGTCAAGTCTCCTTTTCCATGTGAATTCTGAGCTGAAATCCCACCACAGCCTTTACTCTGTACATATACTGTATGAAACTTTTCAGAGATTAACTTTTTGCATAGTTATCATCCTAGTCTTTTTATTTAGGACACTTTGCATCCAGAATGGCTGACAGAATTCGTCCAGGGATCAGAGAAAAAACACCTCAAACCCACAAGGCCATCAGGATCCTTTTCCTTCACGTACTCCCTGCGACACCAATAGAATCACCCTCTCACCAAAGCCACATGTTTTCATTCTTCTATCCTAAAGGTCCTGTGATTGCTCTGTAACATTAAGGACAGCTGTGTGATTGGTATTGTTTAGGAAGACTGTGCAATGTTGACCAACAGTGGGGAACATGAAGGATCGTGTCTCTGAATAATGATCATTTCCTGAGACTCGCAACCAGGACACCAGAGATGGAGAACAGCAAAAATGACTTACGACCTTAGAAATAGCCTATCCTGTATTTTTTTTAAGGGAGGAACTCAGGGTGAACAAGTACTCAATTAAGGTGCCCTAATTACATTGTACCTTTGTTACGTTCCTAAGGTGAGATAAGGTTACTTGGAACGTCAGGAGGCAAACTCCTCAGTCTTCTCTTCCAGTTCTGTGTCCATTTTGGAGTATCTTGTCTGCACATTCTCATAATTGCAAATCACCATGGCCCCTTCCTCCAGTCCCATTTCGTGCAGCAGCACTATACAAGTGCTGAGGGCAGCCACAAGAGAGTCCTAAGCTCTTGCAATGTCGTGCTTATATTTAGCACTGCAACATTACTGCTTTTTAGGTTGTTTCCACAGCAACTAGCCTGGCAATAAAAATAAAGTGTTGGCTGCAGGATGGGGAATAGGGGTGAGGGAAGGAATTTTCTGGCAAATGTGGAAATACAGACTCTTAAATTCAACCTCATCCACTGTGTTATCTCAAGTTGGACCGTTCCTCCTACGTCAGTGCAAAGTTGCCATCAGGTGCAGAGGAGGTGACCCTGGTTGCTTGTAACTGATTTTAAGGGTCCCATAGGATTTTCACTGTCAGTGGGAAAAGCTCATTTTATTGCATCGGAGCCCATGGGAGAAGAACCATGAAAATACTCTCAGCTGAAAACCTGGACTCTTTTTTCATAGTTTTTCCTCTGGACATCCCGAGTGAAGGGTCAGGCACAGTTGAGCACGTGTGGAACAGAGAAACAGGGAGCAAGGACTCTGCTCCCAGGTAGATGTTGGAAAACATAGGGTCTGCGTGATGGTTGCAGAAAAGCGATTTTTTCCCATTTTTGCCCATTTTTTTCAAGGATAAGATTTAGAACTCCAGACAGTCTATTGTTGTTGCTTTGAAAGTCAAGACAGCAGTCATGTCTACTGAATCAGGAGTAACCCAGTCCGTACTGTCTTCCTCTCAGAAAGATTATGAGTCCACCCATTCTCCTAGTTATCTCACTTTTCATCCTCTGAGATAATCTAAGAGAACTTTTGGGTCAGAAATGAATTCATCAGACCTGTGATCTCCTTCAAGGCATTCTGTGACAATGTAGTTGCTTTTCAAAGATAACAGATAACATAAGCTATTTATTTCTACATCTGATTCTAGCTGTGAAGGAAGGACAGTGTACATAAAAGAGAAAAATGTTGGAAGGAGATGATATTTCAAGGCCGTATTCTTAAGTGGTGTTTTTCACTAGCAGAGCTGGTGGAAGAACAGATAAAATGCATTTTTCTTGAAATATGCTTTTTTTTCAAACCTGAAATGTTTTTTTAAAGTGCATCTATTTACTAGAAAGCTTTTTGAAATCCATAGTACACTGTGGTTATTTTTTTTTCCAAGCAGAAATAGAGAGAGAATAAAATATGTATTTTAGAGAGCTAAATAACTAACTGAATCTAAAGCTAACACACCTCACTGTAATCGTTCCTGATAATCTAACACAAAATAAGCTAAAAAGACAAAAATTTTAGAGTTTTAGCTCATCATTTTTTGCAACTAAAACATAATCATTCTTTGACAACTTGAGATTAATTAAGCAAAAGTAAGAAATTTTTACAGTGAGTCTGCTGTCTTTTTATTAAAGACATTCTGGAATGTTAAATAAAAGCACTGAATGTGATAAAGTTTGGATAACTTATACCCAGTATGTGCAAGCAAACTTTATCTCTGTTCACATCCATAATGTTTAACATGGTATAAACGTCCTCAGCCAGATCCAATTGTTATACAGCTATCTTATTTTAAGAGTAATGGCAGCACAGGAAAATTTTCATTTCCTGAGTGTGCTGAAGATCAACAGCAGTGAAACGTCTTCCGCTTGATCTGATGGAAACCACCATTAAAACAGTCAAGAATGATGTAAGAATAGCAAAGAGATGTGAGGAAACTTAGATCAAAATGACTCTGGAAGATGGAACAACTTAGGAGTGAGAAGGACATTGGTGCAGTTTTGTGTTGGAGACGAAAAAAAAAGAAAAAGGGAGGGAGGAAGAAAAGTCTAGAGATTATGGACCTTGGAGACTTTTGATCACTGTAATGAAAGTGAAGTTGTTTCACCCATATCCAATCCATGATCCAAGGATATGGATCAAAGGATATGGATAGAAATCATATATATATATGTGTGTGTGGGTGTATGTGTGTATATATATATACATATATATATATCCAAGAGGGGACTTTGTGCTGCCCTGACTCACTCCTGCTGATTCACAGCCCTTGCAAAGATGTATAATTATGATTTTTTCTCAGTATCTCCCTTTCTACATCCAAATCTCTCCTTCTGTCCCACTCCTTTATATTCACCTCTACCATAGCAAGATAGGGAAGTAAAGTTACCATATTGCTGATTACATCTCTGCTGACAGTACAAGATGCCAAGGTGACTGGATCACATTTTCACCCAAATCCTGTGTTCTTGGAGACTGGTCTCATCCTCATTGACTTTACACTGTGATAATGCAGGGTCTTCAGGTCGCTGGCTTTACACTCAGAACAGAAATTCCTCTTCCATGGACATTACCGTCCAGGGTTTGAGGATAATATTCATCTCACCTACTGCTAAGGCCTGAATTCCTATGCCAAAATACGTCTGTTTTAAGGAAACTGAACCGAGCTCTTGACCTCCATAACATGGGTGTTTATAGGTCATTTCATTATAGTCATTGGGAGGGAATGAGACATGGCTTCTTATAGGTCTTCTTATTCACCTGATGTATTTAATTTTAATTCTTGTTTTAGAATGTAAGTTATTAATTTCAGAATTTAGAATTACTAGATGATTAAAGGAAGAAAAGTATGCTAAAGGGTCTCTAATGCCTGGATGAGAATGCGGACATGTGCATATGGCTGCACAAGTATTTATTTACAAGAAGTTTTCATTGGATATGTGAACAAGAACATAATATTATGACATCAGTTAAAGATATGCGGGAAGTGATCCTGCCCCTCTACTCAGCTCTGGTGAGGCCACACCTGGAGTATTGGGTGCAGTTCTGGGCTCCCCAGGACAAGAAGGACATTGATCTTCTGGAAAGGGTCCACCCTAGGGGCATGAAGATGATTAAGGGACTGGAGCATCTATGGTATGAGGAAAGACTAAGCGAGCTGGGCCTGTTTAGTCTGGAGAAAAGAAGACTGAGAGGAAATTTGATCAACACGTTCAAGTACCTGAGAGGTGACTGTAGGGAGGATGGGGTCAAACTCTTCTCGGTGGCGGCCAGTGCCAGGACAAGGGGTAATGGGCACAAGCTGAACCCCAGGCAGTTCCACCTCCATGTGAGGAAGAACTTCTTTCCTGTGAGGGTACCAGAGCCCTGGCACAGGCTGCCGAGTCTCCTTCTCTGGAGATCTTCCCAACCCGCCTGGATGCCACCCTGTGCCTCATGCTCTGATGTCCCTGCTGGAGCAGAGGGTTGGACTAGATGATCTCTAGAGGTCCCTTCCAACCTCAACCATTCTGGGTTTCTGTGATATGTGACCCCCATTTGGCCTAAGTCTTACAGTGTCAGACACAGCATTCATGTAGGTTTCTGCGGAGGCACACAGAAACTACTGAACCTCAGGTTTCTGAGACCTACCTGATGGCCAGCTCTCCCTTCAATCTCTCTAAGTTTTCCTCCCAGTTTAACAAGCTACCTCCACCAGCACAGTCTCAAACATTTGCTTTTAAAATGATTGGCTTTTCCCCAGAGAGAAGCAAAGCACGGCAAGTTAAATGAGTTAGGTAATGCATTACTCTATATAATTTATGGTGCTGTGGGCAGTGGAAGCACACACATCCCTCCTATTTGGTTGTTCCTTATGAACTAGAGCTAATAAAATAGAAAAGCTTGAAGATGAGCTGAGCAAGGGAAGGAGATTCCCCCATGGCTTTTCATCTGAGACTAGCTGAAGAAAACGGTTATCAAACACCTGGAGCAGCACCTAATTAACCAGAGCTAGATTTTATCTTGGCAGGACTAAATGCAGAGGGTCTGGTTTGCTTACCCTTGGGAGCAGGGAGAATGTGCTAAGAAGCACAGCTATGTGAATGCCTAAGGTTGGAATGGGTCTCTAGAGGTCATCTAGTCCAACCCCCCTGCACACGCAGGGCCACCTAGAGCACGTGGCACAGGACTGCATCCAAGCGGATCTTGAAGATCTCCAGAGAAGGAGACTCCACAACCTCTCTGGGCAGCCTGTTCCAGTGCTCTGTCACCCTCACTGTTAAGAAATTTTTCCTTAAGTTCCTGTGGAACTTTTGGTGTTTCAGTTTGTGGCCATTTCCTCTAGTTCTGTCAGTGACCACCAGTGAAAAGAGGCCAGCCCCATCCTCCTCACTGCCTCCCTTGAGGTATTTGTACACACTGACTAGATCCCCTCTCAGCCTTCTCTTCTGCAGTCTGAACAGGCCCAGCTTCCTCAGCCTCTCTTCTCACAGATCAGATGTTCCAGGCCCCTGATCATCCTCGTGGCCCTGCGCTGGACTCTCTCCAGCAGCTCCACATCCCTCTTGTACTGGGGGGCCCAGAACTGGACACAATACTCCAGATGTGGCGTCACCGGCACCTGAGGTGCAGGATCACCTGCCTCGACCTGCTGGAGACGGTCCTCTTAATGCAGCCCAGGATCCCATTAGCCTTCTTGGCCACGAGGGCCCACTGCTACCTCATGGTCAACCTGTCGTCCACCATGACGCCCAAGTCACAATCATGAAAACAAACCAAAACTGGAAGTATATTAGTATTTAGCTGTTGATACAACTAAGCAGGAGAGATTTACACTCTCAAAGATGTGTTTCTATCCCAGAGATAGAAAATTAATAGTGCTGGAGGAGATCTCACAAGACCATGGGAACAGCCTCCAAGACAGAAACAGTTCTGTTTTTTGTTTGTTTGTTTGTTTTCCTTTACTGTCTAACAAATTTCTAATCATACTAAGAAATTCGACACTTTCTCCTCATAGCCATATAGTTAGTTCCAATACTCTTTTTTTGCTGATCGTATGTTTCTGTATTTTTTTGTCATCATTGCTTTTACTTCTTATGTTTTCTAGGCTGAATAGTGGATCTGGAAAGTCCATTACATGAAAGATTTTACTGATTTCATCAGACTGCTCTAGATCGAACAACCCTGGCTCCTTTGTTTTGTCCTCATTATATTGTTATTATTACTATCATAATATTTATTATCATCAATAATAATTATTATCGTTATTATTTATTTATTTACTTATTCTTAACTTCTGATTTTTGCATTTACTCTCCCTCAGACTTTTCCTGGTTGGTCCTGAATTTACAACGGATCAGACAAAATGTTTGTCTATACATCCGTAGCCTGCAATAGAACCTTGGACAGCCAGCTAAAATGGAGACACTTAGATAAAAGCTCAGGACATTTTAAATGCCTTAAGGTATCACTAACAACCTATAGTACCTGTTTTTCCATTCCTGCTCCAGAAGTTGCAATTCTCCCTTGCAACCTTTATCCTGTCAACCATCTCCACATATCAGATAACGCTCCAGCATCTCAAGTGACACTAAATATTTATTCATGTGCAATCAGATGTGATGAGTCAAGTTCAGCACTGAAAGCTTTACCAAAGCCATGGAATATAGCATCCTAAAGAAACGAGGTCATCTGCAGGATTCTGGGACTCAGATGTCTAAGTCAATAAAGTTGACATGTCTCCTGAGTCTGATTCCTGATTATAACAAAGTTTTTGCACTTCCCTACACCAACATGCTCTGTGATGTAAGTGGTTTTATGAAATTTTCTGCACTGCTGTGTTAACCCATCATCTGGGGTCTGTGGTGAGACTTTGCCTACTTGAGCTTTACATTTGACTAACATGTAAACTGAGATCGTGAGGGGAAGACTTAGTTGTTTTTCTACATTTAGTGAAGAACAAATGGTTTGCATTGTAGGAAAACATGATCCCACCAAACTTTCCTTCTCAAACACTTTTGTCACAATCTGAATGGATCTTTTAAAGTGTTTGTGCTTTGCAAGATCACCCAATGCAGCAGTATTTGTGGCCTCTTTTATCCAAGTTAAACAGTGGTAAGCATATTGTAAAGCCAATATTTATATAGTATCTAATCAGCCTTGTTAAATTTTTCAGACGCTGCCAAGATCAGCAATATAACTTGAGTTCCCAACTCACCCACCAGCACCATTCACCTAGTGCTTGGTAGGAGCTAAACACATTCAGAGACTGCTATGGCCATTAGGTGATCATTTATCACAACAATTGAGTTGGGGTTGCAGTTTCTATTTTCCATGCACCATTAAGCCTACAGTGTTTGCACTTCATGGGTCTCATTCCGAGTTAATACATTTGGAAAGTTGATTTCAATGGAGCTGAAACAGTTTCAGTCCAAACTTGCAGCCAACTCATGACCAGCCTGTGTAATCCCAAGCGGGGTATCATAGTTTGTTTTGGAGGAATTTTGACTTATTTTTCAAAAGTCACCAACCTTGTTCATGTTGTATTAAAGCTAAATAGGGAAATCATGTTCTTATGATTTTCAGTTCATACTGAAATCAAGATTATTCGGGGAAAAAAATTCAGAAAAAGAAACAATACAAAAGAAACAAGAGATTTGGCCAAAAGAAGGCAATAGTTGGTAGACAACCTATTCATCCAAGTCATAAGAGATTCAATTATAGTTATTCACCTGAGTTAACCTGGAGGATAAACTTGAGCAGGGATGTCTTACATCCAAAATGAGTGAGATCCCTCTACTGACAGGAAATATCTGTTCTTAAAGGAATCTTATATTCCCACAATGCTCAGAAATTTATTTGGAAAGAATTTTCCATGATGAAGGTCCTTCAACAGGATCTGTACAATCCTGAGAAAATGTTCCATTTCAATACATCTTCCTTTTCCAGACCAAATAAAATGAAATCAAAACATTTCTAAAAAAACAGTACCATATCTTACAGTAAAAGCAATGTATAAAACAGTACCATATCCAAAGGCAGGATTCATCTGTACAACCTAGATATGTTCAAATTTGTTCGGAAACTTCTATTACCAGAAGATTTTTGCAGGTTAGAAAAACATGCATTCAACGTATTTTAGATAGTGTTGATCCTATTATAGGAGTACAAAATGGTAAATTATTTCCCAAAGTTTCCTCTTGACTTTTTCTAAATTATGATTCTATTCTGACGTTAAGATTTTTCAGTGTTTCAATCCTTAAATGCATTCCACTGTGGTACTAGATAACCAGGAAGACAAAGTAGTTCAGAAAACACCCTAGTGCAGTGAAAACTTCTGGGCAAGTTGAAATTTTTGGTTTTAAGGAACTTTACTTCCATTTTGACATCTCAGTCCTGAGCTCTGCTCTGTCCTAGGAAGGCCGTAGATACTTAGAGAGAATCTTTCTGAGGTTGGTTGAGCTGTAAATGAACCCTCATGTTCTTTTAATGGGATGACAGTAGGCTTGAGACTAAATACTTCCAAATCATGCAAATCTTAGGTTCCAGAGGACATCTAGGTCTGTTGAAATAGAAAATAAACACAGATAGAGTTAGGTAACTCATACCACAAAAATCTTTCCATCTCTGAAGGCTAAAAGAGGAAAAGAGACAAAATACTTTGACCTTATGTGAGAGAGCACCCTTGGGTTACAGTTCATGTCCTAACCATCATCATGGTCTATACAATGCTATTAATATCCAGAGTTCTCGAACATTTTTCTTTTTTTTTTTTTCACAATTCCCATTTTTCAAGATCTGTCAGGCAGCACATCCTCTCCCAAAAGCGGTCTTGGGCTGTTCCTCCTTTTTGCTCCATTTCCATAGGCAAGAATCACAATCATTCCTAGGTGTCTCCTCAACAGCCTTCTCACCCAGGCTTACAATCAGCTGCAGGAGCCTTTATTTTCTTGTGGTCAACCACTCTCCCCTGAAAAGTCTCCAGAGGAAGCATTACATTTCCTCATACAACCTTTGAGTTTCTGGATTTGCACTTTCTTTTCAGCCGGAGTGCTTCCTGTACAGAAGGAATTTGTTCTGCAGCCTTTGGGGAAGCCTTGGGTTAACATGAATGAGTGAATTCCAACAGCAAGAGACTGTTCCTAATTTTCCTCATTTTAACCACCCATAGATTTTACCTCCTTTCCAGATGATCTACCTACTCTGTGGTGCTCCTGACCTGCAGAAAAAGAAGCAAAAATAGCTTAAATTGCTTTATCTGAGGGCTTCATTTTTATACAACCTTACAGTTATCCGATGAAAGAGGTCAGTAGCCCCAAAGCAGCTCACTCAAATTATTGCCTTAAAATTCATACCTTCTCAGTTCAGACACTGAATGTGTCTTGTTTATCAAGGTCTTTGAGTAGCGTGAATATCCTCTATCCACAAACAAGCAGAATAACACTGGGTTTGAGGTGAACAGACTGCAAATGTGTCTCAGTTTTGCCCATCTATTTTAGAGGAGGAAACAAAAAAACAAAAAGCAAACAAACAAACAATTCTAAACATTCTGAAATGTCCCTTTTTTGCTGTTGTTATATTTAACATCACTATACTTTAACTTAGTCCCTAACTTTCAGATCACTTCAGTGCAATTATATGAATTTTGGCTTCTGTTATTCAGCTTCCATCTGACTGTGCAGATTCATTATTGTACACAAGAATATACCCGCAATAATTGTTAGGTCTGATAAGCTAAGCCGAATTTAATGCACAGACCTTTTCCTCCCAACTTTAAACTGGATAACTTCCTGGCAAATTCCTAGGCTGTGGTGGAGGGTGATTAAAATTACTAATATAGTAGAGTCACTGATTTAATTTGTAGTTGATAACTTTTCTGCCAATTTCTCAAGCGGAGGACAGATTTGAGCAGAAGAGCAAGATGTTCTCTGTGGAGACCTTAGTCAAAGATTTAAGCATTTAGTATAAAGCCAGTTTAAATTGAAAAAAAAAAGCAGTTTGTTTGTTTTTTTATCAGGATATGCAAGCATCCATCTCCACCATGAGATGTCTATATGTCTAGAAGTCATAGGCTACCTCATTTTAGAGGTAGCACGTGCTAAAGGTCCTGAAGAGTGGAAACTTGGCACATTTTTGAAATAATTCTGCCTGGTTAATATATGAGACCTTACCTGCCTTTCAAATAAATTATCTGAAAGAGAAATTTTGAACAAATCTCAAGTTTTCTGAGTAAACCTGCTTAATTGAAAAAGATCTGCTGTGCTTCACTCCAACATCTTTGAATAGTGTGGGCTATCAACAGGGCAGAAGAATAAGAATGAGGAAGACAGAATGGGGAGAACTGCACTCAATTGTTAACCTAGGAGAAAGATCAGAGAGTAAACAAGAATTCAACCAGAAGATGTCTGGTCTTGCACATGGGTCATTAATCTGAGGGTCATATCCTGGCTGCATTTCTGTATGACCAGAGCAATTAATTAATTCTTCTATGCTGTAATTCCTTCTCCACAACACAGCAGAGAACAACTGCTCATGTCCATGCTGCTGTCCCAGCCCAGGATTGCTGCAGGTCTACACAGGGTCCAGGGCAAGTTACAGATGGACCCATGTGGATGAATGTTGCTCTTCCTCAGCATCACATTCTGCTCCCTTGCCTTGCAGGACAGTGCAAGAGGGACTGGGTGCTCTCAGGAGCAGGCTAGGCCACTGAATAAGAAAAAGAAAAAAAAATGAAACTGGCACTTTTTATTTCACTGGCAGCCTTTCCTGCATTTTTCCCTCTCTTCCCTCCTCCTCACACTTGCTTGCTCAGGAAGCGAGGAATGGCGGCTATTAGAATTGGCTGGGAATTTTCTACTAACACATTTTTCCTAGAAAGAGCACTGATTCACCCAGCTCCAGCCATTTCCATAAAGTTCTTAAAATAATAGTCTTAAAAAACTCAATTTAAAATAGGAAAATAAAAGTGTTTTGAAGTTATTGTTACATACAGATTTGAGTTTCTTTGTAGGAAAATTTTTTATTTTTGATTTGAAATGGCACTTGCTTCAAAACTTTTCTTTATAGGAGTAGCCTTAAAAATATATCAAATGAACCAACTTGAATTTTTTTCACAGATTACTGGATTGCAAAAATTGTCAAGTTTTGACAGGAAAACTCTCAAAACCTCAAGTTCTCACAGGACAAAAGGAAGTTTCACAACCAGCTCTATTTCAATATTGTGATTGCTTTTTTTCATGTGTGTTTAGGTTGGGAGGCAGGGAGAGGATTTTATAGAAATTTGATTGAAAAGTAGGCTCACTATATCTAGCCACATCCTGCGTTCTTCATCCCACAGCACAGCCTGAATGACTTGTATAATCTTCATGGTTTTACAGATTGTACTGAGATAAACAATAGCAGAATGATTTGTCATCGTATCCCTAGAAGAAAAACAAATTTAAATGTCACATGATATTCGTGGTTGCCATATTAGTTTTGAAGTGACTCTCCAGGCTGGGAAGTATTGATCCTCCCAAAGCAGTGGGAGTGGAACAAGCAGGAAAGCAAAGTTTATAATGACTCCTTTTTTTCCAAAGTTTTTAATGGTCCTTTCCAGCAAACTGGAGGGGACCACAGGAAGATTTCTCCATGAGGACTTGTAACATTCACTCCCTGCGTTGAGTCTGCATGGTGATTGCAGATGGACGATTCAGAAGCTCTTTCCTATTACAAATGCTCCTGGAGGAAACAAGGATTTCTCATGTGGAAGGACAACCTAAGAGGATGGTCCCACCTTCTCCTACCAACCTGGAGATCAGGTTGCTGAGTTCCAAACTTCACTGTGCTTTTTTCAAGAGGGACAAGTCACTACAAACTTGTTACACACCATGACAGTGTAGGACAATCGTGACGGTCTTTCTTCTTGGCTTTGAATGGGGCTTCAGAGTCTTTTAGATGATATCACAAGTTTGTCACAAGTTTGTCTGTTGTTAGTTTAAGGTGGTGAGTAGGACAGAAACTGTAGGCTATGTGTCTCTTAGACCATTTAAAATGAAAAATGAAAGACAAGGGAATATCATGAGGCTGTTGCAAACAGCATACGCCAGCTGGAGATTACTAGATGCATGTGGCATATATGTACTTAGATCTGTGTTCACATTAATTTGTGTGTGATTTACTAGGAAGGTTGAACATTCCCAAATAAATAATGGCTACAGAACTTGATTTGGTTTGCATCATTTTGGCTGTTTTTTGTTTGTTTTAGTTTGTTTTAATTGAAAAGATGCTGTTCAGCATTTTTTTTTCTGTTCAGGGGCTTCAAAATGAAATATTACATCTGCTCAGTCTGACCTGAATGAATCGGCAAGTGATGGCTATGTTGCATTGGGCAAACAGTAGAGACAACTGCTCTTAAAGCAGGATGGAAACTTGGGCTCCTGCGAAAGCTGTAACAGTTAAGGGAGGTGACAGTTTCATTTTCACCTGGCCTTAACCCCATCAGTGTTTTCAAGTCTATATAAAACTGTGTTCTGTTAAAACATTGATCCTTTTGATTTTTCATTTCTCTTTTAAAGGGCTGTGAATACTAAATTATCCAAATCCCCATAGGATGGAAATTAAATTTTCAATTTTCATGAGGTTTACATTAGTGGTAGAGCTGCCTTCTGTTTTAATATTTGGATTAATAAATTCTGGGAAAGCAACGTCTTACAACTTAACAAAACCCGCAACAGCTCTTTACAACTCTAATGTACCAGTTACGCCAGAGCCTTTGCTAATGAAAGGTCACACCGCTCCAGGCTGGAATTTAAGATCAAAACCAGGGAAACGGACACATTATAAAGTAGTGAGTAGTGTGGTGGTAGCAGTGTGAGTGGAGTATTTCAGATGCACAGAAGCACATCAGAAATGGGGAACATACTGTTTAAGTTCTCCTATCAAAAGGAGAGGAAGGCATTACATTTTTGTTGTTCAAAAATGCAGATTATTTGTTATTAGGTTGAATTATGTGTTTATTGACTACCTCCAACAACAAACACTGTTTAATGGTAAAGCCTTAGCACATTTAGGAAGAAAGATGCTAAAGTATTCACTTGTTAGCAATTTTCATTGTTTGATCACTCACCAAGTCTGAGGTTAGATTTTATGCTATTTTATAATGAAACATTTCCCCTACCAAAGTAGAGGGACTTGAACCCAATCAGAAATTACTAATGTTTATTCGTGTTATCATATTTAACTGAAAAAAGTATACTGGGGATTGGAATTTCTCCTGGCAAATCCTGCATATATGTCAAGGAAAAAAAAATCAACAAACAAACAAAAAATCTGTTCTGCATTCTGCCATTGGAAAGTCAAAATAGATGGTGCTTGCTTTATTTGCCCTCGAGCAAATATCTCCAGTGGATTAGAATTGTTAAGATTGCATGTGACAGCATAACCCTGTGGCAAAGTCAAATTCAAGCTGTCTGTTTAAGATGCTATGATGCCCCTCAGCCCAGGGCCTCCTAAGCTTTAGGGAGGTTTCCTGCCAGAATTCCCTTGGGAATTAGGGAAAGGGCTGTATCCTGTCCCAGAAGACTATGAGAAAAGACTGTGTGTACTGAAGTTGCTGTTTTCACAACTTTACAGCTGCCCAGCCAATGCTCTCAGATATTTTAAGGCCAATTTGTTGCACTGGAAAAGTATAAAGTTGATGTTTCCCAAACCAGAATCAAACCCAAATCTGTACCTTCTCCCTGAAACAATGTTAAGTTTTTCAACACAGAGGAGTAGCTGACAGGTTTTTGAAGGATGGGAAACATACATCATGGTTTTACTATTTCACTTGCAATCTATCTAGCATCATTAATCCCAAAATGTGAGTTAGGCAAGGGCAATAGATGAGGAAGAATTCTTCCATCATGGTCTGGACCATGGTTGTTCTGCAGGCCAAGGAATCTCAAATGATCATCAGCCCTTGCACCTGCCCCAGGGGAAGCATCCAGACATGTATTTGTTTTAACTCCACTCTGTGTAGTCTGGTTTGGACATTGACAGCATCACCCCTGGTTCATATAGCAAGATGAGAGCAAAATAAAAATCAATAAGAAAACAATAAAAGTTATCTCTTGGGAGAGCATGGTTAGTTCAGCTGGAAGACTTGCTATTTGAAGTCAAGCCCAGGGAGGAAATGTTCTGCACTCTCAGTCTGCCCTTTCCTCTACCTCTTCAAGCCTAGGCATATTGAAGGGTTGAAAGATAAAGAGTCTGAATCTGTAATGAGGTTGGAGAAGACTAATGCAAAAAGTTGCCAAGGAAAACACAGCAAATGCCTCTGTAGAAACCACATCCTTTGAAATATCTGCTGTGTAATCTTATGCCTTCAAATTTCATTATATTATCTAGTCTGTGTGTGTGTCACTTCAGCTAATTCCTTCCCAGTGAAGAATCCCCCAATGCCCTGCCATGTAGTTGGGTAGTTCGAAAGGATTTGGTGAAGATAGTTAAAAGAGTAAACAAAAATTTTGCTGTGCAGTGAAGTAATGGTGAGAAAATGATAGGTGTTTTGGTTTTTTTTGTGATTTTGTTGTTGCTGTTTGTTTGCTTGCTTGCTTTTCTGGAAAACACTTCCGTAAGGTTGGTGAGAAAACATTCTTGAAAATGTTCATTGGGTATGGAAATAAATGGTCCCTCATTCCTTCCTTAACTTTATTATTTTGAATGCATCCAACTAAGTTATGTTATTTGCACCACCAATACACTTTTTAACCCTAGAAACCACAGTATGGTTCATACAGTTCATGTTGTCCCCAATTTACCCCTGGAAACAATAAGGACAGCTGTGATATTCTCCTATAATTCTGAATTTATATCCACTTGGACTTAAATCCAGGGCAACATCTGTGAATAAAAATGTGTAAACATGAAAGCACTCACACTCGCATAGATTACAGATAAATCTGTGCCCTGAATATTTTTGTTGGGATGTCATGACAAACTTCTGAACTGGAGGACCCTTTTGGTGAAATGGGTACGTAGCAAATGGGACTAATCTGACCAAATGAATACGGCCGGAATGTAGATATTTTGCAGCTGAACTAACGTTCCTAACCTCCCCTTGGATGCATGGAGAGCTAGTCAATAGAGCTTAGGGTACGATTCATGCACTGCTTAAATATCTTCCTGAAATAAATGTAGTGAATCACATCTAAAAGTGGCTACTTCTCCTTGTTGACTATAAATGGAGTCCAGGGTGCCTAGTTCAGCAGGACACAATTATATTGTAGTAATCCAAAGGTAAGTGGGAGGAAGAGAGCCACTTCCACCATAAAGACTCAGTGAGACCTATTGATGCAAGGATGCTTTCTGAATGCTTGTAGATTTACTTTTTGTAAATGGAATGTTCAATACCTGTTGAACCTCGTGTCCTTTGCCAACTAAACTGGGCAGGAACATTTTGAAAGCCCACCTCTTGTTTAATAGCTGACACAGGTCTTGACAGAGTAGGACCGCTATAAAGTCTTTCAGTATGTGGATGATCCATATGTTTATTTAACATTTTTCTTTTTAAAGAGCCTCAGTGCACTTAATGTATTTTTCAAACTGATATGCAATCTAGGAGTGGATAATTCACCTTTTCTGTATTTTGGGAAGATATTTAGACAGGGAATTTGATTTACCTGAGTAAGAGCAGATCCAGCAATGTGGCACACCAGCTGAGGGATTTAATTCCCAACAAAGGACTCATATTACTTTTGCATGTAGTTATTGCAAGTGAGCAGGGTGTTGTAGCTCAAGTTATAGGCAGTGAAGGACTAGTCAACACAGTCAGCACAGTCTAGCAATCAATTCCACTAAGCCTTGATTCACATCTCTAAATACAACCATCTAGTGCTGCTTGAGATTGGCCAAGACTTCACAAATATCATATATGGCAAACCTACAGATTTATTTCACTCTTGCTGTGGGGAAACATGGTCAGTAGGAATGCCCTGCAACATCTGCATGATGCTGAGCATCTCTGTGTTTAAGCAAATAAACATAGCTATACAATAGATATTCAGCTGCACAATGCTATGCAATGGACATGGATAGCAAGGTCCAAGCTAACTCCTGATTTTAGGAAGAGCTCTGGAAGAGCTTTAGGAAGGTTGATTATATAGCTATGGATACCGCATCCCAAAAAGGTGAGATGAATTCTTCTAAATTTCAGTAGGGGTTGTATTTAGCTGGACCCACGTACCTCCCTACTTCTATTAGCATTTCCTTGTCTTGCAAAGCAGTTGTGCTAATCTAACTACTCTCCACAGTGGGCTGCATTTTATAAAAATACCACAGCAATAGTGGCCTGTAAGTGCTGGGACTTGATCTCCATTGACTACTATGAGACTTTAGATACCTAGTGCCCATATAGAGAGCACTTAATTCCCTCCATTGCCTATAAAGGGAATTATGGTACATTAGCTCAGCTCTAGGCAGTTCTATTACGGATTTACACATTCTTAGGTGTAGGCATCTCAATTTGGGAGCCTCAATCTGAGAATTAAATCCCATCCTGGATTATCAGCTTTTACTACTTTAGAAAATAAGCTCTGCCATACCACTTGCAGAACCATTTGGGTTAGCGTAGGCTGTAAATCCTCACAGGAAAATTATATATTCCACCATTATATGAATATTCCATTGTGTTTGCATGAGAAATGGCTGATCATATGATGAATAATAGGTGGTTTCATTATTTTTTTCTATATATTTTTGTAGGGGAAAGGGTTCGCTGTTTCAGGGGTGTGGTCACCTCATCTAAAGTGCATTGTGGGACATCTCCTTTGCTCACCATGCTGTTAAGTATAGCAATATATACCCATTTGTTTGCCACACACTCTATAACCTTACAGTCATTATAGGCTCTCTAAAAGCCCAGGCAGATGGCCTCGCATCTGCTCCAACTCCATCTCCTTGCCCTCACCAACAACTAAACACAGAAACCACAACCAGGAGTGCTGGAACCAAGTGGAGGGAAAGGAATAAGGTCAAATTTCTGAGCGAGAACCTTTTATAGGGCACTTCAGGCTTCCTATCAGTGGTGTCAGTTACCATTTGCCCTTTCCTGTATGCTTACAGGCATACAGGTGAATCAGTATCTATTTTCTTATTACTAGACTAGGCTCTGTTTAAAAGAGAAAACTCAACATCACTACAGAATTTCAGTGCATTAAGCAACTCCACATCTGCCCTTCAGCAATTAAAACTCAACTGAAGCAGCAACAACAACAACAACAAAAATGAGAGTGTTTTGTCTTTAAATTTATATGGCACAAAGCACCAGCAGCTCAAGAAACAAGAGAGCGTTTAGTTCTGCCTTGGGGCTCATGAAAAGGAGTCCAAGACAAGTCAGTCATTGGCCTAGTGTGAAGAAATAAAAAGGGACCTTTTCTATCTGTGCATTCAGCAACCTCCTTTTGCATGGAGAACCTCCTGGCTTTTCCACTTTACCTAAAGTCTCCAGGTGTATTTTATAAGCCTCATAATAGGTTTGGAGCCTCAGTTCAGAAGTTTAATTTTCATATACGATGCCATCTGTTGTCTGGACAGCCCTAAGGGGGATCTTTATTAAAATAACTCTGGAGCAGTAAAGCCATATGTGTAGCTTTACAGCTCATGGAAGGAATTATAATCATTCATCCAATAAGAAGAATTGTTCCATGATGGCATGATAACTTTTCTGTGTACATAAAGCCTTTAGTTCAAAAAGAAGCTGTTCACCAAAGTGCACTATGAAAAATTGGAATAAAACCTTGACAGATGAAAATTAGAGTAATGACAGTGCAGCTACAGCATTTTATAATGAATCAAATAGTTTATAAAACATTGTATAATGAATCAAATCAAATAATTTTATTTAAATCAAAGAATAAGAAGAATATGATTTCCCCGATGACCTACAGCCATTAGCTGTCCTTGAACCGGGAAAATTTCCAGAAATTAGAAGACTTTAAATCCTTTCATGCCAAACACTTCTTTTAACATGAAGGAAATTTAAGCTTGGTGTCAGCCTGTCAAGCACTCACTGAAATGATAAAACAGCACTCAGTGTGAAATTTGTTTCATTTAACTTTAGGGAGTCTATAATGAAGATATCATCCAAGCCAGTCATTCAACTGTGCAGTCAGTGGAGACCTGTTCAATTCAATCACTGGAGTCGAGGACACCATTCCTAAAGCTAATGTCTGAAGTCAAATTAATTTGACTTTTATTAATTTATTTTTAAAAATATTAAATATATATATATATAAATAATTTATTGTTAGTTATATGAAGTGCCTATTTCTGTCTATATTCCACATAGAGAGAGACATAGACAGGACCAGGTCATCTCTTTCCTATTGCATCATAGATGTATACATCAGAGAAGGACTTTTTACCTGTATTCATGCCTGAATCACTCTTATATGGATTCCAGTTTATTTTGACTTTTATCATAGGAAATACACTTCAAGATGCAAATCATTCCCAGGGATGAAAGAATCTGATCTGCTTGCCCATGATATGAGCATGGAGAGGAATAGCTGTAGCTTTCCCATAGCCATATTAGCATGAAGGTGTTTGGGAGATAAGGATTGCTAGAAGAGGTAGTTTATTTTATTAAACCAGACAGTTTCTTCAGGGAAAGTGTCAAACCATTGGACACAAGCCCTTTTCATGACAAGGAGTGAAAGGTGAATGTTGACTTTACCTCTATATTAGGCCCAGGGAAATTCATCTGAGACCCCGTCACAGACTAATTCAATAGCCATGCTTCCAGTTCCTTATCACAAAAAAAAAAAAAAAAAAAAAGTAGGAAATTATACCTCCCTGTCCCCAAAGTGAAGTTTACTTGATGCTGCTCCAGTGAAATGAAGAAGCTGTATTTCTAGAGAATTGTTTGAACAGGGGTGTTTGGAGGTAGGGTTAAACAAAGGCAGGAAGGGGCTGGCCAGCCTTTTGGACATAGCACAGGAATGCAAAAAACATCTATCCAATGCTAATGGCTAAACTAAACATCCAGGAAACCACCTCTGAAAAGGTATGTTCTATACAGAGAGGTGAAATAATACTGCCTGAGCATTGGCTTTCGATGGCAATGGTATTGGGGATTTATGACGGTTTTAAGCCATTTAAATCCATGCTACCTCAAGTTTAGCCTTTCCCACTTCCCTTGCGAATGAAGCCAAGGAAATCAATCTACCCCAAAAGTGAATGGGGGCAAAAATGATCCGAGAGTAGGACTGATCTATACTTTTCTCAGTTTAAAACAGTATCAAACCTGGATGATAACTCAATTACTTAGGAAGGACAAGGTATCTAAAATTAGTGTGCCACAATTTATTTTAGGTGTCCTAGACCTGTAGGTGTGTCACCAGTGCCCTGATGTCTTCTGCTGCATCAGGCTCCTCAGATCATCTTAGTAAAAAAACGTTAGTAAGGTGAAAAATGTGGGTTAAATCAACCTGTTTTTTCAATGTAATACCCGTGCTGTGACAATGACAAAGATTCTCAGCCATACACCAAGTTCATGCTATAGAGTCCTCAGACAATTTAAATTTCTGCCCTCAGACAAATTAAATG
This sequence comes from Crypturellus undulatus, assembly GCA_013389825.1. Taxonomy (NCBI): domain Eukaryota; kingdom Metazoa; phylum Chordata; class Aves; order Tinamiformes; family Tinamidae; genus Crypturellus; species Crypturellus undulatus. Next base: position 130,390 of record VWPW01015200.1, read on the forward strand.
TAAAGAGTGAATGAATTCATGGGACGAGATGAACTGATCAGTTATCATGACTTACAGTAAAGCTCCGTGTATTTAATAAACATCTCAGCTTCCAGTTTCCCAGCCTATTCCTCTGAATATTTAAATACTGCCTTATAAAAGAGATAAAAATAAAAAGAGAAACAGAAAAAGAGAAACAGAAACATTGCTGTAACTAGCTAAAGACGATAAAATAGAGAGATTAGGGATCAGTCATTACTTTACTCTGAATTACCCAACTTGCAACTACCTGGCCAAAATTACTAAGAGGTTGGTCAGGTTCTGAAAGTTGAGTGAAATGCAGAGTTTTGAGCTCTCAAGACCCTGTTCCAAGTTACATTCACTCCTTTGCCACAGTCAGAGTCAAAGTCTGTCAGCTATCATATGACCTGACGCAGATTTTCATAGGCCACATGTGCCCAGTGCAATCAAGGCAGAACAAAACGTGAGAGAGATTATGGTTGTGGAGAAAAACACTCCACTGGTCCTCTTGACTTTAATTAGGCAACACGAGATGCATTCTGGCTGCTGGCTGCTAAGTCCTGGGAATTTTACAGGCTTAACTCCCACTAAAAGTCAGGAAAATTCAGGTGGTCAAAAACAGCAATAAGGATATGAGGATCACAATTATAATAAACCTATTTGTGGCATGGATATGTAAGGCAGGAAGATGTTTCTTTCCTCTTTTCACAGATGAGTAAGTCCGTTGCCCCAAAGATGTGAAATAATTCGCTATAGTCTATAAAAACTCTGTGGCATCATAAGGAATAAAATCCTAGTTGTTTGGGTTTTTTTTTTTAATGAATAGACCTCTATTCTTAAATTGGTACATTTACCTTTGCATTGTGATTCTATGTAAATTCATCCTAATGGAGAATTCAGGACCATGATGGAGTAACTGTACCTAAATTTAATTTTGGTACTTGACATTCCTTAAAGTTAGCTATGGTGAAGGTACTTAACCTCATGGATTGATCCACAGACTTTTGTTAATGAAAATCACTATAGTTGTATTGACTTATTGGACTAGTTATAGTTCTGTCTTCAAATTTGCAGATTACCAAAGTTTATAATTTAGTCTTCTATAATTAGAAGTCATCAAGACCCAATCAACACACTCTATCTTGCTTGCTATCAGAAAGCAAATGCTTCTTGGAACTGGCTTGTTTTGTTTCCTAACCAGCTGGTATATTAATCCCAGAAATTCAATATTTGCTTAAGATAAAATGTCCTCCCCAGAGAAGTCAAAACCGGAACACGGTTGTACTGGGCAAGCATGGGAGGAACCTCTGGGAAATATTCCCCTTTTCCAGAGCTCAGCTCTGACAATGGGAACATGGGGGAAATGGCAAACAGATTGAAAATAGAAGGGAAAAAATGCAAAAAATGTTAATGTGGAAACAAACCTAGGAGTGGGATAAATTGCACATAATGGAGTGTGACAACTTTTGAGCTCTAGCATTTGCTGAAGGATTTTCAGGCTCTCTTTGGTGAAAAAAAATAGTCCCACATGCCAAAGTGCTTCCTGGTGGAGCTACTAGCATTCTTGGGAATTGGCTTGTTTGTTGGTTATTCCTGCTGTTTGGATTAGGGTAGCACAGAAATTCTTCAGTCAACAGTGGGGATCTTCTTCTTATGCCTAGTGCTGAATAAACATATCACGGGCAGCTGTGATCTGAGGGGGTTTTCGGTCAAAAAAGAGTGGATCAGGGTTTCTGAGAGCTTAGGGTAAAAGCTGGGTTCATAACCCTCTTACTCAATAAGACGTATTGAAAAATAAAGCTTTTTCAAACCAGCTCAACAGAGTCTTGACCAACACAGAGCAGGAAGGACATTTTTCTTCCATTTTCTAGCAGAGAATGGAAGTGTGGAATCATATTTATACTTTTGTGTAGAGTCCTGCCCCTGCACAGTCCCTCCACCATGACCCTACAGTCAAACTGCCTAGACACCTATATCCTGGGAAATCCCATCAGAGGAAGGAAATTCTTGAAGAAATCACTTTACAGGGAACTCCTCATTGCTTACATCTTTTTTAAGGCTTCCAATTGGCACAGGCAGTAGACCTTTAACTCTAGCCTAGAAGGGACTTGACATGCTTTGCTAGGAGGATGTATAAACAGCTTAAATATACTTCCCAGAAGACATGCTTGAATTCTGGCTTTCTCAAGGACAGTCTGAATGGAGAGCTGCAGCAGCATTATTTAATGACATATTCATTAATGTACCCACGTGATGCAAAGCAAGAATGAATATCCTCATTAATAGGGCTGATCAGGCATGACAAATCTGAGTGATGCACACCTGCATCCTAAGGGCTGACAGAGTGCAGCAAACATTTGGCAGATAAATGGATAACCGTAATCTGCACTTGCTAGTGGGATTAGATGCCATGGACAATTATAAGCGTAAGCCTATGATAGGGCTTTAGCTAGCAGTACTGGGAAAATATTTTTTTTGGCATAAAATAATAGTGCTATATCCTCTTTGCTCCCAGCACCCAGGCCATCCCAGCACCCAACTGGCACAGTTGTGCAACAATAAGTTGCAAACCCATCTTATGCTAACTGATAGAGATGTCCTTAAAGTTACATTTAATATTTTCCCCCAAATATATAATAACGGTAAGTAGAGAAAAAAAATGTTTTAACTATTGCTCAAGTACCATACCCCTTACACTGCTTTTTCCTTTAATACTAATGATGGATATTTCCTTTCCATATAAAAAGGAATGTAAATCATATGTATAGGCAAACACACACCACAAAGGAAAAGCACACAAGATGCACAAATAATTTTCCAGCATAATCTGATACCAGAGCTTCACGCCAGGCACACATAAAGATGTTTGAGTTTAAGGATGAGCGACTGAGCCATAAGAAATCTAGAACCAGACTGTTCATGGGTGATTATCTCTCAACAAAGAATGTTGGTGCTTAACGTGTATCTATCTATCCTCCTGCAGGTATTCCCAGCAGCCAGCAACTGCTGAGATCACAAGGAAAATATAGAGGTTGGCAAGTGAGGGCAGAGATTAAAAAAAAAACATTTGTTGCTTGTTCTTAGATCATAAGAAACTCTGTCTGATCTATAGGAACATCCTGAAATCCATATTCAACAGGTTCATGCAACTAAGGAGAGCGAACAAGAAAGTAATTCAGACTACTCTGCCATGAAATATAGTACTGTGGCCAGTCACTAGGACTACAAAGGGCAAAGACCACCAGAATTTATATATATATATTTATACGTCTCAAAATCTATCGCAATATAAATGACTCCAAGACAATAACAATTCCATGTATGTTCTTCTTTTGCTTTTCTTCTTTCCTGGCTGATGTGTGTAGGGAAAACATCACAGGAGGAAGGGAGGTAGAAGAAATGAAAGTGCTACACATCCCTAATTTCAGAAGTCCCCCCTGAAAAACACAGAAAAGCATACTATGGAAATTCACTTTTCTCTCATATGGCAATGTTTATCATGGGATGTTGTCCCATTTTGCTGGACTTTAAGACCTTAAATGTGTCACTGACACATTTAGCTTTCTCGTGATAAATCTAGTGCAACATTCAAAGAAAATGCAGTGACCTTGGTACATAGCATAATATAGCTCCATGCAGATTTATCTCAGCCAGCTTTGAAAGAAATTTTGGTTTGCCAGAACCAAATCAGTGGAAATCTGCCAGTGAAGCATTACTGAGAAGGATAAAGTTACTGGGTTACTTGTTACACCACAGTAACATTTCTTTGTGGACCAAGTTTCAGGAGGTGGAAAGCCTTTCAGCCTGAGTTTCTTACTCTTTTCCAAGAGGGAACATGTTTTTACTATGGGTAGTGAGTTACTCATGTTAGGAAAATCTGTATCTCACTGAAAGATTCTGGAAACCTTTATATATCAATAAAATAATGTACAGATGTGCGTGTCGAGGAGAGGGAGAAGGGGAAGCTAGACTTAAGAAATGTCTGGCTAAAAGCAGGGAACTAACATCTGTAGTCTTAAGGGACTATTGAGCCCCTCACTACCATATATATTCCAGGTGCAAAGAGTGCCAAGCTCTCCAAATAAAACAAAAGATGACTTTTCCACTGTGGGACTGGATAAACGGAGGGGATCTTAGACAGCTAGTTCAGTCACAGACACTGGTATGCACAATTTAAGATTAAGATCTGGAGGTGAATTTTTCTATAAATGTACAGTTCATTTGTCTAAATACAGGTGTCTAAAGTAATTTGAAGCACTCAGGTCCATCTTAGTGCACCCAGAAGAAGGCAAGTGATCTTTAAATCCCACGTAATATCTGCTACTCCTTTGCAGATGTCTTGGCTACTTTGGGTTATCTCCTATGACATTAGATGCCTATGTACAGACCGCTGTGAAAATATTGACCATGTATGGACATGTTCCTCATCATTGGGGAGAACAAAGGAATACAGCCTATGTAGAGAAGATAAAGGAGCAGACACCACAGGCAGAGGGAGTTCATATTCTCTAGCAATTCTGGAAGATCACAGATTTATACAGCCAGGTGTGTTCACAATGAGGTGTCTCCACATGAACCAGGAGTGAGACCCTGTTTGTGCTTAGGTGCCTATTTGAAACCTGCATATCCATGTTATCCACACAGGGCTTGCAGTTGCAACAGAAGATCTATAGGAAATCACCACGCTTTGGGCAAATTCCAGGGACTCAGGTGGAATAGCCCAGGGTATGTTGAATGGACTCAAACAGCCATGCCCAGGCACCTCAATGCCATACAAGGCACCAAAACTCTCAGTGGACCTCAAATGGATGGTACAGATATAGTAATTTCATTCAGTGCTGCCTAGAGACAGGTTCAACTGACACAATGGAGGTCTGTGCATCTTAATTTTATTAATCCATCAGTTAAAATGAGGTTATAGATACCCAATTTCCACCTACCTACATGCATTTATGTATCTGAATCTGCTAGCTAAATCTTATTTAGGAAGGTAAAGATTGTCACCAAAGGTCAGAGCAGAGCCAGGACAAGGACCAACTGCCTAACAAACAGCCATAATCAAGCCTCCAAATATCTCACTTATGAAGAAACTTACCTCTCTCTTCAAATTACTTCTTTCAATATAACACTGGAACACTTGATAATCATAAATAAATATGTCCTGGAATATCCTTTGTCGAGTAAAACAGCTTTTGTCCCAGTTCCAATAGGAGGATGAGCGCTGCTGAGCGATTTGCCAAGGCGATATAAGAAGTCTTCAGCAGGGGGGTTGTGATCTGAATCTCACTTTGCCACCCACCAGAGCTCCTGGATCTGTAAAAAATGTGCTCAGCCAATGCCCTACAGCAGAAGAAGCCTCATGGACAAGGATCTTGGGCTCTTCTGAGGTCTTAATGACCTCAGAAGAGCTCTTCTATGAGAGGCCCTGAGAAGAACAAGATATATCGGACAGTGAGGAGAAACCAATTGATACCAAAGAGCGCAGGATGGGGGATTGAAAGATGGAAGGAGATGAAAGCCTGAGAAAAACATCAGAGGAGGTAAAGGAAGCCGCAAGGCGGTACACAGTGCCAAGCATCCAGTTGCGAGGTCAGGCTGCAATGAGGACCATCATCCCAGGAGCGTTGCCCTTCGCTGTGCCCAGTCCTGAACTTGGGCGTTTGAGCGGCACCATGTGAAAATATTTAGTCTGCTGCAGGCAGGAATGTTTGGGAAAAGAGATAGGAAGGCTGGCATTCCTCCAACCCCACAGCCCAGTCCTCCCCGCATTCCCTGGCACGCTGCCAGTGCTTGGGTTTGCTGCGTTTTGGGGCAATCTCTTCTCATTTCTCCATCTCCTGTGGCTTGGTTGGGTCAAATGAGCAATGTCCTAGTACTGGGGCATGGTCAGGGATAGAAGAGGGAGGCCTCGCTGGGTGGATGTGGATGAAGGACTTCGGGGGAGGAGATGAAAAGTCCCCTTCTGCCAGGGAATATTAGCAGGATCAGAAATGTGGTCAATCGGTGCAGGCAATTGCTGCAACTGTCCCCAGAACAGTTTTGTCCCAAATCAGAAATTAACACAACACAGGAACCGTTCCCTACAGGCACAGGAACCATTCCCTACAGGCAATTCAGATGCAGTCACCCTATGGGATATTCTATGGGACTTCAACCATTTAAATGTGGTCTCATAGCTGGAGAAATGCCTGAACCAGAGCTCAGCTGCATTTAGTTTACTAGTACAACTGAAGCCGCGGTATGTTATTCTTCAGAAGAACTTCACTCACCATGGGAATGGAGATATCCATGGAAATCAAAAGGGAAAGCCTGGCCATGGCAGAACTGATGGGGTTTCACTACTGATGGCTTTCAGAAACAGAGAATATGGCGAGGCTTAATGAAAGAGGAGAGGAGACTCTGCAGTACACATGGTCTATTCAGCAGGCCTTGACTCATGATCTTTCACACCCACCCTCCTTCTAGCCATTTTTCATACTTTGGAAGAAGTCAATTTTTTGCTAGAGCAGAACAGGAAGCAGTTTCCCAGTAGTTTGGAACTATCAATTTATGTACAAAAAATAAAATGCCTCCATTCTGCTCTGGAAAGAAAGTAATGAAAGTTGAAAACACCTCGTGCAATGAAATTTATGATCAAAGCTGGAGGTGAAAAGGGAGAAGCAATTTTGTGGCATGGTTCATTCTAATTTTAAGTGCTTTTATTTCATATGCACACTTTTTTTTTCCTTTCTTTCTTTCTTTCTTTTTTGAAAAGGAAATGAAAACTTGTGTGGATGCATTCCATCGTGGAAAGGTAAAAAGGGGGTGTTGCAGCCTACAGAAGCAATCTCTTTGGGGAAAACTCAGTATTTGGTATATGACCCAGAAACACCAAGCCTGAAAATGTTGTCCAAAAGTTTCAAGATGACAGGTCATTTATGGATCTCAGGAGCAGACTCTTAAAAGGGTCTGTTTCTCAGAGGGCAGATATGCACTGTATTCTGAAAATGAACACCTTTTGAAGTAGCTCATTTTGGGCTTTTCCATATCTCTAATCACTTTTTAAGCTACTCCCCTGCATTTGTTTTCATTCAGTATTGCGGCGTGACATTCCCTTTTCTTTTCATCTAAGAAAGCTGCAGAAAATAAACTGGACTTTTATACTTTTAAATAAGAGGCTGCTCAAATCCAGAACCCACATTAGGAAATCTTCCATTGCGTTATGGAGAAATTAGGAATATTGCGTAGATTTAGGTCCGACTCCTGTAAGTCGAGAGCAAGTTGTTGGATGGAGCCAACAACTGCATCCATCCATCCATCCATCCATCCATCCATCCGTCCATCCATCCATCCATCCATATGTTCCAATATGAGTCAAACTGAGAGCAAGGACCACCGTGAGGAGATGTAGGAGTCACCGAGGAGGTCAGAGAAGACCCCAAAGCAAGGAAGGCAAAACTTCTACTATCATAACCTGCTCTGCTCTCAGGATTTGTCATGATGGGCTTTACCATGCGTACTTCCTGGGGCCTTGGCTCCAGGATGTAGAATAAGGTGAGACTGATCTGCATCACCATGACATAAGTCAAGGAAATTCGCCCACTTGGTAGCTGAAACGTGAACAAGCCAAGAGAGTTCTCCCACCTCGGTTGTAGGATGTTTCAGAGGGGCAATTTATGGACAGTGTTACACATGGTACTTCCATTTACCTCCATTTGTGGCAAATGCATCCCTGGACACAAGCTCTAGAGAGAAAAACTGACATCAGAGAACCTTTGAACTGGCAAGGGATGGTCCTGTCTCCCTTCTAACCTGATCCAGCCCAATCCCCTGGTAGACTTTGCTCGACACATTCTCAGGGGCTGGAAACCCAGGGCAGTGGAGAGGCATATGAACTGGATTAATCGCACCAGGATGTGGGTGGGGACCAGCACAGGGAAAATTTCGGTCTAATGCATACCAAGCAGATTCAGAGACATGAAAGCTTGAACCTCAGGTGGTTTCTCCATTGAACTTCTGACCTGTCAGACAGCTATCTAATTCTTAATACTGGAACTGCATGCAAAAATAACAAAATACCTATACTTTTCTTTTCTTTTTTTTTAATGCACATTTACCCTCAAACACACCCGAAAGAAACGCCATGCCCTGGCTCAAACCTGTTCACATATTTCTTTTCTTCACTCTGAAGAGCTGAGGCATAAACCTTGCAATACCCTACCAGGAAGCCTGAAACTATAAAGTTAAAACCAAAGCTATTCTGAGTTAATAGGATCCATTTGTTGCACGAAAGAGGCAACGGCGTATTTCTTCTCTGAATGTAAGAATTAGGTAAGTGAAATTGTCAGGCGTGCATGTATGAAATGTAATCTGGCTAACCCCAGCATTCCAGACAGCCTGGATTTTAATAGCTAAAGTATGCATGGTAAGTTTTATTTAAATGCAGGCAGCCTCGTCTTAACAACTCCCTTAGCGCACGGAGCCCAGTTCTTCAGCCCTGGGCTCTATCCTCAGTTGCTTGCTATGTGACTGCAGGTAAATCTTGCAAACAGATATAGCAATGTCCCCCTTTTTCCCTCATATGTGAGGTCTCCAGATGAATAGCGCTACAACAGAGCTAAAATGAATCATTATTATCATCATGTATTTATTATAGGTCTGGTTGATACAGTGGGATAAGAAGAAAACCAATCCAGAGCCTCTTCACAAAGGCCTCCGAGCATATTTCCCCGAGGGCTCACAAATCAACACTACTAAGTAAAGAAATTTCCACTTAGCACCTCATCACCCCCCCACACACCATTGCAAATGTTTATGTACATACTTACCTTTATTAGCAGGAGAGGAGCCCCTGGGATTCCTGGTATTGGTAAAGCAAATGTGCGCATTTGCAGGGTAAAGGGCAAGCTCAGGGTTCTCCCATGGCGGGGTTGTGTTTTTAGAGGTTTCTTGGTGGTTTGTGCGAAGGTTTCTGACTGTGGGTCTTCCAAAGAGCTCTTTGATATTGAAAGGAGAAGGGAGAATTAAAGGCCAGAGGCTGAATGTAGGCAACAGGGAAGAAGACTCATCTCCTCAAAGTAAGGAGCAAGTTGTACTGGCAGGACACATGCTCCATGTCCCTCAAGGCTACCAGCCACAGGTGTCATTCTATGAGCGATGTACAATTGCTTCAGCTGATGGATGATTTGATTTATTTGTCCTGAAATGATAGCTGTTGGCCTTTGTTAAGGAAATCTGACTTTAAAAAGCCAAGTGTTTTTTTCCAAACCTTGACAATGTCTAAGTCATCTCTACTCTGAATTAAATTATATGTAATAACTTCTTTATTAAAAATAAATGATACAGAGAAGGAGTACAGAGAGGGAGGAATTTTATTTCATTATAAAAAGAAAATTTTATATACAGAACCAATTTTTGATGGCCTTACAAAACAGAAGTTTGCTCTACCTATGCTCTCAGGGTGAAATGAGGGTTTGGAAGTGTCCTTACCTGGAGGTCTTCCAGAGATCTGGATGTCTGCTCTGACTTCCTTTATTTAGAGGTGCAATGCCACTAAATGAAGAGAAAGGACTGAGTGACAAGGGATGGAAGACAAAATTCTATCAAACATTTTGAGCTATTATTGGATACTGACAGTTCTGGATAATCAGATGAGATCTTTTCCTTTCTTTTTTTCTCTGCTGTTGAAGCTCTGAAACATGTCATCAATGCTGCTCTTGGAAATGCAAATCTCTGATGCATGAAATTAGAGAAAGAAAAACATTTTCCAGAAGAGGAAGAGATTGAAGGTTTACATGCACATCAGGGTGTCCTGCTAAATTTAAACACTAAATTTGGAATGAGCCAGTATGGAGTTTGTTGACTCTGGCTGGTACCTAGCTTGATCACTTGCCATATTTTTTGTTTGTGGCCAGCTGTCTCACTTAACCATCTGGCTTTTCCACAAAGACATCCATCCATCTCCTTATTTCCTCCTGTGACAGCATGTCCTGCTGTCACAGGAGGCAACATATGTTGCCAACAATAGACTCTTATATAGACCTGAGCAATTCAAGATTAACCAACCTGCTTTTTGTTCAAGCCATGCAATCATGGGCCTGTTTGCTGCTATAACAACAGACCACCTAGGAGGTCCCATCATTTTCAGGGACAGGCCAAGGGATCTGAATCAAACCCTTGTGGAACTGTCAGCTACGATGAAACCCTGTGGGCAGAAAAGGCCCACCTCGTCCATTGCTTTTGCTGAGTTAATGAGTCGGTTAATTGAGAGTTGCATCTCGGGAGCAGAGTCACGGTTAAGGACCTGTGTAAAAACACTAGTTCTGCAAGTATGGCTTATTTCTCTTCATTAACACAAAAATATGTATCTCTATCCATGGTTCAATGAAAAGTCTCCTAGAGATATTTTCATCTCAGCAGATGCAGATGCCTACTGTACCACAAGATTTATTTAAGGGCTATGGAGAATTTGTTTCAGATAGTTTTTATAGAATTTTTCAATGGATTGTTTCTTTCTTATTTTTGTTTTTTCCTTTGTTTGCTTCTCCTCCTCCTAGGCCTTGCAAGAGTGGTAGGTTCCCTGTGGTAAGTGTAAGGGAAAACATTTAACACTTCACTATCATCACTCAGCACTCTTGCTGGTGAGGACAAGACAATTCTCACACTTAATTCTCATTAATGTAAAATCTGTTGCCTGTAGAAACACTTCAATTCCCCATACACCTCCCTGGCATATAAACACACACTCTTTGACAGGAGCAAGGCGTTCCCAGTTTGACTGTAGAAAGCAAAAGAAAATCCATCCATCCTTGGTTGCTTTGTTTCTACTCTTAGTTTTTTCCACTCTTGGATAGGAGAAACAAACACATTATAGACATACAGGAATTCTCCTGTTGATCTTTTATACCCATGGGGTAAATTCTCAGATAGCTATTGCCATGCTTGAAGAAGTCTGTCGATCCATTTTGAAATCAAATGTATTCACTGTGCATTCTGTAGTTATGGCTACTTATATAGTATACATTACAGCAGAAGTATAGCTATACTTAATGCTACTTTAACCATGTTAACTGATGTGCCTGTTATTTTACATCCTGCTTAGACTATGGACATCCCTGGAGGCAGATGCTCTTATTTTGGGTGTGCACCCAAGCACCACTTTTTAAAACATGGAAATTTTGTCCCAATAAAGGGCGTAGGAAACCTTCAGCTGTCTTCTCCAGGCTGCACAAGAAAATGCTGATCAAGGTGTCACTCTTTCCAGATGCATGTCCTGCACAAGACAGGTCTCTCAAAAGCTTCCTTTTAAGTGGCTCACTTGAATAGAAGGGCAAAACAAGGATAAGTCTGCAAAGATATTGTTCTTGGGCAAATATTTGCAAAATTATACTCTACTATTTGTGACTTTACAAAGCTGGAAATTTTGCATTGCATCAAGAAGTACTGTGGTGTGCTTCGAATGGAGAGGGAAAGGAATGACTGAGAATTCAGTCTTTTCATATTTCCTTCCTTCCTTCCTTCCTTCCTTCCTTCCTTCCTTCCTTCCTTCCTTCCTTCCTTCCTTCCTTCCTCCCTTCCTTCCTTCCTTCCTTCCT
>VWPW01015200.1:141985-324378 GCA_013389825.1 Crypturellus undulatus
TGCCTTCCGTCCTTCCTTCCTTCCTTCCTTCCTTCCTTCCTTCCTTCCTCCCTTCCTTCCTTCCTTCCTTTCTTCCTTCCTCCCTTCCTCCCTTCCTCCCTTCCTCCCTTCCCTCCTCTTCCCTCCTCTCCCTCCCTTCCCTCCCTTCCCTTCCTTCTCTCTATTTCCTTCTTAAAAAACAAATCTCTCTTTATGTCTCAAGAATGGGCCTGTGAGAAGGCAGAAGTGAACTGACATAATTCCCCCTCCTAATGCTCCATCCTTTTGGTCCGTCAGAATCTGACAAACTGTCCTTCTATCTCCCCTAAAACATACCATTTTTCTCAGTCTTCTCCATTTTTTTCTTCTCTCGTATGTTTATCTGTCACCCCTCCTCATCAAAGCTATGCATGTGAATGAGCAGAGCAAGTTGAGTTTGGAATAAACACCTTCCATTTTTTTTTCCTATCTTTAAACAACTCCATGCATATTTGGAGTCTGCTTTGTGTTACTGTAAAGTGTTATTGTAATAATAATAATAATGTCAATAGAAGCAGTACAGACAGCTCTGGGATTCCTAAAGAGGGATATGTAAGTGATACCTGTTTGTATTTAGGACAATTGTGACAGCTTGTCCCCTCCACAGCATCCTTTGGAAACGGAGTCACTATAAAAGTCCAGCTTTCTTCTTTCATGTTATTTTTTCATATTTCAGCTGTATCCTTTGCACAAAGTTATTCCTCAGTAGCACAGGGATTTTTGAGCTTTTCCTTTTTTTCCCCAGTGACCCCAAAATTTTAGGCAGAGTTGCCCCTTGTAAGAGTTTTACATGTGACAGCCCATCCATGACTGTCCCAAATGTCAAGTCACTGTTAGTGAAAACTGTCTTCAAATTCATTTGTAAGCAGTCAAATACTTCAATTTTATCATATTGTTATTCTTAACATTTTAGGTACAGCATGGCTCAACATGCTGAAGTCTCATTCCAGACAATATTTTCAGGAGGGCTCATTGATGTCTCTCTCCCAGTCTTCTATAAATTATAAAACTGCTTCATTCTTCAGGGCTGTATTTGGTTGAATGCTGCCTGTCTCAGGTATGCATCCACTTTTGCATAGATTGGTCCTCTTCATAAAGAATAAAAAGGGAACTTAGGTCTCACTTTAGGAAGACTTCAGCACATGACATTTAGACAACAGATGTTCCCAGAAGAAGCACCCGGGCTCATTTCAATCATATCCATCAGTTTTTGCCTCTGCAAAAGTTATCTCCATTCTATGCTTATGTTAGTTTAGACCCGCATATACTTGAATGCACTCAAGATCATTTTCTGGTGATTAAACCAGCTGGTGTGGAACAAGGAGGACAGAGAGCCAACATCTCTGCTGGGGATGGATATCAGTGAAATGATGCTGAGTCACAACACCTGAGGACCTCATTTAGACTGATTAAGCTGCCTCCATGGGCTTAGTTTAGTTTCCCTTTACTGGAAATAAGACGTCTGAGTAATGTGATGAGTTCAGTTGCCTCCACATTTTTGAGGTGGAAGGCTACTCACATGATCTGCTCTTCAGGATCATTATAGTCTCATACAGCACTTTTCAAGATACTGTGGGTGAAGGCAGTATCCATGTAGCAATAAAGGACTCTGGATACCAGATCTTGCGGATGGAGCAGAGCAAGAGCTGCAAGGGCTGTCAGCAGAAACCACCTCATTCAAAGCTTGAGCTTGGAGGCCTGAGGTCAACCATAAAGTGGCATTTAATGAAGCGAATACTTCACTCACACTCTGCCTTTCTACTCTCAGTTCTACCTTGGCATCTGCTCTACAGATGGGAAAACACATTCCTCTGCGCATAGTGGCTCACTGTGCTCTGTCATGCCAATGTCAGTGTGCGTTCCTGAAGCTGCTGCTGAGGGATGCAACCCTCATCTGAATCCCTGATAACCCCTTCTGCTTGTGCTCTCAAGGGGCTGTGGGCAGTGAGGGTCGCTGTGATGTTAGAAGCCAGAAGGATTCTTCTGCATCTGGTTTCCATGCAATCCTGATGTAAAGGAACAGGAATGCAAATGGCTTTGGGGCTTTTCCTTCCAGTGAATCCTTATCTCCACTTCTGTGTCTTTGATCCTGCATCCCAGTTCTTCACTTCAATATTTTCTCAGGAATGGATGACGTTCATTTTCTAATTCCTTCACAGAGAAACAGTCTTTGCTGAGTCCAAACTGGTCTTAGGCAAATGCATGCAACTCTTTGGTCACCTTTGAAGGAGCAAGCCAGATCCACAGATTTTAATCTTCTATTGCTGCAATATAAACTTGGATTATCTACACTCATGTTTAGTCTCTTAAAGTAATCCCAGTTAAATGAGAGCAACTTCATTCTGAAATGGCACAGCTGGTCATAACACCAGGGCCTTTGAAACCTCAACTCATGGTTGTCCATGCTGCAAGAAGATGGCTCATCTTCATCAGGGAATTCTAACACAGTGAACCGTGTGGAAAAGAGCCTGTGTTTGCTGGGCATGTGGGTTAAAATGAGAGAAGTTCTGGGAAAGGTTTTAGAAAGATCTTGGTACATTTCTGTATTTTCAAAGTGTTAAATTGCATCTGCATTGCAGCAAAAATGCTCATGCTTAGGTCAGCACAGTCATTTGGAAGATCCCAATTATTAAATAGAATTCAAGTTAGACTTTACATTCACTCTCATGATAAAGACAAGTTTCCAGTGAGAAAACCAGGAATCAAAAGGATTCACCTGCCTCACCTGATCAGGCAGACAGGCAGTGACTCCTTAGGAACCAGCACAGAGTGGAAGGAAGCGCTTACACATCCTTTCCAAAACCTGTTCATCTCTTTAGCACCACCTGTATGTGTTTTGTGATCTGCTGGCAAAGAAGCCATTAGATTTAACACTTTATTTATCTTCTTTACGCTTCCAGAACCCCCCAAACTATGTGTTAATTACGTTAAATTTAAGGATGGTTAATGACACACTGAGTTCTTATGAAGTGGAGAGAGTCCCTGACTGCAACCCATAAAATAGAAAATTTCTAGCTTTGTGGTTCAGGAAATTGTCTAAGCAAAAAGCTAGCTGTAGCAGCAATAGGAGCAGCAATATTCCCATAAAAAAGTAGCCTCTAGAAACAACAGCAAAAAGCTCCACTGTTCCCATTCTCCAAATATTTTCAGCTGCGCGTATTTCCTAAACTTAATCTGGTTTGTCTAGTAATGGATTGCTCTTTCAAGCGCTTGTCTAGTTTCGCCTTCAACCCATAAAAGCTTTTTGTCATCCATGACCTGTTTCACTGGGAAGGTCTACAGAGTTATTACATATAGCATACAGAATTATCTCCATTTCAACATGCCTCCTGCTTGCAGGCCTTTAGCTTTTGGGTTGAAAGAAATGGTGAACAACCAAATCCCTGCTCAACCTTGTTTTGCGGCTATCCATGCTGCTCCTTTTAGGGCTTCTTTTCTCCAAGCTGAAAAGTTCAAGCCTTCTTATTTATTCTCCATATGGGATTCTTCCATTCTTTTAGTTATCTTTGCTGCCTTTCTCTGAACAGTTTCCATGGTTGCTGATCAGACTTTTTGAGAAAAAGAAAAAAATCACAAAGCAACCCCATAGTAGGTCAAGATAAAGTCTAAGGATGAGCTAGTCACTCTTTCAAATCAACTTCAGTAGCAACTGGGATCTATTCATAGTATTGGCCACTACACATGAAGGAACTGTCCAAGGCATAGACGGCCACATCTTAAGCTGTAAGTGTTAGAATATTTCTCTGGCTACTAATAAAAAAACTTGTCCACACAGCGTTGCTCAGCCACCAGAAATAGAACTTGATCATATATTGTGAGCTACTGCTCTAGATATCATTGCAACAGAATCAGTAGCCAGTCTTGGTTTCCTGCTCATCCAGACCAGGGGACCTCCTGAAGTGTTCTGCAGTTCATAGTCCTGCTCTTTGAAAGGCAATTAGGGCTCAATGGGCAAGAATATACACCTTTTCTTAATCTGCAGTTAGGACAGGCCAGAGCTGAAACCTGGAAATCAGGGTTGTAGGAGGCACTGCAGAAGATAGATGAAGAAGTTTGGGGTTCTCCATTAGGTGAGAGTTGATGCCTCTTTCATGGGAATGATCATGACAGTGGAAGGACCTCTAATGCCAAGTTTGGGGAAAAGTAACTATTCCTTGGTGCTCTGCTGTTCAAGGTCAGCTGACGGTGATTTTCAATATTATTCATATTCTTGCCAGTTAAAATCAGAAACGTGTTCATCTTTTGTACCCTAAATGAAAAAGAAACACGATGCTACAGGAGTTCTGAGGCAGATTTAATCTCAGTACATTTAAACACCCAAACCTGAGCGAGTCACTCACTGCTTTTACTGGAGTCAGTATAGAAGAACAGGCAATTCACCTGGGCTAATGAAGACGCTATCCTTAGGATGACTGAAATTAGTCCCTGTGGCTTTCAGGCGGCTTCGGGCAGATGAATCCTACTTTGGTCCCTACCCATCAGTGCATCCAGGCTCTTTGGTAGCTGCTGGTAGCCTGGTTGGAAATCGCTGCTGTCACTGGATGAAGGCTCTTTACCTTCTCCAGTCTCGATGTCGCAGGGTGTGCCTTTGCTGTCCCCCATCCACGGCCTGGGCTGCTAGAAGGAAAACAAGTCAGGAAACCTCACCCTTCGCCCCGTGCCAGCCTACATGGCAGGTTGGGAGGTGACTCATTTGGCAGGACCTCATGTAGTCACGGACAAGCGTCAGACTTACTGCAATGGCCATGTGAAATCCAGCGATGAGCTAAAATATTCATAAGCATAACCATAAATTAAGAAGGCCTCTAGATTTCCAATGGAAAGCTTGGAGTTACTGGGAATTCAAAGTTATTTTGGAGACCAGCAGGCTTTCTCCATTTCTTCATGGGAAAAGCTCCTTCCCGTCAGCACAGCAAACTTTCCTGCTTTGCCAGACATCATCCTAAAAGCAGCCCCCTCACACAAACCTTCAAAGGAACATTACTTGCCTGTGCTATATTTCACTCTACCTTCTGCCAGGAAAATAGTTATGGAGGGATGGTGATGGCGTTGCGCTTACTCTATCCACCTCACCCTGCTTAATTGGGAAACATTTGTATTTTATAGGCAACAAGAAAAAAAGATCCTTATTACCCAAAAGGTAGCCTAAATAAATAATTTATGATGGGGACATGTGTCCCCACTTAAGATCACAGTTGACTAGTTCCCAACTATTCCAATAAAATCCTTGCTGTGTACAATATCTCTCTTATGAGCTAGAATTTTGACCCTTTTTCGGTCACATCTGCCAGTAAAAGAATTGTGGCTTCTGGTTTCCAAGGACATAAGGTAACTCTGAAGCTAAAAGCCTTTGGGAGACTTAGTCCTATTATCCTAGTCAATGGATGATGGTCATTGCTTCTCTCCACTACTGTTTTTCCAAGAATGTCAGAAAGGCCTCTGAAAAGCTAGTCCTTTCTTTCAGTTCTGTCAAGTGGTCAAATGGAAGATAATATACTTTTGCCTCTCATGTCTGTCCATCCTATCTACAACATCATTTCTTTGATTGCTTTTTTGAGAAAAATAAAAAGTAGGGTAAGGTCTACATGATGCAGTTAAAGCTTAGAGAAACAGCACAAACACAGGCAATATCTGCTTTACAGATTTGTGATCATTGATGACTTGACTCCATGCAGATCCAAAGAGCAAATCCATCTGTGTTAAGGAAAGCTGACAGTGAAATGGGCCACAAAAAAATGAGACTGAACAAATGCAATTTAGAACAGGGAGCTATTAAAAGAAGTGTATTAAATACTTGTAATTCCCACTCAAAGAATGTATTTTTATAAAAATCCAACTGGCTTGCAGAGGAAAAGAACATTTCAAGTAATAAAATACATAAACAAGATAATTTCTGCTCATGGCAGCACTGTAGCATTATCAGTGGAGTTAATGAAGGGGAATTTCATAGACTGCTGTTCTGTGCCTTGACCCCTTCCCAAAACAGTGTCCCAGCTCCTCCCTGGTGCCCAGCATTTCCAGTCAAAAAGCAGTGCCCACATCCTCCCAGTTCACCCCATCTTAGAGGTGCCTCATGGGTCACACACGCTGCCTGCCCACCTTTCATCTCAGGAAGGGCAAGAGATGGAGACTTTTTCTCCTTTCTCCTCTAATCCGTTGACTCTAATCAGTCAACGGCGTTCATGAGTCTCGTAGGTGCTTAACTTCTTGGAGAACATTCCCCCTCTGTCTGGTATGGGCAGGGAGTTCAAGCGGCAACAGGCAGAGGCAGACAGACAGATGGAAAATCAACATGATCTTATCAGCATCGTTTCCTGGAGAATCCAGGTCAAAATCTAAGGGGGAAAGGGGAAGAAGGCATGAGGCCAGTAATTTAGAAGGCATTAAATGGAGAAATATGATGAGAGAAGCTACATTCCACAGCTGTCAGGACCCTAGGCATTTGTTTTGAATATTTTTAGAAAAGACAGACATTGTAATAACAATAAATGCCCATTTCCAGACATAGATGACCATGCTTTGAGGAATGATGGTGGTGCATTCAATACATACTTGCGTTCTGCCGTTAGAAAGTTACAGGAAGCTGGACTCATATCCCAAGAAAACCACTTTCCAACCCACCTGAAATGAAAAAATAGTGTTTAATATTATCCATTCGGGTTATGCATTTTCAAGTCGGTAGGAGCAGATATCTCCCCGGAGAGCTCACGTCCTGGCTGCAGGACGAGCTCTTTGGCAGTTTCCTGCTCCAAGTAAGCCGTTCCCCAGACATATGCATCTGATTTCAGGGGTCATAAATAGACTTTGGCCTTCCTGCCGGTGTTGCCTAGGCTTGAACCCTGCAAAGCCAGACTGGCTGGGTTTGTACCAAGGCAGAGCTGTGGAGGAGCAGTGTGTGAATTCATCCAATGAATTCATCAGGGTTTAATGGAGTGGTAGTGTTGTATCCAACCAACAAGGGCTTCATATAGAAGCCTACAATTAACACCTGTCAAATAAACCCATAGTGTGTTTTAACTTGGTGAGTAGCATAGATTACAAAAGTAAACACGTAGATTATTCTTCGTAGATAGATGCCTTCCTGGAAGAAAAAAAAGATAAGTAAAAGCTAAGTTAAAGGGCTCAACACAGAGATCACTGGGTAAAATTGCAAGAGTTGTATTTGCTTGTGGTAAATTAAGCAAGATGATCTAGAGATACTTCCTTGCTTTTTGGGATTGCAATAATTAGGCTTCTGTATAATGCTTCTCATCAGGTATGATATAATTATATCATAACCAAATGCTAGCTTCAACCTGTCTATATGTTTACTGCTCTGCTATTTTGAACATGATTAATTCAAGACCCATTTTTTTTCTTTTCCCTGTAATTCTCCACTGAAATAAATATTGAAAGCCAACACTGAAATCCTTCTCCGGTGTCTATTTGTGTTGAAAATATTTCTCCTTAGGATGTTGAGGGATGTGTGTATTTAACCCCATCTGAAAGTCAAATGAGTCCTTGACTATTCTGTTCATCTAATTTAATTCACTTTGCTTATTAGATAGGAGCCAGATGGCAAATGGCCTTTGGACCACTTAGTGATGTAAAAATATATATATATTTTATTTATCACCACTGATCTCCAAAGCACTGCAAAAACACATGTGGATAGACTTTCATTTGAAAATGGTAACTCTGTAACATTACAGACCACATCCGTATCACTGCACTGAAAGGCTTCTTTCCTAATAATTTTTAGAAGTGCTATTATTAGGATTTTTATTAGGATTTGCAGCTACTTCATCAGATTTAATTCTGCCTGGTGCTTTTTACAAGCTCAGACCTTGACAACTCCCTCAAAGTGACAGCTTCATCCTTGCATCAATGCCATGAGCAGCACAATCCTGGGTATTTTGAATGGGTATTGCCCACTGCCAGGGAAATCTTCTCAGATTTCTACTTCTCATATTTCTGCTCCATCCTTTCATTATAGAGGCCTCCCTTTCACAACAAAAACAAAAAAGAGAGGGATCTCCCACGCCTTGACCCTCCGTATTGCATTAAATGTCTTTTCTGGGATGGAGGTGGCATGAGGAGCAAACTGAATCTGGGAATCCCATCTTGATTGTGGGCCCTAGACACAGGGCTTTTCTGCCAAAAGTGGCACCGCCTTCTCCACCCATTTCCCAAGGAGAAGTGAGTAATGAAGTTGTCTTCTCAAGCGCTGGAGTTAGCTGTCAAAGCCTCTGGTTTGCGAATTTTCCTTTCGCATGTTTTAATGCTTGGCATCACAGTGGCCAAGTCTGGGCTGTAGTTTTCCAAAGTGGCATAAGAGCTTCTTAGCAAAACTATACTATTAAATTGACCACTGAAATGCAATTGTCTATATGGTCCCAGGAGGCCAAAGACCAACACAAGTACATTCTCCATTACTGGTATGGACAAGGCTGTCGGGGGGCGCGGCGCGGCACGAACCGAGCCGGTCCCCGATGATCCGACTGCGTGTCCTTTTTTGGCTGGCACGCTTGTACGCAGCCAAGCCTCTGGCCTCCCAGCCACCCAGGGATGAGGCCTCCCTATACTCACAGGCAGCTGCAGCTGGAGGGGAGATCAGCTGCCACTCCTGTCCTTCTTTTCTTCTCCTCAGGTAGGTCTTGAATACCCCAATAGGTGTGACCCTTGGGTGCGCCACACCTCTCCCTCCTATAACTCCTTATACCCGATACGGGGCGGAGCTGAGGGCCTGGTCTGTCAGCCGCTCTACCGCACTGACACTCAATACACAATAACTACCAACACACCAAACGACCAGGAACCAAGGAACGTTTATTAATAGAAAACATGGGTTTATATAGGTTTTGGGAAGGGGCGGAAAGTGGGAGGAGAATGGGAGGAGAAAGATAGGAGCGGATAGGGATTGGATGGTTGGTGTCGCTGGGTGGGCGGCCAGGTGCGGCAAGCCGCTCCTGGCCCCCACCTGTGGAGCACCAAGCCCCCACCTTTGGGGTTCCAGCACCTTCTCGAAGGTGCTGGACCCTGGGCAGTCAGGCCTCCAGGCCTGACTGCTCATGCGCAGCCTGCAGGGGTCGTACAGGGGGCACCGGTACCCCCCTGTACAGGCACCTACTGCGCAGGCCCATAACCGGTGTCGTTGAAAGGTCACAATACATCCCTATGGGACCTATAGCCCCTAACCTTCTTAACCCCCAACACAAGGCCATGTCATTTTGGCAAGTAAAGAGGTGGAAGAGGTGTCCCTGTCTGCATCAGGCAAAAACTAGCCAAAGAAAGCCTATGTATATTTAATTTGCAATGCAGACATACCTGCTACGAACCTCGGTCAAAAAAAAATAAGAAGATAGATTCTCCAAATCCCACCTAATCACAGCCGTTCCACATTCCCAAGCCTGGCGGGTGCTAAAGCATCCCAAAAGCACTGCAGGATGCAGGCCCCAGCCGTGCCCTCACGTGCTAAGTGCAAACACCCGCAGAGCAGCTTGAGCAGAAACTCCAACAATACCTCTTTTATAGCCCAGTGCTAAAGCGTTCCGCAGAGCGGGGGAAACCCGCCTGCAAATTCCCCTCTTTGCTTATTTGGGGCAGAAGCCAGGGTCCCCATGTCCCCGAGGGTGGCCTCGTGTTTCTTAAGAGAGCTTGCTCATTACTGGCTATCAAAACCGTTCCTAGCAGGTCGAGTAATTAACTGCTCATTAAGGCAGGGGCTGGAACGCAGTCCACCATGGGAATTCTCTAGCTGCTGGACTATAAAAGCAATTGTAAACTTTCCTGTCTTGCCTGTTTTGTGATCGTCTTTTATAGGTGCCTAATCTGACAGGCCAAAGCTTGCCTGTACTTTTTTTTTTTCCCCAGCCTGCTTAAATTTGAGTCATAAAAGTCATTCCCATTCTGCAAATCCACGGCTGGAGCTCACACTGGAGCAGGTGCACCAAAGGGTTATCGGATACCCAGGTAGAGAAGCCGAGCTGGTTTGGGGAGACCAAGACCGGTTGGATTTGTTCAGGGTAACTAAGGCGAGGCTGAAAGGTGATAAAACTGCAGAGAAATTAATGCTTTGGGGGTGAAAAGTAAGAAGGGGGAACTTTTAATGTAAACCTTCCACTATTATAACAGATAAGTTACCACAATTCAGTATATAACAACTTCTTTGATAAAGCAATTTCCTTTTAAAATACTTGCATATATTATAATTTCACAAAGAAACAGATCTGTGAGTTCAAACTGATCATGAGAGCCCTTGGTGTCTCATTTTTCTATCCTCTATAATTCAATCATCTGGTGTGCCTTGCTTTTCTACCCATAGAAAGGGAAATTTGCCCCTAAAGCAGGTCCAGTTTGACCAGCTGAGCTAGCAGAAATATTTCCTCCACCAGCCCAGCTTAGCATAGGACTGTCACACTGGTTTCTTTTACTGTAGTTTCCACTTTTTGCATGCAAATATTTTATTTTTTGGTAACATCTGAAAATATTCAGCATTAATATTCACTGGGTAGTTGAGATTTGAGAGGATGGGAGAGGTATGGAAATCTTAAAGAAATGGTCACGACTCACCTGTATATCAAATACACAGTGCAAAGAAGTGTTAAAGCTATGCAAGAGCTTGGGAAAGCAAAAGGGCAAGCTCTGGGTGGGAATATGACAGTATTCACCTGGTGGGACATGAATGCTTTAGGATAAAAGGGCTTTTGTAACATGCAGACCAGGGCTTTTGTACCATGCAGACCAGGCAACTACGCGGATGTGCTGTAAATGTCTCAGAAATCCACCACTGAAAATAAAATTGCTTTGTATTTTTCCAAGCAGAATAAGCCATCTCAGCTCTGTCCCACAGGAAAGGTATTTTCTCTTTGTAATAAAAATGTTTAGGCACAGACAAAAATTGCTAATTTCAATGATCTTTTCCAACTTTCCAGTAGGAAAATTCAAAACAAAACGCCTCATCTGTAATTGCTCTTTGTTTTTCTTTTTTTTTCTTTCTTCTTTTTCAGTTACTAAAAGCATCGTTTTTTTTTCTGCTGTTCCCAACCAGTACTTGGTTACAAAATTCTGTTCCCTGAAACAAATGAATAAAGGGATCACAATCAGACTACTGGAAATCAAAGGCTGCCTGAATGTCCCACCACATTTGGCATAATTAGGCTTTTATTTGTTAACCACTGGTAACTTCTTTAAGGCCCGATAGACATGATGGGGCAGATCGATGCTAGCCAAAACCAGCAAAAATCAATCCTTGTTCCGTGAATTCTAGGCCAGCAAATTTCAAACTTTTCATGAGAACCATGGAGATATATAAATAAATAAATTGGGGAAAGATCACCCACCTCTACTGGTGTATGGGATGAGCCGTCTTTTAACTGACTGCGTTTGTTCATAGCAGTGCATAGAAATTAAAAGCAACATCCAAACATATTTGGACACCCTTGCTTCCTTCTCTCCTTTGGTTTTCACTTTCCTCTCCATCCAGAGCTCCAGGATAACTGCACCACAGCTGCCTTCTGAGGAACCTTCCCATAAACACATTTCTTGGTCTTATTGCAAATGTGTGAGCTCCTCTTGCTTCTTCTGCACACTTACAAAAAGAATTCAAGTTGCACCGACACAATCAGTTGTTTCAAGAGTTATAATTTCTCTGATCAGCTAGTTTTCTCCCTAAAACTATTGGGTGTTGGGTATATTAACACTTGACTTGTATTTGTCATGCTGCTGACTTCATTGGTGCTGTGTCCATTTGTACAGCTAGACTTTAGCTCCATGGGTACCAGAGAAGCTCCATTTGCTCCATTGAGTGTGCAGTCCATGGCTGTAAAAGTTTGCAAATCCTTGCAGATCTTGCAGAATGCAAGCATTAGGCATCATGTTAAACACTTTCAGAGACTAATCAAAAGGGAGGAATGGAGATAAAATAGGCACACACTCAATTTCTGGTCATGAGTGGCAATTCTTAATTATCTTTTTTAAATTATTATTCTGTTTGGATTTGCAAATCTACAGAGAGAAAAAAAATGCCCAGCAATAATGCAAGGAAAAAAATTGTACAGTTTGAGGAGTACTGCCAGGAATTCCTTCTTTCAGGATCCAGTTGTGAATGTAAACGACTGGCAGCAAGTTCATTTCTAGCAATAACAGCTATGTCATGTTTCCTGGAACATCAGCAATGTGGAGTATCATAGGAAAAGGAAAATAAACACCAGTTCACTTTCTGAATCATCAGTCATAAATTCTCACTGAGAAAAAAAAAAAGAAGAAAAAAAAAACACAACCCAAAAGAATTGAATACAGTACCAGAACAGCTTTCTGACCACCCTCAATCACTGTATGAAGTGAAGTTAACATCTCCCTTTTTCACTGTGGGGACAAAACCATAGTTGTGAGCAAAGAGAATCAAACAAAGACAAACCACATCCCCCTGCATTTTCTGAAGTGGGACATGTTGTATAGCCACTCACTCCATTTGTTTTCTCTGTTTTTTAAACCCAATTTCATCTTTTGTTTTTCCTACTGGAGTTTCTTCCAGAAGGGATGGCACACTGTACAATGGCCCAAAACGATGGCAAATTGTACAAAGCCAGGTGCTCTCTCCTGGCTGCCAGGTGGGCAAAATTTTACTTCAAAAAAGGATTAAGGATTGATCCTGAACTGGGGAAACTAAGCAAAGTGCAGTGGAATGGTATCTAAGCACACAAGCACCAGGTCGCATCTCCCACTGCTTGCATAGGACCAGGGGAAATATATAAATACTTGTGCTCTGGTCCACGTAGACATCTGTTAGTGACAGATTTGGGATTTAGACCTCCATATTATGATCTGAGAGGTATAAAGGCAGGTATATATATGGCTATCCAAGACATGCAGAATCCATCCCTGGGGACATGATAGGGAGCTGACAAGACACATCTGCGGGGAAGGAGGGGACCTCCACTCTGCTCCTGACATCAGATGCCTTCTGAAGCTGTTCCAAGGTGCTGAATGAGCTTCAGGAGCCGATCTGTATCTCATTCTTCACTCAGCCTGCTCTGATGGCTCTCCAAAGTTATGGCAGGAGATCCTTATCCGTGCTCCTCCCAGTGGCATGAGCAACAATAGCGCCTTTGAGGACATCGGTGACCAACGGCACCTTGACATTCCTCCCCACACACTTACCTTTATTATATCCCCTCTAATCACTCCCTCTGCCTGTCATCGGGGCAACGTTATCACCCTTCAGCAAGGCAGCAAACCGGAGCTACAGAGGGATTGCTAACACCAACATATTTCACATATTGCCGAAAAAGGATGGATGTCAGATATTTTGGCTTTTCGGAAAAAAAAAAAAAAAAAAAGAGAGAGAGAGATGGAGACTGCCCCAATAGCTAAAACTAGAAAAAATTCTGCCCAAGAGTTGGCTTGAGGGAAATCAGGTGTGTTGTTTTTCTTTCTCTCCTGTCTTTCAGTAATTCTCCAGAATTTTAGTCCTTTTCTTTTACCTTGTTGCTGTTCATATTGCACCTTAGCAAAGGCACCTTCCTCCTGGAGCTTAGTCAACAGGACCAGGGGAGGCTCTTGTTAAAATGCTCCCATCAAAAATGACCCTAAATAGGAAAATTGGCTAGTGAAAACAGGATCTATTTCTTACAAAATAATGTCTGCTTCCTCTGGAAAGGAAACAACATTTAAACATGCATTTAAAATATACATTTTAGCCTGAAAATAAGAGAGGATCATAATGGAAATATTTTGGTTATCATATGCTTCCACAGTGCCTCGTGGGCTTTACTCTGCCTTACACTTCTGTTTCCTGCCTGGCAAAGGGGATATTTGGTAAGAGTCTCTCCAGTAGAGTGGTTGAGGCAAAGGATTTGCCTTGCTTTGAGAAGAGGCTACATACAATATGGAGCAAGGTGATTTGACATGTATTATGTTCATGGGACCATTAAGTCCTTATAATTTGTTCTCTACTGACCCCTAAGGAAATTTATGGAATGAAAATCTCCATTTGATCACACTTTAAGTAAATCCACATAAGCCTGTGATTTTTCAGCAGGAACTTTCTCAACCTTGATGTGCCCAATGGCAATGCTGATGGCTGCTTTTCTTTCTATTCCTGCTCTCAGTGGGAGGTTGGACTAGAGACCTCCAGGGATCATTTCCAAGCAGCACATCCATAATTCTGTGACTGTGCTAACCAGTGTTTATCAGCAGCAAAGGAAGCCTGGGATGACTCAATGGAGATGCCGACATTAGCAGAGATAAATCTCCATTCCACGCGTGTGAGAAATTAAAAGCACCGATTTATTGTCTGATCACCAACGATTTTGAGTCTCACCAAACTGACCACACTATGATTGCTTCAGCACAAAATTGATTTTAAATATTCCTTCTCACCCTTCCTTGTTCTTGCTCTCCTTTCTAGTTACATCGCTGCTGGGACAAACTACCACCTGAGGGCTCCTTTTGCTTTTTCCATCAGCCACAGAGGAAGATTAAATATCTAGGTTCTTCAAGATCCACACCTTTTAGAGACTGTAAGATGAATCCCTGCATAAGTATTTTCAAAAAATATATATGTTTATAAATATGTTTTATAGGGATGAAGATCCAGAAATCATATCTATTATTCTAGTTCAATTTTCTGTGCCATCTGGAAGTGAAACTCTAAAACTCAGACAGCAGTGAGTTCCCATCTTCTGTGTGGACTCAACATCTTAGTAAAACTCTATGAAAAGTTTAATTTTAAATTAAGTTTAGAAATTAGTGTAAGTTAGGGACCACTTTGCATAGACTGCTTTCGTGAGGCAATTTTAATGATGTGAACATAACCTATTTTAGCACAGCTGGTCTTAGTGCCATGCAACCAGTGAAAGAGGAGACCCTTCCCAGACCTAAGTCCTTATGATGAAGCAGCATTAATTAAAAGTTTACTGTCAAACTAGTATATCTAACAAACAGGCACTTTTTTTTTCTTATTTTACTTTTTTAATGGAAAAACATAAGGTGTTCATGCCCCTTTGCTGGATTGTCTGCAGTGGAGCAATCTAGCATTTGAAGGCAATGAGGCTGTACACGAAGGAACAGGCTGTAAGCAAAGCGCAGGCAGCTCATGATTCACTCAGTTCTCACACTTCAGCATTACAGAACAAGAGTCCCACTGTTTAGCATCCCCCCTAATTCCTTGGCTTCTCACTATTTATACTTTTCAGGATTTATTCCAAGGGTGGCGGTGGTGGTGTTGGGAGATGAAATTGCTCTGTTTTTCATGAACGGAAGTTTTCAATGGGTAATTTACTACTGTATAATTAAGCTTCAGATTTTGTTTTTACTTAGAAATGTTTTAAAAGGAAGCCAACTATCTGATCAGATTTGTGATGCGCAGCTGATGAGAAACAGAAACCCAAAGCGCTGATCAGAAATCCAGAACTGGTTCAGCAGAAACAGATCTCAGTGTCTGGAAGGAAGCAAGCAGAGATTATTTTCTTCCAGTAAGGTTCCAGTGTTGTCCTAGTGGATACACATAATACACATAAGAGAGTCAGGTAGAGTGTCCTTGTGCTAATCCTTCCTTGTTGCAGAAGTGAAATATAAGAGGGTGAGATTCAGGATAAAGATACCTACAATGTGGCTGAACCAGTCACTCCAGGCTCACTTGGAGAGAAGGGCCTACAGGCTCCATTGCCCTGTTCTAGACTTTTCCTTAAGAAAAATCACAGCCCAGGTAGCACTACCTAAATCTCCACCAAGTGCAGAGGGAGCCAGGGAGATGAGTTCCAATGGCCATACCTGCATTCACCATATGACTCATATAGGTGAATTTGATCTCCCCCACTTCTGTCTTAGGGTTTAAATTCTTCCTGTAGTCAATGGGAAAAAAACAGGCACCCTGGAGCTTGGCTTGTCCTGTCCCTTGAGCAGTATTTGAGAATCATGAGAGCACGAGGTTCCAGGAGTTGTCTATTATTCTCTATTTACCATAAGGAAGGATTGGGCAGCTACTTAGCAGAAACATATTTTATCTACCTAGGTGAGATGTATCCCACGAAGAAGGGTGAAGCTGTTGATTTGGCCAGATACTTTAGCTCACGATGTTTTCCATCATGGAAGGAATAATATAAAAATACTGCAAGGACATTATTCAAATCATCAACTTTTATCCCACCATTTGACTACTTTCTCCTTCCTACAGATTCTACTACTTGACTTGTAAGTCCACTGTAAGGTCAGCAAACTGAAAGATGTAGCTCTGTGCTGGGCCCTGAGAAAATGGCTAGAGAAAATATAATGAACGAGGAGCTTTTCTGTTTCTAGAACTTTGTGGAGCAATCTCTTTTTTTCAGTTTTGATCCTATATGACAGCTAGTTGCACTCCTCCCATTCTTTATTAGATGCTGAAACATGATATGATCATGGATAAACTTGGTAATCCAATACTCTCACCTCAACAGAAGCTAATCTCCCATGCAGTGTCTTTCCCAAAGCAAATGTGAGTTCAGCTATTATAGTCTCCAGTTGCACCATATGAATATCTAGTCTAGCTTACAGGAAGTTCTGCTTTTAACACAGAGTCACCTCCTTTTTACCACTCTTTGTCTTTCATAAGAAAAATGAGTGAATTCATATTCTTTTGAGTGAATCCATCAAGAATCCCTTGAGTGAACCCCATATTCTTTTCATACAGGAAAGCTCTGTGAAAACTGTGTGATTACGTGACTTAGTTAAGAAATATTTAAATACCAGGATCTTCTTCCTTGTTCATATTTCCAACAATAAATTCAGGAACGCACTGATTTAATATTTCCTGCCCTTTGAGAATTCACCTTTTGTATCTGTCTATGCTTTTAAGAGACTTTTTTTTTCTGGTCTTCACAATTAATTTTTGACCAATCTTAAAAACAAGTTACCATATGGGCCTCTGTTCTGTATTTGTCTCTGGATTGTGTGCAGAAGTTGTTGTTTTTGGTTATTTGGGGCTAGGAATCCTTCCTAATGCACAGTCTTCCCTCTATTGCTTTCTCTGGACTGGTTCTTGGAGTGCCTCATCCAAGACTGAACTAAGGTGAGGGTCTCCCTGCATGAGTTTCTTTGAAGACATAAATTAACTAACATTTGCCACACAAGGAGAGAGAAGTTCAGTCTAAAAAGACAAACTCTATGAAAGAAAATCTAGCAAATAGACCTGGTCCAGGTCAAATAGCACTGCAGTGCTCAAAGGGAAACCAGACCCCAAGTTCATCGGTCGAGTATATCGCTGAACGGGTTGAAGAAGTCATTTCACTACCACACAGTCCAGCAGCAGAGTGGACGAACTGCTCCCTTGTTTTCCCAAATATGGCCAAGAGTGTGGCCTTCCCTTCCAGCTTGGGTGCTTGCTAGGCACAAAAATAGCAAAGCAGGCCAGACAGCTAGTCAGCGAGATACTTGTGTTCTCCACCATGAAACAGGGGGC
This sequence comes from Crypturellus undulatus, assembly GCA_013389825.1. Taxonomy (NCBI): domain Eukaryota; kingdom Metazoa; phylum Chordata; class Aves; order Tinamiformes; family Tinamidae; genus Crypturellus; species Crypturellus undulatus. The sequence continues at coordinate 159,420 of VWPW01015200.1, forward strand.
AACCATTCGTCATGAGTCATCACGGAGAGGATCTTCTTTCAGGGGCTATGTCAGCACGAGGGTTTCAAGGGGCTCTCCCAGGCCACATCTCTTTGCTTGGTACCTGGGGCTTGTTGATCCTGGCACAGCACCTGGGAACGGGCAGGAGGCCAGCCTAACAGATTGGCATGCACGCAGGCAGGGAAGGAAGCTGAGCATCTGGCTTTAAACACCCGGGTTCGGATTTCTCTCGGAGGGTGTTGACAGGAAAATGCATGCCGGGGCTCTGCTGCTGCAAGGGCTGCTGAGGGAGTAGGATGTCTCTGACGGATCTGTTGAGACAATTTCACTTCTAAAGGTCTTTCCTTCCTGCCTCTGGATCATCAAAGAGCTGCAAAAACGTACCTGAAAGAGAGCTCACCTCTTGAGATCAGGCAGACTTGGCAATGGCAAAGAATTACATCCAGGAGTTCTGGAAGAGTTTGGACCTGTTGAATGGATGCTATCTATCAGCCTCAGCAAGTTAAGTCCTGGGTAGTCCATTAGACTGGGTTTCTTTGTCGGTACACAACACTCCGTGTGGTTTACACGTCATGTTACAACTTCATTTCAGTCATAAGGCCAAGAACTGGCCACTGATGAAGTTTCTAACTGCTACATACTCTTTAAAACTAAAGCAGGAAAAGAAAAAATAATAATAATAAATAAATAAAAAAAAAACTCCAACTAAAAGTAAAGAAATAAGCAATTAATGCAGCTGAGCTTGACATGTTTGACAAATCCCTTATTTCCCAGGCACCTTGAACCGGGGTCCCCTTAGTCACCTGTAGACATCTAAAGCTGGTAGATCATCTTAACTGCTCATCATGGCTCCATCCACAGTCTATGGAGACAAAAATTCAAGATGTTTGGTTTGTCCTGTTCTAGTAAAACTGAGCTATATCATCTCTTGGAGATGCTATGTCTTTCACTTGCCTACAGGGCTCAGACTTAGCTTTCACTTAGTGCTTCTTAATACTCACACTGAGCAAGATGAATCCCAGCCTATGCCCTACAATTGCCTTTTTTTTTCTGTCCAGTCCAAAGGGATAATTTAATTGCAAAAATTAAGAAAAGTTATTGACTTGGCTTCTGTGGAGGCAGCTGTTTAAATGGCATCAGAATTACCAGCCAATAGAACCAACTATTTGTCCTATACTGAGTTATTAACATTTTGGAGAGAAAGGGAAATTGGTTTATTTATGAATAGGGATTTTTGCATAAAATTCCAGCTCAATTTGTTTTAGCTTTTGGTTGGCAGATACATTTTGTGGTTTTTTTGTTTGTTTGTGTTCTTTAGCCAGAATATTTTATCCTATAGGTAGAAACATTTGCATTTATAGTTGTCAAAAAAATGAATCTAAATGAAAATTTGTGGTGAAATTTTTCAAGGAGTGGAGAAAAAAAATCTGTTATACAAAAATTGATGTTGACAGCCACTCAGCTCCATGAAAAAAAAGCACAAAAAAGAGAATTCTCTCTTTTTTTTTCTAAGTATTCTTTCTCCTTCATCTTAGACCAGTGCCTTAACCACTAGATCATCTTTCCCCTGGGAATGAGCATGATAGAAAAAGCTACTCAGTAAAGCTACTCAGAATGATGCTGGCACAGCAACATAGGCTGTGGACATTTTGAGGGTTTCAGAAGTGAGTATGTATGGTCCTTGTGGTTTATGTCCATACGTAAACCAGTGGGAGTCCATAGATCTGACTTTTTGTTCCGGTTCTCCCAGGCATTTGTGGTGTAACTTTGAAGAGGTTCCCATCCCCAAGCTGTTCCTCAGTTTCTCCCTCCTTTGAGGGTTACATTATGTCCCTTTCTCATGGCAGGAAGTTCCACAGGTTCCTGGGGGTGAAAGGAAGCATCAGGCTCAGATGCAGGTGCCATGAGGGCCTCCATCCCCACTATTCAATAAATTCCTTCAGGAAATCCTAATGATTTGGGTGTCTTTTTGTCTTCACTCTGATCTTTTATTTTGACATTATGGCAACAGAGGAGAGCTCAATAACCTTTTGAAATGGTGAACCCAAGATACCCTTCAAGACATCCAGGAAAATTCCATTGAGTTCGGAAGTCATTCTTATTCTTATCACTCTTTCACCTGCCAACACCAACCAAGTTTTGGGCATTGCACTTCCACACTCTGTGTGCAAAACACTGCCTAAAGGAGCCCTCAGATCGGGGAAGCAGATGAGGAAAGAGAAACATCAGGACATTAAAGTAACTTGTTCAAGGTCATATAAGGAATCAGTAATAAAGTCAGGAACCTCACTAGTGTCTAAGGAGAGTGCCAGAACCATTCCTGCAGCTATATGCTCAAGCTCTTGGGATAGAAACATATCATATGTTGTTTAGGGGTAAGATGTCCTCCAGACAGCTTTCTCCCTAGGTCTCCATGAAACATCAGCAGATTTCAGATGCGAATGTCCTCGGGGTAGAGGTGGGCGAGCAGAGAAGAAACCTGCTTAATATGCTAAGGCAAGGGAAAAGACATGTAAATCAGAACTGTCATTCCTTTCCTGATCCGCACTGCAGTACATACTTCTGTCCAAAAATATGTTTATACTGGAAAACAGATAAGTGAAAGAATAGAAAAGGGAGCCAATACTTCTTTAGTTCAGATTCTGATGAATCCTAGGTTTTAAAATCCTAGGTTTTAAACCTGGGATATGCATATATCTATTTGTCTGTCTCTAGATATGCATATATATGCACATATATACATACATATGTTTATATAAACAGCCAGACACTTGCACAGTCACACATGTGGAGATACCAGAGAGAGCTCCAAGTCAGCAAGGATGGTCACCCCCAGCGACAGCCTTGAGGAGATGGCTCTAGTGCTGCCAGAGCCAGTCCCTCTTCAGTCCCATCCTTCTACCACTGAGAGCATTAGGGGTACCACTTGGATGTCCCTCAGGAGCTTCCACCCTAGCAGTGACATCTTGCATCCAATAGATTTTGTTGCCAGAACTTTATCATTGGCTTTCCTACATCACGCAAAGTTTTTTCAACGCCATCTCCATATCTGTGCTCCAAGTGTCATCCCACTTTTGGTGTCCAGTTGCAGGCAGAGTCACTCCCATGTCTGATGCATGCCAATGTGTCAGTGCTTTGGGACAAATAATTATCCTGGGAGAAGTGCTAGATCTGAGCTGGTTGAGGACATAGCTGGAGTTAGTGGAGAATATCTGCTGTGTTCAGGTAGGGCTTGGCACTGAGTTTGCAAGCTATGGTGCTTTCTACTTGACTTCTGTATTTGATGATAGAATGAGATTCTAAATCCAGGCCACGTCATTGAACAGCCTCTGGCTTGGAAGTGTGAACTTGTTTCAGTGAACCTTAAGCTTGTTCCCCTGGGACAAATGCCAAACTAGGAAGAGACAATCAATCAGAGCTAATTGTCACCAGCTCTGGTTCCTCCCCAAAACTGGTGCAGTGAGAAAAGCTTCAGTTGAGGCATGTGTACCACTGCTTCATTATATCCCGCCTTGAGTACCCCTTGCCATGGCCAAGCTGCATAACGGGAAATGGCCCCTTCCAACAAGATTCCTGTGGAAGCAGGGGTTCATAAAGAAATAAGCAGTCAGCAAAGTGCTTGCTCCCTTCTGTTTATGGCTCCCACATATCTGGCACTGCTTGTTTCTCCAAAATAATAATTACAGTAAAGAGAAGAACAGGCCCGCTAGTGAGAAAGCAGCACAAGGAGAAAGCCAGTTTTATGTCTCTCCTGCCCAATTCTGAGCTTCAGAAGATCTGTCTTGGCACCTCATGGTTTGTGGCTGACTTTGCCCCCTGCAACCAGCACACTAGGGCTGTTGAACTCTTCTCAGGAGCACAAATATTAGGCAAGGCTCAAGAACGGAGATGGTGGAGCAGAGAGGAGAGGAGCTCCCATTTTTCACCCGAGTGAGATCTGCCCTTTGTAAAGCTCCAGAGGCTGTGGATGGCCACAACCAGGGAAAAAGAGCTTCAGTCTGCAGGGAGTTACTGCAGGAGTGAACTCACACACTGTAAAGCAGCAAGTGCTTAGGGCCAGACCCCATAAATCCACCAAATTAGATGCTGGTGACATTATAGACCCGTTTTGCTAGTTTTTCCAGCTGAGCTGCAGACCACAGAAAGTGATTTATACTCTGAAGACTGGGGAAAGGGTGAGGAGGGGACAAGGGGGAGTGACCCACAGTGTTTTAATTTCTAATCAATTTCTTCCTTCAAGAAGGAGGAGGAAAAGAAAAGAGGAAATTCTTCCTGGGAAGATGAATGGGACCAAGCGAGGCAGTGGGAAGAAGAGAGCAGGACCTTGCTCCCAAGTGAGCACCTGGAGGGGAGTGAAGCACCAACTGCCCAGATGTGGTGGCAGGAGAAGGGGATGAGCTTTGGAAGGGACAATTAAAGGAGAGGAAAAAATATGAACCCAAAGTACATCCTGACACCATCCCTGGTGTAGGGGCTTGTAGGGTTATTGCAGATAAAAGATTTGCCCATTATGTAGACATGGGATCCTTGAGAAGAGGATCAAAATGTGTTTTCCTCTCTTTGAAAACTTGCACTGGTGCCTACAAGGGTGACATGAAGAGCAAAGCTGGAAGGGAAACCAACCACCCTGCTGTCGGCTGGACTGAAAAGAGTCACAAACTGCAACTAAGAGTAATAGTTTGCCTGAATAAAACTTCAAAAATCTTCCTGGATGGACACAGATGTCTTCCAGTATCATCTGGGTTTTGCCTAATAGCAAAACTTTTATAAAGCTTATCTATAATAAAGACTAAACCAAGTCTGTCCCAAACACGTTATTGCTCATATGGTCATGGATGTCCTGCAAAAACAAAAGAGATGATTAGTCCTTTAAGACCTGCAACATGATACCCTCATGCCTGAAAGAGTAGCAATGAGAGCCACCGAGTTGTGAGTTACAAGTGGTTGAATCTCCCACTGACTGCTGCTGAGTAGGTCACTTTTAAGCACGTGACTAAACCTTGGCACGTTTTCACCATCAAAATTAAATATTAGGATAATCACATATTTTCCCTTCAAATAAGTCTATAAAATAACTCTGTGAGTTTTTAGTTAAATAAGCTCTTACCTTTTGTTTTTCTTCTGGTAGTGGGAAGGTTGAACTGAAATCTCGCCCCTCAAAAAAAGTTTAATTCTGCACCAAGTTTTTTTTTTTTTATTTTCAAGTGAAAAAGTGTGTTTTTTTTTGCTGTTAAATGACTAGTTGCTGTTAAATGACAATGTTAAATGACTATTTTGCTGTTAAATGACTTTGTCTTTGACCCAAAATATTCTGTGCAAGTTCAATGGAAACCAGCCTACCTCAGTGAAGACTGAGACAACAGAAAGAAATCTAAGTGTTGTTTATATTCTTTTTTCCATCCCTTATATTTCTGTCCATGAGCATGTTCAGGATGAGGAATCACAAAATAACCTCAAGAGAGTGCATTTGCATGGAAACAGCAGCCTAGTTTTGATACTGAACTCTTCCAGTTCTTGTTTGTATATTGTGTCATCTAGTTAAATGAAAAAAAGGTAAAATAACCACAGTATTCTCAATATTCCAAAAAGTTACTGAAAAGATAATGTGGCAACAGGAGTCCATCTTCCACGCATGCTGCTCCCTGTAGCGGGTTAAGGATATTGTGATGCTACTCTTCATGATCAGCTTATGATGCTACATGTGCACCCAACAGATGTCAACATCTGGGCTCACTTTCCCAAATAAAAAGAAACAAATATTTTAGGAAGGAAATTTCAGCTTATTCAGAAGTAGATCTCTAAAAGTAGGTCAAATGAATTGTAACCTGCAAGTGCTAATATATTTCCACTGATTATGAAGGGTCCCTAAATTAACTAGGTCAGATGGAGACCCTACAAAACAGAGATCTAAAGTGTCATGAAAGATCTCTCTCATTATTAAAGCTTCCTGACCCAGTTTCTACTCAAAGTACATGGTCCTGCTTGTGGTCTGAGGTATCCACTGTTGAGTTTGTGATTTCTGTTGGAGTACTACCTGGCCACAATCAAAAATCAACATTTTAGTTGAAAGATAAACTTCATACTCCTATTATTGGATGGGCTTTGTCTAGTCTATTGTCTTGATTACCATCGACATTGAAGGAAAAAGTTTATCAGCTCAGATTTAGATATCTGCAGTTAATCAGATAAATAATAAAAATGTAACCTAGGGAGCCTGTGATTGCCTAATAAGCTTTGAAAGCCTTTCTAGTATTCAAGAAACATACTTGAATAACAAGAGAGAAAAAAAAAAGAGCTAAAAACAATATTTAAAACATATTCTTTTTTTTTTTGATTGTCATTTTGACATGTGAAGAAAAGAGAGCAGCATTAAAATGAAATGAAATAGTTTCCCTTCCTTTTTTTTTTGTGTAAATATCCTAATGGAACATTTTGACCTGATTTGAAGGATTTTGACGAACTTGTGTTGTGACGTGCGTGCTCTGCAAGTGGGTGTCGGGTTGCCCAGCAATGCCAACCCATACAAGGAAGCAGGCTGGATCCTGCTTTCAACATGGCTCTGGGTATGAAAAAGGGCCATATTCTCTGCTGAGTCCACAGTCAAGGAGAGATGCAGAGATCAAGGGGAAAGCATGAGACCTTATGGGATAAACTACTTAAAACCACAGTTTAATGAGTGAAATACCTATATTAGAAATACTTATATTAGGATATAGGTCTTAATCATTATTCATCTCATGATTTATAGGTTAGTTCATCATGTAGCAAAGAAGTCTTTTCTTGTTATGGCCTCCTAAACTAACTCTGTGCGTCTCTTCCTCATGATCCTCTTATTCCTCATCTTTCTTTTAGCGGAATTTCTTTGTACACCTCATTCCTCTCAGTAAGTTAAAGTTTCCATCATGCAGTTTTCACCCATCCTTAGTGGCCATGGAGCCACCAGAACTGCCAGTGTTGAAATGGTTACTGCCAATGTGACCTTCAGGAATTTGATGATAGCCCTTAGATAAGACACCAACAGAAGAAATGTGGCAGGATCTTGAAGAGGTAAAGTTTCAAGATCCCTGGAGTTTTAGGCAATCATGGTATCTGTTTTTTGAGAGGTTTCTCAAAGCAGCCATGAGAGCTAAAAAAAGGGCCCTATTTGTGGCTGAACTCTCCGTGGGTTAGACCATGTTAAATGAGCTATACAAACATAAAGCCAGAAAGCCAGATCTTGTCTGGAGGACTTGTGCAGCTTACTGTGCACATTTAGGCTCATTGGAGGACTAGAAATGCATTAGTGGGACAAGCTCAAGGTGTCACATGATGCAGGTGAAAGAAACCTGTGTTTTGACAGTTGAAGGAGCAGGATTCTAGGTCCTGTTTCCCCGGAGTCAATGCAAAATTCAAGCCTAGTGGCTGTGACTGCTGTCTAGGGAGCATGACTTCGTTATGCTTTCCTGCAACCTAACCTTGCTGTCAGACTAAGTCTCTCCCAAACCAGTGCCAGGGCCTTATAGGAGTGGAAAAGATTTTCACGGTGGGTATTTATGCATGTGCATATGAGAGAAGATTTTGCTAAGAGGAAAGGTGAACGAGTCGATCATTTTCTCCTCGCATCTTCCCCTGGCTCATTCCAATTCCCCATCCTGGGAGCATTAGGTCAACAGTTTGTCGTTTGAACCAGGTGAGTTTACACACACAAGAAACTCGCTCGCTGTCACCTGGGGCTGCAGTCGAGGTCCAGACAGGCCCTTTCTCCTACACATTGTTCTCCACTCCAGCATTGTTCTGCCTTCCCGTCCAAAACTGGGGAATCCCACTGCAAATCCTTGGGAAAGACTGACCTCTTCTGGGAAGATGAAATTCAGCTGCTGCAACCAAGCCAAGAAACCTGAAACCAGCCCTTGTGCCCTGGAATTCTCCCCAGGCATTTTGGGCACGGTATTCTTGGCTGCTGAACATTTAAAACGATCTTCTAGGGAAATGTTCCCAAAGATACTCTCTGTTTGCTGGTTGTGTAAAGCCAAAGGGATTGTGGGCTGACCAATTTTATATTCTCCTTGAATCTTCACACCATTCTTAAATTCAGTATCCCACAGAATCACAGAAAGATGAGGTTGGAAGGGATTATTTTCTTTTTCTTTTTCACTCAATTCACCTCTATACTATCCTCCACCTTTTCTTTTCTGCTTCTTACACTAATACTTCATCCATTTTCTGGGTGCTCATCTGTAGTGATAATCATGAAGTCATAGGTGTTTTTTATTAGAATTAATTCTAATTTAATGAGAGCAATCAGTCTAGGCTAATTCCATCTGCATTGTCCATAGCTATGCAGAGGTGCATAAGTCCTTGGAACAGCCAAGCTACATTACAAGGTGCCCGATGCCCTGCTCTTTTCCTTGGGCAAAGTGCTTCACCATGCAAGACACTGATATTTATTAATTCCCTATTTGTTTATTCCCATCTATTTATCCCCTAGTACACTGAGCCATTGCTTGTGTTCTCCAGTTAACCTGGGCACAGCAACTTGTAGAGGGTTTCACACAGTTGGGAAATCACTGTGATTATGCTTTCAGAATATACCATGAAGAACCAACCTAATAAGGAAGAAGAAGCATGTGAAAGTGCCCACAGTCTTCTTTATGGTGCTGTATTTCATTTGTTTTGGAACATCTTCGCTTAGTTTGGTAACGTTTAGCACCTTTCAAATGAAGAAAGCCTCTTTGGTCTCAAAGATGCTCATCCTACAGAGAACACTTGGATGAAGCTGACCATCTGGCAATCCATGGACATAGAGCCCCCCTGACACTCTTTCTAAGAGCTAGTTAGCAGGGAAGCCCAAGCTGGGTTGTGAGCGGGTGGTGTTTCAGTCTTTGTGTGCATGTTGGCAGGGCCCTGAGAGCACCAATAATCATTAATTGGCATCAACAGCTACATCTAGGACACCCACTTCCAGACCACCAAGCTCCTTACAAGTCCTGATCCCTGGCTGAGCTACACTGCGGATGGACCCATGATTTGCCATGTCACTGAGGACCTCTCTATTGATGCAGGGCTGCACAGCAGCCAGATCCCGTGGACTTTGTCTCCAAGCTGCCCCATAGCTCCGCACTAACCTGCAAACCCTGCAGGAGATTATGGCCAGCCATAAAGGTAAGACCCAACGTTGTAAGCATCTCTGACCCTTCTTGTACCCATGATGATCCCTGCCTTCGCACCAGTGGTGCCATGAGTCCAGTGACTACCAAATCAGTGCAAAGTGATGAGACAAGCCCAGCTTCAGATCAGGGCTGAGCACAGCCCTCCCTACAACAGCGTTATGCAAGGACCAAGATCAAGAATTTAAATCCCATTCCTGAGCTAATGGTGGAGGATAGATGTGCAGATGCAACATCAGAGCAATTAAGGACTACTGATGCATTCATGGCGTTTGGATGTGCGTTGGATGGGAGATAAAAAGCTAAGCAGTGTTTGCTAGGAAAGCCACAGTCCCTTGGCATTTACTGTGGTTTAGGCCTGCCCAGCAGAAGAACATCTGAAAATGAAAGTGAACACAAAATTTGCCGAACCATCTGATTTTTTGCACTCAGTCCAGTATCCTGAAGAATTAAATTACCATAACTGGCAAAATATTATGTAAATCTTCTGCCATAGCTTAGACAATTCATTACATTTCAGCCACTTTAAGAGTCCAGCTTTGACATATCTACTCCGTTTTGCCGTCCCTCTTAAAGAGAAGCTATAGAGGGACATAAGAGTCCTGGTTCTGGTATGCTCCCTCTCTTCCTGTGAGCAGGGTCTCCTGGCAGAGATTTTGGAAAAAAATCCTTTGACCTGCTAAGGCTTGCCCCAGGTGTCTCGTAGACAAAGCTTACCACAAACTTGAGGTTTAATAAAACCTTTAATCCATTCATATTAGTGATGAACTGTCTGGGTTTTTTTTGTGTTTCTTTTTTTCCTCTAGGCAGGTAAAAGATCAGTCTTTGAATCCTGTTACATTCCTGTCTTCAATACTCTCCATGGTCTATTTTCATAGTGTATGTAAAAAGTTTGCCTTTTATCATGTTTTCAATTTCCCCATCTTTTTATTCATGCTGACTGTGTTGCCAGGAGCCTTTGCTGCAGGTCAGGGTGCTAGTGATGTGAATGCAAACACTTTCAGGGCAAAATATGGTCCTGCCCGCAGAAGCTCGCTCGTTAAGCAGCAGCCCCCTTCATCTGTTAAACCCACTGACAACACCATTAGCAGCCCTGATTTATTTGTATTTATTCTTTGCCTCATGAGGAATTATTCACCCCCTGAAATAGAAAGTCAGGAGGAGAGGCCTTTGCAGCTGATTCAGGGTGAACACCTGGATATTGAACCGCTTGGGATGGGTGGGAGGATCCTTGCCATCATGGAGCTCAGCCAAATCCAGTAGCTGACGATAAAGACCCACAGAGGATTTGCAAGGGGATGGGATGTAGTAAGTGACCAGCACTATTTGCCAGTGTGGAGAACAAACATGCAAGCAAAACGACTCTTTCCAGTCAAGGGCTGTTGATATTAAAACCACAGAACTTAATTAAAAATGAAGGTAATTAAAGCCAGATGCAAGAAAGCACTTTTTCTTTTTTTTTTCACATACCAAGTTGCAGACTCATTGCATGACTCACGGGGAGAGAGCAGTAAGTCAAGGTGACTGGGAACATTCAAGGAGTGGTTATCTGGGTTCGTTAGTGGGCGGCAGCTATGAACTGGGAACAGGTCCTGATGAGGTGCACGGCCTTTAGCTCTTCTGGTATGTAATGAAAGCTGTAAATCTCCTGGCTATAGGCCGCGGGGATGCTGGTGCACTCAGCAAGCAGATAGACCTGCATCTTCGCATGACAGCAAGAGCAGAGGAGGGGATGCTCACTCCAGGACCTGAGTTACAGGTAGATTTCAGCCTCCTGTGTCAGTGGACAAAACTAATGGTTTTCTTATAGAAATTACATGCAGTCATGCGAACATTGGAATGGGCCCTTGGGAGTCAAATTCTGGCCAAAATAGCTTCGATATGAGTTTTGAGGAGCTACGCTAGATGCTGGCGATTTATGCCTTTTGGAGCAGAATCTGAAGTTTAATATCTAAAATCCCTATGCTATTCCACAGCTATTTCCTTCTCTGTCTTTGTATGTGTATGTGTATGTGTATGTGTATGTATCCCCAGAGTGCTCTGGAGAGGAAGGGACAGGGTCCTGGTGTAGCACCACAGTATCAATATGGTCCAAAGCAAAATGCAAGGGACTGTTGGTGATTAAAGTGCGAAATCACAGACTAGAATGACCTCTGCTTGCAATTCATCCCCTGATTGATTCTAATGCTGATTTATGGTATGACCTTCAGCAAGCCATTCCCTTTCTTGGTGTCTCAGTACCTCTCATGGTAAATTGGGGCTATACATAATCCTCCTCAAGGCTGTGGGTTGTGAAAATCACACCTAAATTTGTCCTAAATAATATTAACAGTTTAACAGGTTGTCTAAGCTAAATTCTCACCATGGTCAAATCAGGTAAATGGCCAGTTTAAGCTCTGAATTACAGGAGCGAAGTGATACAGCAGTCCTAAATTGACCATCTCAGGAAATAAATGTTATGAAGCAAGATATCAGGGGTTATAGCTATGCTGAGGCAGGTATTATCCACAGACACTTCAGAGACCCAGTTAACCAGATTAAAAGATATATTTTGGTTCTTGAACTGTACAGGCCTTCACATTACCTTTCAAAAGAAATCACAGCATGTGAGGGAGAAGGCTCTGCCATTTGGTTTCATACTAATGTGTTGCCAGGATGAGGCCAGGATGGCTCTCTGGGCACCAAGGCTCTTACGAGTCCCTGTTGAGGCATGGTCATGGTTGGGGTCTTCTGAATAGCTTGAGGACTTGCAGGAGAGATGCTGTAAAGCTAAGAGAAATGGGACTTCTCAATTTTAAATCCCTCAGCATTTATTTCATAATATCTCTTAGCAACTGATCTCTTAAAAACTGATCTCTTAACAACTGATAAGATCTATCAGATAAAACCAGACCCTATCAGACCTGGGACATATTCCAGGGAAGGAGTGTAGACAGCGCATGTCTGAAAGCTTGGGGGCTGGCCAGTTTAAGGAATTGAGTTTCTTTTTGCTCATGGAAGTCAAAGGAGATCCTGAAATCTGTGATACATATATGGATGTCTTGGATACTCTGGGATGATGGAAATGACTGAATCAAGACCCTAGACATCAATCTTAAAAATGCATACACCATGGAGACACCTTCATTTGGATGCCCACCAATTTCACCTGGTGGTGGGATCCTGTTCAAATCATCTACCTGGAGTATCTGAGACATCTATATGGGCCTGGCACATAGAACACAGAACTTACAGGAAAGCTGTGTGAATGTGGAGCAGCAGGTTGGAACTAGATGTGGCCCCCAAGGGCACTGCAAATGCTGCCGAGAACCAACATGTGATATGAACAGCAGAGTCAAGTCCTGAGTGACCTACTCTGAGAAGTCAATAGCTTGATCAGTAGGTAAGAGAGCTTATCAGGAGTGAAGAAAATGAAGATTGTGGTCGGTAGAGCTCTCCTGATCCAGGGTTCTTAAGCAGGACTTTGTCCTCAGCTTCTCATCACTTCTCCACTGGATTGCCTTTCTCTCCAACCTGCTTGCGTAGCTGCTTGTCTGATAATTTCATAGGTCATTGGAGTCCAAATGAAATGGATTATTTTATACAGCTAGTCTTGGCTCATTTGTCAGCCAAAGGTGTGCTCACATGAGCAGTGACATTCACAGCGTCTGAATGTCTCTGCTTGCTTCCAGACGCCAAGAATTTTAACAATTAAGATCCACAAAAGATCTGAAGTCCCAAAACAGCTCAGACATTTCCCCAATTTCTTTAACAACTACCCCTGCAGTGGCCTGCTATAACGGTTTCTGCTTCTGGCAGCAAGGGTACTTACGTACTGCAAACCAATTGCCTACAAATCATTGGCTTCAAATGGACCACATCTCTGAAAGGAATTTCCACAGCTTTTCTGGGCACTGATCACACAGTTATTAGCCATCTGCAAACCCAGACTGATTATGAGATCACCACCTTGCTGGCCTATCTCGTATTGCAACCTTCTAATTTTCATACACAGTTTTTCCCACTTTTGGAGCAGTTCATGTTCCCCAGTGACTATTTCCATTAGCGATAAATCAGGAGGTTCAGTCTTGTGACTCCTATCCTGCTGAGCGCCTTCTCTGTTCCAAAGTTAGCCAGATTTAAGCCAATATCAATGCTTATCTGCCCTTTCACAAATCTATTATGTTTCAGTAGCATATAACCCCTCAATATTGACTTCTATGCTCAAGTCTAAAAATAAAGACAGACAGGTTAACCCTTGTTTCCCTAAACTTCTCCATCAAATCTTTTCAGTTTAGATAGATTCCTCTTTCTCCAACTGGGCAAATGCTTTTTTGGAAGCATAATAGACACAGTCATTAGGTCTTGGCAAGCTTCATATTTATTATAAGGGGAAAAAGGTCTTCTCCTGGTGGCTAGTTTTCTCTATAATACCAAACATTAACAGAACTACTTTTGTTATTTTTCATTGGCTTAAGGTTCCTTTATAATACAGACTATACATATATGATTTTTTTTGCATGATTCTTCTCAGGTAGGTCATGTTATTATTGTTTTTCTTTCTGCTTTTCTTTCTGCAAAGCTTAAGGCCCTTTGATATAGTTTTCAGTCCTCTTCCATAAAGTTTTGGATGTTTTTAAGTTCCAAGAGATGCACCATTATTTCCTCTAGTTTCTCCTTTGGATACCGGAATCCACTGCCGGTGACAACGTTGGCATTTTTTGTGATGAGAAATTGGCTGATATTTATGATGGGAAAAATGAGCATCGGGTATTGTAGTTTCATGAAGAATCCCCCATCTCCCCCATTCCTCTTCCTTGTTTTAATGAGTCTTAATGTGAGAGCAGTTCTATGTGTCCTGCAACTACACCATTACTTCCCTGGCAAGTTAAAAAGTCACAAAATTTGCCTTTAAAACTGTAACATTTTCATCAACAAAAAAGTCAAGACTTTGAAGGGAGTCTTCTTGAGCCTTTCTTGGCAGTTACAAGTGCTAGAAATACACTTGTTTTCCAGTGGAATCTGAGCTTTCCTCCAAATCATCAAACTCCCAAGAGCTGAAATTTTCTCTCTCAAAAAAAAAAGACAAAAAAACTTACAAAACTTTTTTTAAGAGTGAGCAATTATATCTACTGCTCCCTTGCTTTGTTGTCTCTGCTCTGCTTTGAAGCCTGAATGTTTGAAGTGCTTAAACATACGCTTATCTTGGAACACATGGTACCACTGATTTCTATGGGAATGCCGATGGGCTCACAAAGCTACGCACATGCTTAGAAATGCTTTGTTGGAACAAGGATCAAGGAAAAAAAACCTTGAATATAAATTCTGCTGTCTGAAAAGGACTGTGGAGCCATGGACTTCATGCCACCCACATGTCCAGTGAAACTGAGCCTTTTATTAGCATTTTCCACTTCCTTTCCTCTTTTTCCATTGCCAGTTTTCAAGAAAATTATCTTTCTGCTTTTGTCTCACTTTTGCTTATTTATTTTTATTTTTTATTTTTTTTTGACAGAGTTATACTTCAGGATCTCTTATAGATTGAGCCTTGAATTCAGAAAATCATTTTACTACTCTGAAAACCAATTCCTGAATTAACCTTATCATAAGGCTATTATGTTATGTTTAAGACATTTTCTGAGATTGTTCAAGCAATGATCTTGAGCAAGATTTTCTCCCTACGTAACAACATTTCAAAGTCAATAAATACCTCTTGCTTGGAAGATCAAAAGAAGAGCTAGATATTTTATAGTCCAGCTCCATACATAATAGTCAGTTCCTTTCAAAAGTTCTGATCCTTATCCAGAACTTACATCCTTTATGGCTGGGTCCTGAAAAGTGTTTAGTCAAGTGCTTAAAATATCCCAGTGACAGCAAAAGAAAAATTTAAATGCTTCTTCAAACAGTCCTCTGCATGGGGAAGACTGTATGCTTAAGAATGGACTGCAGATGCCCTGTTAAACCAAGGTCCTCAGACCCATTGAGATAGCCATATACCAGCAGATAAACATACAGATTAGTGCTAGAAGACCAAACTCAGCATCCTTCCCAGTTATCTCCTTCTAAGGATGCTGGTGCAAAAGAAAAACAAAATTCTTGAAATAAGGAGTCTCTGTCAATTGCATGCAGAGCATTTTGGATTAGGTTCAGTCCTTGGTGACAATCACATTTTCATCAGCAAGTGAGGTAGCTAAAATCAAGATCACCAAACAAAGGCACCCAGATCAATTTGGAGATCAGGCCCCAGGACCTTGTTCATTTTTTGGCCCTATTTGTGGATCAATTGACCTTGGATGCCTTTTGAAAGAGCAAAGCTCAACCGTGACAGCAAGCCCACCGCTGCCTTTTCAGCAGTATTGTCCTTCCGTTATACAAGGGTTTGTCTGGTCTACAGGTTTTTTCTTTTTTAATTGAAAGCAATGGAAATGTTTTTGCTGAACAATGTGCTGTTGATTATAAATTTAATGACACTACATCCTTCTTGGCAAAAACATATGTTTTCTTCCTTTCTGCACAGTTAGAAGGACTGAGCTGCTGTTTCAGATGTAGTATGTTTCTATATGTATAATGTAGGAAGGTATTCAACCAGAATGAGCATGAATAGAAATTCTAAGGTCTAGGGAAAACACGACCTGTAAATATAGTCATAAAAATTGGACATTAATATCTACATGGCCAGAGAGTCACTGTCCAGTCATGAAGCTAAAGAAAGAAATGAGGGGCCGGTGATGAGCAGATTGAAATCTTCACTGTCTGGCCGCATCTGAGGATATATCAGACTATATCGCAAATATCAGAGATGGGGTTCATAATTAGACCTTTGCACTTTCACTGAGGAAGCACTGGTCTGGCTGTGGGGAAGCTTGTGGAAGGACCTAGTTGTGTGTTCCACACTGAACCTCAATAGAACAGATTAAAATATATTTTGGGATAGTGAAAGACCAAAAGAACGGAACAGCATTCTCATGAGGAATGATTAAAGAGAGTATGACTGTTTGTGAAAGAGGATTATAAAATCATGGAGAGTGAGGACAAGTCAACAGGGATTGACTGCTTCCAGTTCTCTGCAGTGCAAGAACAAGGCAGGGTCAAATGAAATTAGGATGTGGTATGTTCAATACATGAACAAACTGCAACTCTTTGCCATAAGAATCTGCAAATGGAAGAAATATCTGTCTTAAGCAAAGATACCACCTCTGACCATGAAATGCTGAAGACAGATTCATTCAGGCAAGGAGTGCTCTATCCTTGCCCTGTTATTATATTCCTCCCTAGGAATCAGCTGATAGTCTGGGCTGGATGGCATTTTGGCCTGGACCAACGTGACCATACCTGTAATGAGACATGGATTTGGGGATGGGGACAGTGCTGATCTGGAAGGTGAAATACTGCTCCCTGGCTCTGCCTCGCACCTCTTTCCATCCCACTAGATGCAAATCTTCTCAGTCGTTCTCCCTGCTCCTGCATCTTTCCAATCCAGTGACCCTGTATGCCAGAAGTATCTCATTAGTGCAATTTTTTATGGAGTCCTGGGCAGAGGAGGGACTCTGTAATTGTTTCTGTTGCTGATACACCATCTAGGCAAGATCCTCCCTCAGAAGGGCCCTCCTGGAGGGCACATTCCTTACTGCAGCTCAGCATGGCACTTCCACAGGTCCCAGCACTGCTTCTGCCCTCAGCCCATAGCACCGTGAGGACATTTCCTTCCTCAGCATACAAGATGCATTGCTGCTGATGTGCATCATGACTTGGAATGATGATGGCATGGAGGTGAAGGGTCTGGTAATGGACAAAAATAGAAGTTCTTGGACTTGGTGGAGTCTCTGAGTTCCCCTAAGAACATTCATTTAAAATCCTCAGATTCTCCATCTGCAAACAGGGTAGATTTCATCTTACCTTCCTTGAAAAGCACAGGAAGACATCCCTCATCAGGCATAAACTGTGAACTGCCTAATTGGGACCTTCTGTGCTTGCTATTGTCCCAAGCAGGACAATATTCATCTTGGCAGCCCTAAGGGGAAAGGCTCCCTACCTCATTAGCTCTCCATTGAGCCATCCAGCCTTCCATGTAAGACTATTTTATTTGGAAAACGTGACAGCTTGTGGCAAATAGTATTTACAATTTAACTTTTTGTTGTTGTTGTTCCAGCTGATGTGAAAATCCTTGGCTTTACAAAGCAGGTTTTAATGAACTCTATTAAAAAAGTAAATATAGCAAGTCCTTTGTGGAATTTCTTCCTTTTCCTTTTTAATTGATTATTTCATAGAGGTAAAACTTTTCATGCAATGGCAAAGTGTCAGCAGTAATTACATTAACTATGTGTGTGGGGAAGGAGCTGCTGATTTTCTTTTCTATTTTTTGAGGACTATAAACCAGAAATTAAATAAAACTTACTCTATATTTTTTAGACAAGTGTGTGTGTGTTTATATATTTCTCTCATACTTGCCAGGTTTGCCCTTTTTTCTACTTTCAATGCACTATAAGCAGTAACACCATGGACGATAGAACCCTTTCTGTTTATTCTTGTTTTCTTTCCAATAATGAATAAGCTCGAAGGGCATTATTTTAACTAGGCTCTTGTAATCCTTTAACGGGGCTTGTTGAAAATAAGACCTAGCACTGCCAGACACCATGCAGCAAAAAGCTGCTTAGTGCCAAACTCCTTGGCACTAGAGAAGCTTGGCTGATTTTTCTTTTTATTATCTCTTTGAATATGCTCCTGCCTGGGTCCCAAAGAGGGTCAGAGCTCAGGAACCACCCAAAATCTGGTTCCTGTCCTGAAAGAGTGACCAGGACACCAATGCTTGATATGTCACTTGGTTTAAAGCACCGCCTCCAGGGGTGAGATGTGCAGGGTTGGCAGTTTTCAGTGTTTTACTGAGATTCTGCAAAGTTTGTATTATCCTGTGGAATATGATGAGGTGGCAATTCCAGCTTCTGCTGAAAAATAAAAAAGGAGAGATGTTCTAGCCTTGGTGATCATAGCAAAACATGTGCAAGTATGAATTTTAAAGGCTCTGACAGTAGAAAACAACTTGAAAAATCTCAGACTTGCTATGAAAGATTTTTTAAGGGAATATCTTTATTGTTTTGTGGTAGTAGGGTTTGTCAACACTCAAACACTCACTCCTATGCTCAGAATCTGCAGCTGAGCAGTTCCCTATTCAGTCCTTCACTCTGCAGTCTTGGGCAGGTCAACTCACCTTCGTGTTTCAGCTCCCCACCTCTGCTCTCTGTCTGCGCCTACCAGCACTATGGCCACATCCCTACACTGGCTGGAATATGTTGGTTAGGGATCATTCCCAACAAGTCATGTGGATGTGGCGATCCTGTCTGTGCATGAGACTGTTTGGGCACAGGGATAAGAACAACAAAGTGCCAGAGACCTCACAGCCTGAAAATGGTCCCTTCCCAACCTTACTGGCTGGTGCAGCAGTATTCCATGCTTTATGGAGTAAGGAGTATCTTTTCTTCAGATGAGTTAAAAAGAAATGGAAGTGTTCTTGACCCGTTAGATGTTGTCCTCAATGACAGTCCTTAAGACACTATAGGGGAGTACAGATGGGTGGAGTCTCAGTAAGCTTTTCAGTGAGATATGATGGAAAGGAATATAGGGTATGGGATGAAATAGGCAGGATGGAAGGATGGAATGCATCTTTTGCTGACATTCCAGTTAAAATTGACGAATGAAGATGCCTTTTTTTTTTCTTTTTTCTCTCTTTTTGTTTTTTTTTTCTGGACTTTCCCCTCACAGAGGTGCCTGGAAGTAACCTGTTTTGTCTCACTGCTTCAGACATCCTCCTTCCCTTTACTGGTCTTCAACCCTTCCCAGCACTTCTACCCATGTAGAATTCTACTGCTACCCCTTCAAAACCTCCTGCACTACCTTGGATCAGCCTGAACTGACCGAGGTATAGAACTTGTTGTTAGGTAGGCCACCAGCTCCCATATTTTCTTCCTTCAATCACCTGGGTCCTGCTCATCTGCTCTGCGTACTCCATTCTGCATGTCTAGTGTTGCCCAAACCCTACTTTTTACTCTTCTTTAGTTCAAGCCATCTGTCTATTGTTCTTCTACTTTTCTGTGTAAGTATGAATTGTAAACCAACAAAGTGCACAAAATTAGGAGATTTTTCCTTGGCAGGGGTGTGTAGAAGAAGACGGAAACATTGCTATTGAAATAGGGATAGAGATTTTTTTTTTTCTAGCAGGCCAGTATGGTGATGATTTGCCAGGTGACTGAGAATCTTCCTTGAAGAACAGTCCCTCAGATTTCAAGCAATGAGATTTCAAGAGCAGAATAAGGCCACTGAAAACCTAGACAGTCAGAAACACTGACTATCAGAAACACGGGGAAATGGAAACAGCTGTCCATCAAGACCCTGCTCACACCTGGCATCATTTAGACCAGCCCATGCACCATTTAAAAAAAAAAAAAGAAGAAGAAGAAGAAGAAAGGCCATTTTCACTTTTCCTGACTCTGGAAAAAGTGGGCATAAAACCAAATACCTGTACATTTCTGCTTCAGGGGGTGTCTGGCCCCCGAAGGAGACCTGCACGGCAGCTGTATCGACTTTCCATGCTGCACGCCCGCAGCTCCACTCACCTGTTGGCTCCGTGACAGCTCGTCCTCCAACAGGAAGGGATTTCAAGAGATTTCAAGGGGGAGGCACCTTCCTGTGGAGTGGAAAGGTTAATTTGCTAAAGAGGACAGAACAAATAATTGTCCGGACAAGGATGTGGCACTTCAGTGGAGCCGTTTTGCGTGTGAAAGGAAGGCTCCAGGCACGGTGATGCTGCGGGCTTTTTGTCGTCCATCATTACAGCCCAGGAGAGAAGCGGGGAGGTGAAAGCGTCCTTTTGGCTGGAAAGAAAGAGTGGAAATTGGAGCAAAACACTCAGAAAACCACACAGAGTGTCATCTTATCAACTGATGCTGAAAAGCCAGACGCATGTTTCTCTTCCAGGGCTGCTGGGCTTCTTGCAGCTGTAACTGGAAGGGATATTTCCCTCTGTAGCTGTGCTCAGCTCAGACATAGCACCTCCAGGCCAGCAAAAAGCTGCAGGTCTTCTATGGGGCCCCTTCTCCACCCAATAATTCTGAGCATTTCCATTTCTCTTCTATGTATCTTTTCCTCACTGAATGGTGCCTCCGATCCCCAGTTACATTGTAGGATACAGAAGGGGATCCCTTGCTTCACTTCTTATGAACCCTCTGCCTTCACTCGTTCTGTGGAGATTAAATACCCAGGATATTCAGCACAGCTCAGCCTAAATTCCTCTCTTGCTAAGATTTCAGTAAAGAGGAAAAGGGATTTTATAATGGAAACAGTGAAATAAGTATCACTGCAGTGGAAATAATGGGAATGAAGAATTTGAATTATAAAGAATTTAAATAATTTAAATATCACTATTGTTTATGCTGGAGTGTTCTTCATTTTTCACCAGAAAGTTTTATCTAGATGAAAAAGGTTGCTAACCAAATCAGTTTCAAATCAATCTGATGGTGACTGCTTTGCTTGCCCTTGCTTTGGCAGTGCCCTCATCATGGCCTTGTGTACTTCCCTGGCTGATGGCTCTTGGATATCCGAAACCAAAGGAAAAGCATCCCCAAGAGCTGGATGAAGTCCTTCATCAATCACATCACGGAATTATAATGAGAGCCATTGAAAAAGCTTTTGCGAAATTGAGATAAGCACCTTCCGTTGCTTCCTTTTTCCTAGTGAATTCAGCACAGCGCTTGCATTTTCTCTTTACACCTGGAAAGCCCAGTGGGAAAAATGACAACCTGGAGGAGCTACCTGCATGCACTTAGGAAAAACAAACAGGGCCTGGAGATAAGAGAAAGCAGGAGACCAGAGAGATAAGAAAAAGAACCAAACACTCCCCGCTTCTCTTTTCTCCCTGTTCATTTCCTCTGGGAGCCATAGAGTTCACAGTCCTCTTCTCTGCAGCCTGCACTTCAAGTGCAAGGTAATGGGTGCGGGTTTCTGGATGAAAATGTATTATTCAGGTCAGCAAAAGCAAAGTAAGGCTTTCCATGTCTCCTAAAGATGCCAGCATGAATACACCTGATTCAGAATTGCTGTTTGCATCATTTCCCTCCTGAGGACACCACTGTGCTCGCACTGCACTAAACAGATGCTTCACTCTTCCCTGGTGTGAAAAGGAACATCCTGCAAAAGTTTTAAAAGCATTTCAGGAAAAAAAAAACTGTAAATCCCAGCATCTCCAGTATTACTTTTAAAATCATGCCACCTTTAAAGAAACTCTCTAAGGAAAGAGGCTTATTGGAGTGCAAAGGAAGTCCCAGTCCCAGTCTCTACTTGTTATGTCAAATAGTGTCGTAGTGTCGTGAATATGACATGTGAATTTAGGTGCCTATTTGCAGGTATCTCAGTGAGTCCTGGGGGTCTGAGCTCCCAGTTTAGACAAGGACAATAATTGGAGCCTCTGGAATGACACAACTTGCCATGACAAAACATTCATGGTGGGATGCTGTTGGGAAAGCATAGGTATCATTAGAGATGTCCTTGGATGTCCTAGCTGGCCTCCAGCTCTGGTTTCAGAGGAATGCAGACGAGTGCTTCCTCATCCCTCTGCTCTAGCAGAGGATGCAGTGACCATACTGACTGAAATAGTGTCTGGGCCTAACGCCAATGCTCTGTGCACAGTTGACTTTTAACTCTTACACATCCAGGACTTCCGAAGCTCTTGGTGATGGGTAAGAACGGGCAGGGAGGTGACACGGGCATTTCTACATCACTAGAAATACTCCATCTGGTTGACTCCAAGCCAGAGTGATGAGGGGGATTGGCTTCCCCATCATCCAAACCTGCTTTCCCACCTCTGTTTGAAAATCATGACCTTTGGGACCAGAAAGTGCAATGACAGCAAAATTGGCAGCTCCAGTTGTCTACAGAAGGGAGTGAACTTGGCATCCTTACACGTCTGGAAATGGAGCTGTTTATACAGGGGGAGGGAAGGGAGAGCTGCCAGGTAGAAAGACTAAAATCGATCACTCACATTAATATAGCGTGCTACAGAATAATGAGGGCCCTATTAAGGAAGGTGATATAAATAAAACCATGTTAGCAGCTTCACAGCAGAACAAAGTGTTTCCCCCTAGGATCGAGCCTTCAGTTATAGGAATTACCAAAAAACATTCTCACTTCTGTGAAAGTGTGATTTACTCAGGTTACTAAATATATAGTGGTATAAATCCGTCAGAATCAGATGAGATTAAAAGGAAGGATGACCTTACTGTTAAAGTGTTGGAAGGGGATATGGAGTTTGGGGAATTTTGCTCCCCTACAGATTTTCTGATAGATATTGGGTTATTCATAGTATTACTATTCATACTACATCATTCCAGACCATGCAGATCCACACAAAAATAATCCTCTCTTCTCCATTTCTAAAGTGGGCTTACAATTTCCACCTTCTTTATGGAGGCTGCTTGTTTTGTGAGGCAAGGATTAGTTTAAGCAGCCAAATATTCCCACTCTGTTGGGCGTAGCCTGAGAAGATCATTTTAATCCCAGGGCTTTTATTTTAGTTTTCAGAAAATTAAAACAAAACAAACAAAAAAGATGTTTTCAGTGGAACAAAATCTCTATTCTGACCTGAATAAGCCTGGCATCATCTAATTGATAGTAATGACATGGTGCAAAAGCTGTAAGAGACAACTTGCTATAGATTAGCTGTATATTCTGAACAGAGGTGTCTAGGGTGTCCAGTCCCCCATAAAAGCTACTACCCTTCATGCAATATTGAAATATCCACAGGGAGAGACAAAGCAAGCTCAACCTTTCCAAGAGCTGAGGAGCTGAAGCCCATCCTGGGGTAAATTCACTGTGGAATCCTGTCTCCAGGAGGTCCCATCCCGTGCCTGGAAGGATGAACAAGCTGACAGCAGTGCCCGGCTCTGCAGCGGTGCTGCCACCTCCCAGCACAGTGTCCTGATGCTCTAACTACTGATACGGCTGTTTGGGCATCATTCTTACAAATGCATTGTAAGCCTCTTCCTGTTTCTCTCTCCCCTCAGTCAAAACATTTCATTTAGGAAATACCCAAATATATATATATTTTTTATCACTTCCTTAATTATTTCCTTTTTTTTTATCACTTCACACCAAAATTATTTGCTGGGTTCAACCCAAGTTGATGTCATGACATGTTTTGAGCTGAATGAAAACTATATTTTGGGAAAAGGATGGGTGAGAAAGAGAGTAAATCCTCTCAGTGAACCCAACCAAGGTAACTTTTTGTGAATGTAGGGCCCAGCACACCAGGCCCTCAGCTGTGGGAAATACATTATCCCCATGGAGGAATGTGGGCACGCCAAAGCATCAATGCAGCCATCCAGAACAGCAGCAACACTATGATGGCACAACCATATTACTTGCTTAGCATGATAGCCCATGGGAGAGTAACGGAGGGATCCAGGCTTTGACTGATGCTTTCCTGTTTTGCTGCTCCCATTTGCTCCAGTGAATTTTCTAAAGCAGTCTCAAGAATTTTCTCCTCTGCCTTTTCCTGTACTTTTTCTTTCCCCTTCCCTGCTTATAGGACCCCAAGCCAAAACTGATCAATGGGGCAATTATATTTTTTAAGATGAAATTCTGACTCAAGCAAAGCATTCTTAAAAAATGAGTTTTTTGCGTCTTGCCAGCTTTCCACCAAGATGGCATGATGAGCAAGAGGACGAAGCAGCTTTTAAAACAAACCAAAGAAATATCATTGAGAATGTGAACCTAGAACACTGAAAAAGATGAGTTTTCCATACCTTATTCACAAAATACTACAGCCTGGATAACAAACCTGAACCTATCGAGACATATATTGAACCTATCGAGACATATATTGAAAAAAATCTGCAAGGAGAGGCCAAGGAGCAAGACTGTGCTGAAGCAACTGATATCTTCAGCAAACAGAGCTGAAAGAGAAGAGTGGAAAGGAAAAAATATCATGCCTGCTTTGAAGCAGAACAACTCTTTTAGTTGGTCTGGGGTCATAGCAGGGCCTGTGGGCTCATCTCACAACAGCGTCATGAAGAAACTGAGCTACTCCCTTTGACATGTCAAGATGTCCAGACCACTGCTAATAGCAAATATTCTTAGTGTGGCTGATGGTCGTGTCCACCCTCTCACATCTGGGGATGTTTTTTGACACAAGCTGTCTGAGACTCCTAGGAAAGCAAATAAGCATGGAAGACCATAAGCAAAACAGAGTGCTAAATAAATCCTATATATCTGGACTGATCATCTCTCATCTCTCATTACTACCAGGGAGGCATAAGCTGTGTGTAAACAGAAAAAGATTTTTTTTATAAAGGAAGAGTCATAGTTTTGGCTGAAGATCTGGCATCATTAAATGAATATATTCTTCACAGTTGGGAATAGAGAGACAGTTGGACATAGATGAATGTCCAATTGACAGAAGCCGTTCAACTGTGCAAGCTATTTAAAAAACACATTTTTCAGCTGCAGAAAAATACCTGCAATCTCCTCCTCACTCTGCCTTGACAGAGCACTGAGCAGCCCATAGCATGTTTAATGTTGTAGGAAGTAGGCTTACATTAAATTTCTTCATCTTTTTTCTCTTAGAAGCATCAAGGAAGAGTTAAACTCTGGAAACTTAGATGCTGATTTTGAGAGGGATGATATATCAAACAAAAAGTGCCAGGGCTCTGCATCAGAGTTACGATAACGCTTTGCCAAACAGGAGTTTGAGTAGACAGCGTCCCTTGGCACCCAAAAGGCAGGAAGGAGCCAGGAATGAACTGCAATTAGGGCAACCACAGACTGACAAAAGGTATAATAGAGAGGAAGGGGAAAAATTACTTTGCCAATGCTGCAACATTGCATCACAACACCCTAAAAAACAGCTAGCAGTCTTGTGTAGGGCTTGATGTTTTCAAGATTAACTATTCTCCTTAATATAGCACTATAGTAGCATAAAATACTGATAGAAAGCAAATAGTTAAAGATCTATCAAGTCTGCAGGTAAATTGCTACAAAAAATGAACAATCTGCCACTAAGGGCAGGATGCAATGCAGCACAGTGCATTGAAATACATTGCAGGAGACTGCAAGAGACCCGGGAGAGTTCTGGCAGTCAAATGGAAGGTAGTGAACACAGCCGTAAACTGTCGCCCTCTGAGGAAGCAAGGCTGGCGGGACAAAATGAGTGAGAAGAAGCCTCATGTGGGAGAGTCAAAATACTGAGGGGTCAGTAAAACTCTAAGGACACCACCCAGGAGACAGAACAGAACAGAAATAAAGTGGAGGCGATGCAAGCAGAGAGAAGACTAGTCTGAAGCTCAACCCACTTGAAATCCTGCGATGCAAAATGGACCATAGGACACAGTAGGGAAATACCAAAACCCTTTGATGGAATATCTACCTGTGCTCTGTAGGGCTGGAAAGGCATGGATGTTAAACAAGAATGGTGAAAACGGCACTACGGCAACTACTCAAGAGTTTTGAGCTGGAACAGGATCAATTTATGGGAGGATTTGTACAAAATGTTTGCGTGGGATGGGTTGGAACCACACAAATAAAGCCCTTCTAATCTATGATCCTAAAGAACTATATGATGCATATTTCCTGGCCTTTTTGAAATAGTTCCAAAGTTTGATCCAGAGTTTAGTGGCATCGTGGGATTGTCTTCTTGGGACATCGTATCAGACTATTCTTCAAAATGACTTCTGATCTAGGAATCTCCTAGTAGTGAGATATCCACACAGGGAAGCTGCTAGCTGTTAGCGCTAGGGTTTGAGACCAGAGAAGAAGTCTATCATCAGAGTTATATAAGACCAATAAAATTCTTACACACAGCAAATGGCTGCTTTGCAGCTTTTAACGTCTTCCACAGACTACCCAAGGGTTTTTTTTACTTTCCTAGCGTTTATTTTTTCTATCACCATTCCAGAGCAGCTAGAACAGCATAAAAAATAGAAAATGGGAGAGAAAGGGAAAGAAGGTGAAGGAATATTAATAGAAGGAAAAATAAAAAATATTAGCAGGTATTTACAATCAAACAAGGCCTAAACCTCCCAAGTTGTTTCTGCAAATTGCTTGACATTCTTTATAGGGCAATTTTGTGGGGTGCAGTGTTTCGAAGTGATGGAGCTTAATGACTGGGATGGCTTTGGCTCATGGACCTCTTTGAAATGGATCCTTTTTGTTGGATGGGACATTTTCAGTGTCTGCAAACAGCATTTGACCGTGTGCTGTACACTGCAGGAAGATTTATGTTTGCTGAGCAATAAAAGCCTGTTCTCTGTGATAAAAACCTCTGATTTTAAGAGGTACAAGAATGAATTAGGAATCTGCTCCCAGGCCACTGAGGTCAATTTTTCATTAGCCAAAACAGGGTGAGAACACAGAGTTTCAGACTACAGATGCATAGAGATTTAGGGAGTACTCGGACAACCTTCTGCAAATCTAGCTGCACTGTTTTGAAAAGGTTTTTTTTTTCATCTAGCTGTGAATTATACCCTTCCACTGAAG
This sequence comes from Crypturellus undulatus, assembly GCA_013389825.1. Classification (NCBI taxonomy): domain Eukaryota; kingdom Metazoa; phylum Chordata; class Aves; order Tinamiformes; family Tinamidae; genus Crypturellus; species Crypturellus undulatus. The sequence goes on from VWPW01015200.1 coordinate 186,059, forward strand.
ATTATTGTCTCAGACTACTGTGGCTGACAGCTTGAACTATGTGAAATAACTTTGCACTGAAGCAGATTAAGGGGTGCTCAGCTGATCTATTCCATATCTGGCAGATTTGCAAATCACTCTGGATACAATTAGGCAAGAATGTCCTTCATTCTTCACCATAAAGCCTATGTTTTAGACATATGGGTCCAGAATGGGATGCAGAGTCCTCCTGTAGGCACCCATAAACCGTTGGAAGTGCCTGGGCAGAACACCTCTGGATTAGATCCTCAAACGACAACACGTTGTGTGCAGAATGGCTGAAGATGATTGGAAATTCCATCATTTTGGCATTTTTTCACCTTTTAATCTTAAAAAAAAATACAAAATATCTACAAAAAATTGCAGGGAAAAAAAAGTGTTCTAAGGAAAGCTTTAACTCACAAACATCAACTCACAAATTGCAAACTGCATACGTCAAACCAATAAAAATGGTTACAGGTTTTGAACATGGAAAAATAATATTTTAGGTTTACTGAGCCCAAAATCTGTCTCCTCAAAATATCTTCTCATACTAAGTCTTTTCTTTTTTAATCAAGGTTTTAGCTGAAAAGGTTATTAGTCCCCAGTTTAAGTGGAGAACATTTCAAAAATATATCTCTTTTCAGTTACATAATACATACAAATACATAAAAAATATATATTTAAGAGAAACATGGAAATTACTCTTTTTCAAAGACCATTTCTATCTTGATAAAACACACACTTTACAATGGGAATATTTTTCTTCAGAGAAACATTGACCAGTCTTGATGATGACACCTCAGGCTAAAATTTTGATCAAGTCACGCTTGCCCATTGGATACCCCTCAATTCTCATGGGCCATCTATGACGGTTCCTCAGTGTCTAAACACTAAGTAGAGCAAGGAGCTGTGATTAATCTGAGTATTCTATTTGGTCTCCTGCCTTTTGACTGTTACTGCATCTCTCTCTCTAGACAGTGAGATCTGCTTGGCATAACAGAGACTACTTTGGTGGTGTTGACTGTGAGGGTGACGGAGCACTGGAACAGGTGCTGTCCAGAGAGGTTGTAGAGTCTCCATCCTTAGGGATGTTCAAAATCAGCCTGGATGCAATCCGAGGCAACATGCCCTAGGTGTCTCTGCTTGAGCAGGGATGTTGGACTAGATGATCTCCAGAAGTCCTTTCTGACCTTAATCATTCTGTGATTTGCGATGCTGAGGATGTGAAAAAGAAATGTTGATTGAACATGGCAAGAGCCTGCAGATCCCTGCTGAGGTATATCAGGCAGGTCTGCAGGTATGTCTGCAGACCCCAACAGAGAGCATTTTGCCAGCAGGCAAGGAGTGACATAAACGCACTGCAAGAATTGCCTCAAAGGCTGTGTCTGAGGACAGTGAAGGGCAGACCATGAGGTCATCCTCAGAAACACTGTGCCCACTTTCCACGTTGTTATCTAGAAGGAGTTGTCTTGTGGCTGCCTAGAAGTGCTGCCAGACCCTATCAGACTCCTGCTTGTCTCATCTGGTCCCTGAGGAAACCCCAAGGAGATGATAACCCTAACCACCCAAACCTACCTGCCAAACTGGGGCCTCGTGGTATGAGACAAAGAGAGGACAGAGGAGATAACAGATCATCTTCTGGAAGAGCAAAGAGAAAAAGAGAGGAGCTGGAGAAGCTATTTTTCATGTTTTTAAGAACATGAAATCCTTGTGGAAATAAGCTTTCTTGGTTGCTTTACACCATACCCCTATTCTGATTTATTCCCTTCTAATTTGCAGTAGCAGGAGTGATAATATGAGCACATAAACATTCAAACGAGGTAACTATCTTTTCCTTCCTTCCTTCCTTCCTTCCTTCCTTCCTTCCTTCCTTCCTTCCTTCCTTCTTTCTTTCTTTCTTTTTTTCTTTCCTTTTTTTTTTTTTTTTTTTTTTTTTCTTTTTTTCTTTTTTTCTCTCTTTTTNTCCTTCCTTCCTTCCTTCCTTCTTCTCTCCTTCCTTGTCTCATTCATTCTTTTTTTTTCTTTCACTGTTTTTCTCTCTTTTTCTCACTTTTTCTTTTAATATTTCACACAATTATGCCTTTAATATGGTGCTGCCATGAAGTCATTACCCTGGGCATCAACTACACACCTGCAGACCCAACTCTGCCTGATTATCACTTTATAAAACAGAAAGTTACTCCTGAATAGAGATTGGCTGCCCCTTCCTAAAGCACACAGGCATCAGGGGCAGATAAAAGAGTTTACATCATGGTTCACACACAACTACGCTTTGCTTCAGAGAAGGAGAAAGAAGACATGTGGCCGGAGCACACCCTGGTGAAAGCATGCATGATGCAAGTGAGTTTCTTCATTTTTTGTGATTTTTGCTTGCAACGCTGCATTTCCTGTGCTGGCAACACAGCGGCTGCATTGGCTGGAGTCCTTGAGGTTGAAGGTTCCCAAGACATCAGAGTTAAATCCAAGGTCATGCTGACTAACAGCAATTCCCCAACATGATAGGCTCACACAGTATCACTAGTTAGCACGGGCTACTGAGTCCTGTACCAAACCACTACACTAATCTAGAAATTATTATGAAATATAGAGGGACAAAGGATCCTTCTAGCTGGGATCTTACATAGATAACTATTGAACTATGCCTGTTTGCATGGCATCCACCTTGTAGCATTCTGATGATGAACTGTGGAAAAACTGCTCAGTCCTTCTGGGTTTCCCAAGGGAATAGTTGGAAGGTCCTGAATTAGAGCAAGATAGAGACACTCCTTATGTTTGGTGCTGTCCACACACAGAAAATAGATCTGATATTAATAGTTTACAATATGTTCTGTAGGAACACAGCTGTTTGTTAGAATACTACATTTTGCCTCTTCTGACCCTTTTTCCCTCAAAATTCCCCTTACTGTGCTTAGGGTGGGAGCCTCATAGAAAGTCAGGTTATACCAGAGCTACAGTGGGCAGATTTTTTTTTTTTGTCTTCACTGATACCCGTATGGCCTGTGAATGAAAGCACGCATAGCTTTCATCCTAAGAATCCTAATAAGAGACGTCTTGAGCTGTAATTTGGACCAATTCTTTCACATGAATAAGATTTTTAGACTATGGTAATGCCCTGGTCTTGCAAATCCTCTACTATAGAGAAGGACTCTGAGTTTTAGGTTGAAGTGTGCATAGGGTGTTGTGGTCAAGTGGATGGTCGATAAGTTGGATTAGGAAAAGGACTCGGATCTGCATTCCACCGTCAGTGCAGACCAACTCTGTAGGCCACTTTCCCTGGCTGGGCTGGTCATCCAGGGTCCTTTTTGACTCAGAGAGAGAGGGGAATTCTTAGGACAATTCACCCCATGCCTTTGCAGAGTGTCTATCATAGAATCACTGAATGGTTGAGGGTGGAGGGAACCTCTAGAGATCATCTAGTCCAACCCCCTACTCCAGCAGGGACACCCAGAGCACGGGACACGCAGGCGCATCCCGGCGGGTTGGGAGATCTCCAGAGAAGGAGCCTCCACAGCCTCTCCGGGCAGGCTGTGCTAGGGTTCTGGCACCCTCACAGGATAGAAGTTCTTCCTGACATGGAGATGGAACTGCCTGTGTTTTGACTGGCACCTGTTACTCCTTGTCCTGTCACTGGCCACCACCAAGAAGAGTTTGGCCCCATTCTCCCCTCAGATATTTGTACATGTTGTTCAGACCTCCTCTCAATACCCTCTCCTCCACACTAATCAGGCCCAGCTCGCTCAGTCTTTCCTCATACAACAAATGCTCCAGTCCCTTAACCATCTTCGTGGCCCTACACTGGACCCCCTCTAGGAGTTCCATGTTCTTCTTGTCCTGGGGAGCCCAGAACTGCATCCAGTACTCCAGGTGCGGCCTCACCAGAGCTGAGCAGAGGGGCAGGATCACCTCCCTCGACCTGCTGGCAATGCTCCTCCTAATGTAGGCCACAATCCCACTGGCCTAATTGTGAAATAGCTTTAGCATCCTGGCTTACGCCCAGGTTCTGGTCCTGACTGCCCACAGCATGTGGGTACTAGTTCATTCCCAGGTATTTCTTTTACCACAGTTCCAAAGTGAGGAAGAGGATGATAACACTCCCTGTGCTTGTGATGCCTGCTCAGGCTGCTCTTGATCTCAAACAGGGACTGTCTTTGATACAGAACCTATCACAACAGGACACAGAAACAGTGACAGGGAAGAATGAAAACACTTTCTCCTGGTAACTTATGAGACTTGTAAGACTAAGGATCAGGAAACGGGTATTTTTGTACAAAATGCATATTATGATACTCTTGTTTTTATTGCTTCTCTGTGTCACTACTGCATAGAAATTGTCATCATTCTGGCCTGAGATAATAATTCCTCTATGGAAATTCAGAAAATGAGTTACAATCCTGACTGTGCTGATGCCAAGGTTCTGCTAGAGGACAAACTTCCTCCCCTCTAGCCTACTGCCAAACCCTCTCCCTTTCTACGTAGGCTGCTGGGCAATCCCTGCTACATCCCTGGATGTACCGCTGAATCAGGAATGGCAGAGTCCTGGTAGCATCCATCTCACTGAGTTTCAGATACCTCCAGGTGGGATAGGACATGGAATAACCTCGTTTAACAGCACATGCCATCCCAGATGGCTCTCCCTGGGTACAAGTCATGCGAAATGCCTCATGGCACCTCTCCTAAGACAAGATGAATGTTATTCTGGTTTTGCCCAGTCTCTCTTCATTGACCAGAGGTGTTTAACATTGCAGAAAGCCAACACAAGGCAGCTGAATCCCACCCCAGGTTGAGAGATCTGCCCTGACACTTGTAGACGTGGCACAAGAAAGACCCAGATTTCTTGCATCTGGCTGATTTTGAAGGGTTTATCACTGGATAAAGGACAATCCAGTGCTCCAGATGGACTAACAGAGCAAGGCCCAGAGCTACTGGTCTCTACAGGGGACAGTTCAATTCAGGTCCTAGCAGAGCTGCACTAATTTGCCCTCTGGAAGAATCTGCATTCCACCTCTGCTTCTGGAAGGAGTTTCAAGAGCCCTGAATTCAGGAGACATGTACCTATCATCCAGTCACTCTCCTTTTCTCTAAAGCCATTAAAACAGACCTGCCTCACTGTGAGGTGAAGAAGCGCTTCACCAGGTGAGTCAGGCTTGTAGAATGAGACCCAAAAGGAAAGAAAAAGGAACAAAGTCTGGTTCTGGGTGTTACGGTGCAGAGAAAAAGTCCTATAGCCCCACCCAGCTCCAACCATTCTTCTATATCCTTAGGGCTGCATGTTTTTCCATAGACTATTCAATTTATTATTTGTCAGTTCCAAGTATAGCAAATTCACAGAGTGAGAAAAATCTCATTTTGAGTTGGTTTTGGCTTCTCTCTTGAAGTTGGACTTGTTTGGAACAAGGTCTTTGTACTTTATTACAACAAATGCCCACAGGTTATTATTTCAGAGAGCCATTAGGGAATGGAGTCCAAGTAGAGGGGGCCAGTGGGCAGAAAGGGGCCAGGAGAGAGCGCGCAAAGCTCCTGAAATGCATTATTTTTCACCTTGCCATAAAACAAATGATGGGGGAGAACCTGAGCTAATAAACACCCATTGAGAAAAGGCCATTTTTTTCCTCCTCTCTTTGGCTGTGACTGTTGGCTTTTTTTTAATCCTTTTTAAAACACATATAAATCATAGAAAGAAATATATTTCTATTCCCACTTATAAAGAAATGCTTTGGGACAACTTACTCAAAAAATGTGACTTTTTAGAAGGTTGCTGAATAGACAAGACAAACTGCTTTGCTCCATCCTACAGAATCCCTGTGGCTCAGGGCATAGATGGGCCTGGTTATAATAATACAGGCCATCTCAGATGGAGCTGACAGCCTAATTCATATTTACATTTTAATTCCTACTTCTCACCATCACAATCAGTATAACTTTTCATCAGTTTACCTTTCCTTCTCTCTGAAGGTGTTGATTCATTGGGGAAGAGGGTAGAAAAATGCTGCAGGACATTCACATCAGGTAACACTTCTTAGAAACCACCAAGCTCTTGACTGATATTGACTGGAGCCTTGACACAGGCACTGTTATAAGTCTAAAAGATTTTTGTTTGAAAATGAAATTTGGGGGCTTCATTTTTTCAATCATTTCAGTTATTTTAACCAATATGCTGATCAATCAATATCTGTTTATAAGATCTCTTACAATGTGTCTCCAGCCCACTCAATTGTCTGTATTTGTCTGTTTACAATTCAGTGTTAGGAGTCGAGAAAGTTGCACCTTTGAGTCACTCTTTCTTGCTGGTTTGAAGGTGCCATTAGGCACAAACACCACATTATGGAACACAAAATGAAAGTTTTGCCAACTATGCTTTTAACAGACAGACAGTGAGACTTGTCTTAAAAGTCAGAAATAACTACCTGGTAAGAAATAATAACAATAATAATAATTATGGTTAGGGTTAATAATAATAATAATAATAATGCCAATCTATCATACCATAAGATCCAGAAGAATAGCTCAGAGTCAGAAATCTAACTTTACATGTCTAAATTTAGGGGAGGAGGATACCATACTACTTAGTCATGTTCAGGTCATTACTTTTTATAGAGTGGATATTATGGATAAATTTCACTCAGAAATGGGACACTGCATCCATTGTTTTGTCAGCTCTCATAAATCCCATAAATCAAATGGAGGTCGGAGGTGATCTAATCAATCATTTTATCCAGACAAAAATATTTGTCATTATAAAGCATGTGGCTTTTTTGGATTACTATAATTTACAATTTAGAAAGGTCAAAAAATTATATAGAGCCTTTTTCTCATAGAAAATAATAATCTATTGTCAACAATTCTCTTTTTCATTTTTAAATAGTAAAAAGGGGGAAAACCATATCCCTCTGAACACATTGCCTTTTATTCCTTATGCTGAAAGGAAATAACAAAAGAAAGCCAATACTGGTCTTCTGTCACTGTACTAAGACAGTGGTTTCTTGGAAAGAAAAATGTTTGGGTTTTTTTCTATTAAAAAAATAATATGAATAATGCAAAAAAACTGAAGAAGATGATAATTTCTCTCAATGTTTAGCATTAAAAATGCCAACTTTGATCTACTCAAATGATGTACTTGTTCTACATTAATTTCAAACAATCAGCCAATTTGAGCAAACTGTCCAACCTATACTATCCCAATGGACAGAGTTGTCAGGTATTGTAATAGCATATACTGTCTTAAACAGGCAGGATTATTAGCAGAAATGGAAAATAGCTCCACACAGAGACAGGAAAGTGTGTGTGTAGCCTTGTTCCAGCCTTAACTTGGTTGTGAGTGTGACCTGCTGGAGCTCTGCCCCACACATGGCAATAGACAGGGTGGGATTCACACAATGGCTTGTGAGCTTCATCTCGTCTAGTAGCAACCCAATAAACAAGGTCGGATGAATTATGGCCTAAAATTCCTATTTCCCCCAAATGACTGTAAAGGGAGCCCCAAATGAGGATTTTTGCAGCGTTGGCTGAGATGAGTGGGAGACCAGGGGGAGAGTAATGTGCAAAAAAATAATCATATGGTTGCAAGCAACATACAGAGAACAGATGAAACAGAGAGAGATTTACAGAAGTAATAATATGATCCCAAAGCTATAATGAAGTAATATTATCCCCAGTTGGCAGATGAGGAAATTGAAGCATAAAGATGTGTACAGCCCAGTCCAATTTCTGGTGAAGCTGAATTATTTGTCTGTCATTACCTATGATGAGGAAAATCCAGGAATACAACACACAGTTTTTGAGCCCTGTCCTGATGTAGGGAATCCCAGCCATACACTGCAGTGTTTTACACAGGAGATGGGTGCTATATGGCTGCCCAACCTGTTGCATCACAGTAAATCAGCTTAACACCCCCTTCACAGTCTTGTTTAGTGCAGCTCTGGGGTGACTTTTGGTTGTCTCATATCTTCTTGCCTGTGAGTCTGGCTTAATTCTCTGAGGAGATCCCAAAGAAGAAGACAGAAAGGGTCCAGGGGGCTTCTGTTAAATGTCACATTGGGAATACCTTGGTTTATACCTTTGCTTGCTTCTCTGCAGTACATTTGCCAAAGATACAGGCAGTTGCCATGTATCGTGTGAATATGCCCTGTCTAGGGCATCGCATGTGTTCTCAGGTAACGCACTCCTAGTGCCAAGGATTTCCAGAAAATATAGCATTTTGCTGCAGCTGGCAGATGCTCCTCTTCCTTTCCCAAACATGATCTAGGAATTAGCAGGGCAGCGTTATCTTGAGATTATTTTACAGAGGACAGAGAATCCTTCCAGGGAGTACCTGTGCAAGATGCTGAATACTTAGGTAAGCCCTAGAGAGCTAAACGATATCAAAAGCAAGGCCACCGTGTCAAGCTGCAGATCCCCAGGTAGCTCACAGAGGGCCTTCCCGTCACTGCAGCACTTAATGCAACAGAGATAAGCTCACTGAGACCATGGCTTGAAAATAATTGGATGGGTTAATTGTGCACTGGCTCATTTAATGCCCTGCTGTGTGGCCTTTTGCAGACAGTGGAGAAGTGGCTGAAAGGTCAGGAGGTAGAACAAGCTCCGTGCAGCAGGCCCTGACTGATCCCACCTTATATGACACATGGAGTGACTCCAGTGAGGAAACACCTAACCTGGGTTTGCCCTTGGGTGATCTGGCCACAGAGGACACAGCAGTAACAACAGGAATCACAAACCTTAGCCTCTTGGCCTTTGTTGCCCAAGCTGAGCTGTCAAATCTATCTTGCTCCATCACTGCTTGAGCCAGCTGATGTTCATCTGCGGTCCTTGTGCCTGCAATTTAGACACACTCTGTATACGGGTGTGAGTTGATGTTACACTGAGCCTTGTGCAAACTGCAGGCTGCTGTGGACAGCGGCTCTCCTCTTCCTTCCACAGCTACATGTTTTTGACACCCTCATGGTAATTGGGCAGCCACACGGTAAATCAGAGTAACTGGCTGTTCACATAGAAAACTGAGGAGGTTCAGCTCAGAGCAGCTCATCAATCCCGCTCACCTTGTGGCTGTGCAATTAGGAGATCCAGCACAAGGGATCAGGAGGGAACGCATGGTTGGGGATGCTGGGAGGATGGAGCAGGCCCTTCCCTCCGTCAGCAGCCTGCAGTCACAACGAATTAGGTGTGACACGTAATCTCCAATTTCACAGTGGTTTAAATGCTCTGAGACTGTGTTGATGAGGCTTCTCCCCTCCTCCCTTAATTCCAGCCAGCACTAACGCTCAGGTGGCTGCATGATGCCCTGGATTAGATTCTTGGTATGGACAAAAGCTGCTCATTTTTCCCTGGCTTAGATTGCAGCCAGGTCGGTTCCCTCATCTGGTTTCTCTTGCAACCAAGTGAGTGTTAACACAGACAGGTGCACACAGTTGGGAGCTGCAGAGGCAGGGAAAGACCCCCGAATTTACAGGCAGCCCAGATTGGGTTGATTTAATCTCTCTGCCAAACGGTGCCCCAAGACACGAGCCAGCTGGGGCATGGCGATGGGCAGATATGGGTAAGAAAAGGCCAGTCTGGTGCAGAGAGTGGAAGACCATACTAACAGCTTAAGTACAGGCAAACTGTTTTGCGGCTTCTAGTATGTCAATGTCAAAGAAGGTTCAAATTGGGAAGGGAGGTGGATTTGTTGAGAGACAGGGATGGAGGATGCAGCAAAGGAAGCAGGCAGGTTTGAATCCTTCCATAACTGAGGTATGATGTGATCCATGCTTTGCTCTACGCCCTCTAGGTCTCTTGGCTGACTTGAGATCTGCTTTCTTTCTTCATTCCTCCTGGTCTTTACTGTATTTATCTGCTGAAGGGCAGGCGGAGCATGGGACCTCTTGGTGCCATGTGTCAAGGTGGTACCACCTTCCAATCAGCCTTTCTCCAACGCTGTCTCTGTTGACACAGACTGTCTTAGGAGTGGCCTCCCCTTGACTTAAGCTGAGTGTCATTAATTAGGTTTTGCTTTTTTTACTTTTCTGGTCATTCAGTCAAAATATAAAGATATTCTCATATGTTACCTCCAACATTATTATAGACTTCTCAATGGATTCCATATTGCGCCCTCAGTTATAATATTAAATTAGCCAGCTCTAAACCTCAGGATGATTGAAACATTCTGGTTCAGTTGCGTGTTCCAACTCGCATCAAGCCAAATTGCTTTAAATACATCAAAATTCACGGACTGCATAAAGAATGCAGGTCAAACCCAGACACGATCTGTGGCTGATAGGAGTGGCATCCAGACTATGCCATTGAGGGAGACTGTATCCCTTCTGGCTTTGCAAATTCAAAATAAAATAAAACAACGTGAGAGGACAGACCCTGCTACGTACTATAGACTTATAGGTTTAGTACAGTGAACTGGAAGAGCCTGGGCAAGTGTGTCTTGCAATTCCATTCTCGACGGAGTACAACCTGGCTGCGGTCTTCAAGATGATGCAGTTGAAGAACCTCAGAACCAGCAGTGTCTGAGGAAAAGGCCCAAATGGGCCTGCAAGGTTGCAGGTGTCCATGAAGCAGCAGAACTGGGTGCTCCTGGCAGATGCATTGCTTTTCTTTCCCAGTCTTCTAAAAAGCTGCCCATGAGAAACACAGTCTAATGTAGACTTGAATGTATAAATCTAAGGCTGATGAAACTAGGGATTAGAGACTAGGATTATGAGAGCATGGGACATATTTTCTGAAACTTGGCGTTGAAATATACCCATTTTCATTAAAAGAAATCCCAATTAATCAGTATAATGAAAAAAAATAGAAGAAATAGAGTTGTCCTTTTTCATCGCTGAGCTTGCCAACTTTGGATGAATGACTTAGAGACCTCTGAAAATGGTTCTCAAAACTAACTGCCGCCCAATTTTGGGAAAATTGTTATTTTTTAAACTCTTTTACCATAAATGTTCTGAGTATCCAGTTGTGTAATTTCAGGTCACATATTTGACTCAAGAGAAAAGGAACAAAATCAGACATTAGGAACAGTTGTGTTTTAGTTATGCAGAAATAACCAATTTGTTTTCATGTCTTGTCGAGCTCTCTGTCACTCTTTCTGAGACTGACTCTATTGCATGTTTATTCTGATCAAGCTGAGTGTATACAGTCCTTTGCAGTTTGCTGGATTCATTCAGGGTATTAGAAGTGCTTTTTATTTGTTTAGCCAATGTAAACAATAGTAATTTGATGTGGTTTTAATATTTCAGTAAACCCATAGATTATTTTTTTAATAATGGCAAGAAATTTAAAAGTGAGTGTAAATGTATATTGTGCTTGCAATAATAGTTGGGAATTAGTCTGAGCATATTACATCATCCAGGAATATTAATTTTTCAGAATTCCATGCTCACTTGTAACTTGGAGGCCAAGTCTTTGGAAGGCTGAGCGGACTGAACTTCGATTAGACCTGCACCTCTTCAGGAATGTTTGTCCTATCCTCTTCACGGAGATCCTGAGCTCCTTCGCTTTGGTTCAAGGGCTAAGTCTGTAATATTTAGATGTTTAGGGTCTGAGCATCTCATCTAAGACCTCAGTGTAGGACTGTGGACATCTCCTTTTCTGTAATCGGTGGAGAATGCCATGGCTTAGAGGACAATTCTTCCCTCTGCAGACCAGGCTGAAATGTCCTCTGAAATTGCCCATCTCCATCCATCGGCTATAGAATAACCCTACGGCAACCTCACAGAGGTGCTCAATTAAGTGTCTACAATAAGTGTCTGCAATAAGGTGGGAGCAATCCAAATCCTAAGGCCTGTCCATGCATTTGCAATGTCCAGGATCATTCCCATTTGCACAGAACCCATCCCAGTGGGCCCCTGCAGGCTTGTCTGATGCCTTTGCAGCATCACAGAAGGCCTCAACGCTTTTATTGAGCGCAAATTAATACTTCTGGGGACTCAGAGGTGATGCTGAAGTGCCATCAGCCATGCATTTCACTTTGGGCCTTTTTTCACCTCTGGTTCCGTATTCTTTTTCCTTGACCTCCCATCTCCCCCATCCCGCCCAGCTGCAGCCCATGAAGCAATGGAAGAGAGCTGGTGTGGAAATTATTTTCCCATGTACCTAGAGACTAGTATAATTTCATATTAGAAGCTAAAATTAAAATCCTATTACAATAAAAGTAACCAGAATCCCAGGGGGGCAACATACCAAACATTAGCCGAAAACACCTTCCTGAGCAGGCAAAGGAAATCATGAGGGAGAATGGCATCTGTTATTAACATCTGAGTGCAAATTCTTTCCACCTGTCGCGGGCAGAAAGTCAAAAGCCCTTCATTTTTCTGCTGAGCACTGGAGCTGCCTGTCTAGAGGACACTGTAAATTTCATTAAGTGACTTTCCACGGCGGCCTGCGTGGATGTTGTTTCAGGCCCTTCCAGCAGCCAGCGCTGGGGAGGCACCTGGGGATGTTGGTTCGACTGGGGAACTTGGGTTTCCCAGCTTGAGCTGAAGAAGATGGAATGCTTTCATTTCCTGAAAAGTAACCACAACGGTTCGTATTTGTATAGATGCATCGAACCGGGCAAAAAAAACCCACTTATCAGGGAAACGCCAGCTGCTATAGGGAGGGAAAAGCTAGATGCAAAGTAAGATGAGCATGGTCTTTAGGTAGCACCAGCAAGCCAAGAAAAAAAAAAAAAAAAGCAAAATTAAATAATAATAAGCAACAAGCAATAATATTGAGAGATCCTAATAAGTCCCACGTCTACCATGGATTTCTGAAGGAGGTCAAGGTGATGTGCCAGGAAACTACGGCACAGAGCGAAGGCAGGGTATTCCCAGAAGTAGCAGAGCTGGAAAAAGACCTTGCATCTCCAAAATTACTTCCTAAGGCAAGTCCAGTTCTCTCAGCTTTCCATCACATGTGGTCCTGTGAGATGAACCTTGCAAGGTGGGACCTGTGTCCTCCAACAGTTTCTTTCAGGCATTGTGTCACCTCCGTTGGGTACAGTCTGCTTTCTATTTAATTCAAAAAAAAATTCTAATGGGCAGGGATTATCTCTTATGCACATTTACACCACCCAATGGGGCCACTATTTCATATTGGGAGTTCCGATCCCTGTATAGCATGAAAAATACCCTGCTTTTGCCAGGTGGGAGAGGAGAGGGAGGTTTCAGGAATAAATCCAGAAAAAGGTCAGGTAATTGGTGATAGAAATGGCATCAATGATGCTTTTGGTTTAAGGCAGCGATTTCAACTTCAGCCACCCCCCTGCATACACCAGCTTGAGCAACAAGCTGCTTCCCGTCCCCAGTGGGACTGTCTGCATGGTGCTGGCACACGCATTTATGTGACTGCACAGTATGCCAGAGCGGGATTAGGTCTGGCTTAAAAAAGCAAACCACCAGATAAATACACAAATAATAAAAAGCAGTATTTAATTTTTTTTTGCACTGGTCTGGTAGCTTCTGCTGGTCTGCAGCAAAATTGCTGCCTCTGGGACCCCTGGTAGCACCTCCACACAGTTTCTCCATGTGGTCATAAAAGCAAAGACTGTACTTTCAGGCTGGCCATGACATTGCTGTATAAGCCACACAATTTACCGCACTTCCCCGTGCCTCAGTTTCCCCATTTCAAAGGAATCAAATGATATTCCCCTCCTCTGAAAAGAAATACAATGTGACATTTATGGGACGTGCTATATAGAAGCCATGCATTGTTATGAAATCTCACCTTTAGTAAGCAAACTACTTAAACATGTGCTTGAGATTTAGCATATGCTTCAATTGCACTGGGGCTGAAACGCCTGATTAAGTGTTGTGCTGAAGAGAGGGGGATTGAGGAACAGTGGTAACGGCTCCTCGATCATCTATTGCACTTAATTTTTTTTACATTAGCAAAGTGCAACCTGGAGCAAAGCTGCATTTCACTCCGGAGATGCTCCACAGGGGGGAACTTTGCATTGAAATGGCCACCTGCAGCCAAGTCCTGAAACCCCAGCTGTTACCCTCAGCAGAGTTTATCATTAAGGGTAGGGGAGCTGGAACTCCTACTGCTCTGTAAAGTCAGGGGGGAAAACCAAGAGGCAAGCGGCAGCAACAACAAACCCGAGCCAAGAAGTGGTTTTCGCTCTTGGTATCTGCACCCTATCACACACCTGAACCCAAGAATGGTTGTGTTGGGTCAGACCAAGGATCCATTTGGGCTGTTACTCCTTACCCACTCATGGTTTCCTGGGGAACACTGTAAGAGGACAAGCCTGGAGGGACCCATTTGCTCAGTGACCGGTGGCTCATGGCCCTCCCTTTGACAGCTATTTGGCATTTCAATGAGGTTTTTGGAGGAAACCTTCCTTTGGAGGAAGTCCTCTCCTTCCATCAGTCGCAGGAAGAGCACAGTATCATCAGCTACCTTAGAACTGTTCTCAGAATTATAGAAGTGCCCAAATTAACTTAATTTCAGAGCAGACAAATGCCCAAACTTGACTTTTTTTTTACTCCTGAAATGACAGTAATGTTGTCTTGAAGTCAAAGCTTTTACTCTGCAGCCTGAACAAATGGAGTAACAAAACAGATGATTCTCCCTTAGCAACTGTAATTTGGGAGCTGCATTTTTAAGGGAAAGATCACGTATTTTTTGATAAAATTAACAGATTTGAGAATTAATAGAATTTGCAAAGCTTCGCAGTTGCACAACATAGACATCCCTTGATTATAATGCTTTTACAAATCTCTGTCGTTCATAGAATCATAGAATGCCTAAGGTTGGAAGGGACCTCTAGAGGTCATCTAGTCCAACCCCCCTGCACACGCAGGGCCACCTACAGCACATGGCACAGGACTGCATCCAAGCAGGTCTTGAAGATCTCCAGAGTACGAGACTCCACAACCTCTCTGGGCAGCCTGTTCCAGTGCTCTGTCACCCTCACTGTTCCTAATGATTATTATTTCTAGAATGGTCTGTCCTGGGAATCTAACTCTTGTAGACTTTTCTTCAAACAACCTACTGCTTTAATATTGCTTTAATACTGCTTTAAATTTGTATTTTGTAGAAATGCATGAAAGTAATATGCCCTTGCATTTGTATAGGGATAGAGTCTTATTGAACAAAGTGTCTGAGCTCTCCACAGTCTTCCAAGCATTTACTGCTCTGGAAGAGAGGGCAACACAGTCTCCAGGTCCTGTGTCAAAGACTGTTTATATATTGCTCATTATCAACACCATGTACAAAGTCTTTGGGACAAGATAGGGATTTCCTTGCTCCTGGGAAGCATTCCCAGACCAGGGATTTTCCGCTCTTGACATACAGGTGGAAAAGGCTTAAGAAATACATCCACTCACACATTCCAGTTGAGACGGGGAAGGTTTACTTCCCACTCTGCATTGCACAGAGGATATATGGTTTGTTCTTTCTCGACTGAAACATTTTCATTATAGATGTCAACATGGAAATGATCCATTTCAACAAGAAAAAAAAAAAAAGATGACCATGAAATCCAACAGAATGAACAGATTTCTAGACAGATCTACCTAAATACCCAAGAGTCCCTCCTCTCCACCCCATTTTGCAATATCAGATCTAAAAAAAAATTTAAAAAAAGCAATGAGATGCTCCCCAATTAAGTCAGCAGGGCTCCTGCGTATCCTGAATGTCCTTCCTGGCCTGGAGCAGAGAAGAGGTCTCTCCTGGGGGAGATTCTGCTTCCAAAGCATGCAATGAACAGGACTTTTCTCAGCAAACATCCTCCTGGCTCTTGATGAAGAGACAGTCCAGAGCCTTCGGGAAGGAAAAACAGCTACAAGCCTCAAGTAAACCCAGGCAGAGCGCCCGGCCCTCGCACCGTGTCACACCTTCGGAAACGCTGGGGGAGCCAGGAGGCTGCGGTGGGAAACAGTTCCATCCCTAGAAAAAAACCTCTCCCATCAATCAGCAAGACTTGCTGGATCACGCAGCCGGCAGCAGCTCAGGCCAGACGTCCAGGTCGTCTCCCCTCCCTTGAATTCATGGTTTTCCACCTGCCTTGCGGCTGTAAAGTCATTCCTGTTTTTTCGCAGTAGGAATTTGTTTCCATTTTCTTCCCTTTCCTTCCTATGTGTTGGCTCGGGATGATGCGCTCTGCGGTCGGGACTGCACACTTGGTCTTGCGAATAACTCCAGGCCGTTTACATGAAAGGTTCACGGGACTGGCTCAAAAAATGCTCTGACTTGGAAAAAACCCGAGGAGGCTTCCAAACAGCTGTGGGAATTTCCCACTCATCGTTACGGAGAGCAAACTTACACACCATGCTCAGGCCTGTAAAACATCCACTAGAAGGAACTCTGTCCATGCAACAGCAGTGCAGAAGTCCATGATTTTGAATGTAGCAGAACTGACCTACTCGTGTTTCCATAATCTCTCCAATTGTATTAGACCTTCTGGGACTATCGTGGTTTTGAATGTGCAGAACAGAGCACCTCTTTCCCCACAAACAAGTCAAATGGGATGTGCAGAGAAGCTCAGGACAGTCAAGGAAGGGACTTGATGTGGAAGGAGCAGGATTGGGATGTTGTATTTGCAAAGGGCAAAGATGAATTAAGATGAGAACCCCTCCTGAACAATAAGGATGGCCATGCTGATGGACAAAGTCCTGTGAAATAAACCTGAACACAGTCACTTACTCAAATTCACGGAAGCACCAAGTCATAGCCACCTTACTCTGCCACTTTGGACATCTGAGTGTGGTCTCTATGGATTTTAGTGCCACATTTAACGGGTCCTGAGAGCCAAGAGCTCCTTGCTCCCACCACTGAAATCCATGCAAATCTCTCCACTAACTTCAACAGCTACTGGCTCTGCTTCCAGTTCCTGGGTTTTAAGTGCAAGTAATGAGCAATGTTAGGCCAGTTCCAAGTACTCCGTGTTCCTTCTATGCGCTGGGGAAAGATTATAAAATGTCTTTCTAACGTGGCAAGTGGTGGATTTCATATTCCCAGATCAGTTGCCTTTAAAAGTGATTGTGTGAGAGCGGGAAGGGGGAAGCACAGCAGCTTCCAGCGATGCATTTTTCCTCTAGCCTGACCTCTGGGATGCAGACACAGCAGGGCACTAGTCTTGCTACTCCAGCACCGTGATACAGAGCTTGCCTCTATTTTCTGATCAAACCTATTAGTAGCTTTAACTGATACACACATGTACATGCAGATCAAGCACCTATCTGGGACTCCCAAACTGCTTTAAATACTGACAGCACAGGACCCCTAAAGGAGTGAATGCTGCAGAGATTTGAAGAAGGCTGAATGGACTCTCTGTGCCTTGGTGGGATGGGGTGAGGAGTGGGGTCTGAACACCACCCAAGGCATTCTGCAAGAGGCAGGCGTGGAATTGGAGAGCTGAGGTCCTGGAAAACATCTGAGTTTGACAAGGAAGAACTGTCTCCTGGTGCCAGTCTCTCCACGAGTCTCCCCAGGGATTGCACAAGAGAACATAAAATGACACCACATGCATTTTGGTTAAGTTCCTAAGAGCAAATAGGAGGAATCCTGGCTATCTATCAGCCCTAAAGGCACTTGAGCAGTACCATAAAGGCATCCTTGAATCTCAGTGCAAGGAGAACAGCTAGTGTCCAGGGGGAAATCCTGCCTCTACAAGATAACTCTCAAGAGCCTGTTGCAATAACTCATCTCTTCCACAGCTGCCTCTGCACAAAACACAGCAGAATGACTGAACGGGCAAAGCCAGCTCACAAGGAGCAGTGAGTAACATGAAGAGTAGTGCTAGCAGATGCCTTGATTGCACACAGGAACACAAGAGTTTCATTGAGGCTCTTCAGTACTCAGTCCACAAGGTATCTTTTCACACACAAGCTGTCCTTCAATACATAGTTTTAAACTGAGTAGAGCAATTGCATGACAGTTTGGAGGAGTTCTGAGTAAACAGAAAGATCATGTTTTGAGGACATTCATTTTTTATTTTCTCTGCCAAGCAATTATATAAAGCTTTGTAAAAGTCACAGTGAAAAATATCTCCTCATTTTTGTGCAAGGAGGAGGAGCTTGTGGATAAAGTGCTATGCTGAGACTTGGTTAGCTGGGTTCAGGACCTACTTCCAACAACAATTTATTAGTAGCTCAGCTGAGACTACTATTATTCATGCTACAGTGACAATCACTTTGCTAAATGCTTATAAATAAGATAAGGATTTCATGTCCTGAAGGTCTACTATTAAGCAACTGAAAGACAGGCAAATCATAACATCCACTTTACTGGTGGAGAACTGATGCAGAGAAAATTTCAGTGACACATGGAAGATCACACAGGAAATTTCTGTGTGACTGAACATAAATTACTCTTAATTATCAAACTTAGATCCAGAAATTTCCTCCGCTCCTGGGAATGAGGAGTTTTTCTCTTCCTCAGGCTCTTTATGAATATCATGCTAACAGAATAAAAACACTGGATGGATGGGAGATGCTATAGAGAATGAGCCACATATTAAGCTGCATCCTGATATTATAGACAAGATGTTAGGGGCTCTACAACTTCTAAACCACTGAGCAAAGGGGTGCACATGCACTAGACTCCACCACTTTGGGTGATATGAGCCGGATCATGTTGGCAACTTCCAGGTAGCTGTACGTGCTTCCTGGTCCCAGTTGATATAAATGTGTTAGTCTTCATCAAGACACATAAATGTCTTCATTTACCTTAGGTTATAAACATGAATAATGCGCTGGGAGCTCGCAACACAGCCACCCCCAAAAAGCTTCTTGCTTTGCTTTTTGCCAGCAAGCTGCAAGATGCAGATTCTGCAAGATTCTTGCATTTCAGGAGGAGGAAGAGGGCATAGCAGACAAGAAAATGTAGCCTGAAACCCAGGGTCTGATTGTAATTTATATGCACAATTATATTGTGCATATTTCTACTACAGTGAAGCAGTTCGCAGAAGAAGGCTGGAATTTATTAAATAGTTCAGAACTGAACTGCATCAAGTTGAAAACTTGACGTGTATGGGAAAAAATCCTCACCACAATATCACTTTCAGCAGTTATGGAAGCACACAGATACATGGATTAAAACCATAATCTCCTGAAAAGCTAGCATTCAGACAGTCTACTGATTAGCAAGTAATGAGATCGCTTACATTTATAGTCAATATAGTGCAGCCAAAGAACAGAATGAAAAATGTTCTTGTGGTCTCCTGGATGACATACGGGTTTACTAAAGACGAATTAAATGTTTCAGTTCTGGTTGGCACTGATATTCGGTAGGACCACAGATGAGACAGCTGAAATGTTGGCTTAGCTGGAACAGTGTGCGATTTGGGAACTTCCCATGAAATCTGGCCATCAGAGCTGCCAGTCTTCTGAAACCACAAGCATTTGAAGGGATGAGCAAGAGGTCTGATACGTTCATCACTCTTGACGGCACTCTGATATCTTGGTTCTACCTTTTCAGAAAACATGTTTTCCACTTGAGAATTGTTTTATGTAAAGGCCTGGAAAATAGTCATACTGGAAACCAAGGTAGATGACCCTGATAGCTCTTTCTGATCTCCAAAATCAGGAGGTCTATTTAGGCAAACATGAATTATGAAGCCTACCATGGTATGTACCGATTTCTATGCATTTGTTACCACCTCCGTACAATGCTGGCAATGATTTCTACAAATCTTTTTGGTGAATGGTGAATGCCATAAGATGCATTAAAATTGATTTGCTCTCTAGGATGCAGTGCTGCACATCCAGCAAGCCCAGTACAAAAATCAGCCCAACCCTTGCGTAAAATACTTGTGATTAGTACTGTCTATGTGATACACGAGAGGAAAGATGCAAGCCTGGGGTGTGGTTTGCTTTTTACTTTGAAGTTACAAGGAAAAGAACACAAGCAGCTGAACAGATTCATTTCTTAACGAGAATTCAAGGCCTGAAAGCTGTTTCGCTGAACACAGATTCCTTTTTCAGCCTTTGGTATGCAAGTTGCTGAATGGAGATGCTGTAAGGGAAGGGAACCCTTGGCATCACTACCTACCTGCAATTACCTTCTTCTCCCCCTGTTTGGGACTTTATGGCTGTAAAAAACATTCAGCACCATAAAAACCACTGCATTAAAAACATGTGCAATACGGGACTAATCCAACATTTCCGAATAGATCTTTCTTTCTCCAAAGGGATGGCTTTGCACTGAAGTTCACAGATTCATACTCATTGCCTAATTTAGAAGCAAAATGCTGAATAGCATGTGTTTGACAAACCTAGGATAAATATTATACAATGAGGAAACGGCTCTTGAGCATCATCAAGTGTTAAAAGATGGTCCTAATCCTTCCTAATCCTTCCTGGGCTTCAGAGATCTCAGTTCAGTCTGGGTTTTAGTTATCAGCCTGATTACTCACTTTCCACCAACTGAGAAACAGGGGAAGTCACTTCTAAAAGTCACTTCAGATCTGCACTTTGGCAAGTTGCTTTGCTCCATTCCGTTCCTGAAGAGCAGATCACTATCTGCAAAGCAGGAGCTTTCTGAAGCACAGCTAATAGGAGGCTTTAGTTGTCGCAAAAAGCCCCTTGCACCACTCCTCTAAGGACTGAAAAATGCCCTATTTGTTACCAACACATTCAAACAGAAGACATTCACAGAAGACATTCAAATGCCCAAGAAGAAACAGATTGAAGCTCTTTCAATCTCACTCATTACTGCTAGTCCTGATGGGTGATGTTATTTGGAAGATATCAGTGCTTCAACATAACCCAGAAGAAGGGAACTTAGCAGGTTTTAAGTAATAGATTTTTTTTCTCTTGTTAAGAGAAACTATGATCAGGGAGAAAAAAAAAAACATACCTGGGTACCAAGAGGCTGTTGAATCATAAAGCAACGTTCAGTAGTTCTTAGTCCTCCACCTGAGAGTTCAAGAGGCTGCTATGCAACACAGGCTTCAGATCCCTCTGTGTTGTCTACGAGAGGATGGCTGATATCCACCTTGATTTACAGCAGTAAATATTTTGTTAAATAAAAGGTAAGAAGGCAAAAGAGAAAAATCGCTATTCCAAGATATTTAATAAGACTGAAAGTCCTCTGGGAGGATGAAATTCAGCTAGGCAGCAAATGTACAGCTCTAGAAAGGTTCACTTCTTGCAAACAGTATTACAATGTTGTTTAAGCATGGACATGTCAGACTAACACAAAACACAGAGGTACAGCATCAAATACAACAGGTGTTGCTAAAATAACCCCACAACAATAAATAATATGGCACCAAGAATGCTAAAATAAATTAAGTGCAAGTAGTATTTTTGGCAACCCTGGCTTAGACTAATTAAGGTAAGAGACTCCTTCCCAGTCAACACCAGGTTCAGTTAACATATACAGTGTGCAAAATGGATCTTTTAAATTAAATAATTAGTTATGTAAACATTATCTTCTTCTCACAGTAAAACAACAGTGATTTGGGTATCAGAAACAAATGAGAACCCCAGACAAAATTTTATTCCACAGTACATATTGTATATGTACATATAATCACCATATTCAGCAACTAGATATACTGCATGCCAGGAACAACTTGGACTGTTAAACGAAGGACCCGCAGTGCAGAAGTACAATTTACTCCAATACTAACAAACTAATATGAAGTAATACAAAACAAGGTAGAATAAGATCTTGCAAACAACATACTCTATGTCATTTACTACACCTTTCTTTAAAAGATAGACTCTATTACTTCAAAAACAGGAAAAAAATCATATCAACTGCCAGTGGAAGAAACAGTTCAAAGCTTCACTCGTTAAAAATACTGCACCAATAGTGCTGTGGGTTGTATTCTAAAAGCAATACGATAAGAATTTTGTACATATTAAAGCACTACAAAAATGAAGAAATAACAACAGCTACTTTGAACTAAAATAGCCAGTAAACTATAATTACAAGTCAGTGAAATGTGAGGTGACCAGCAAGTCTATCTTTCAAGTTGTCTGCTACAGGCAATACATGGAGTTATCTAGAATCTTTTCTATATAGTAGTCAGTGAGTTTGGAGGGGAAAAGTCTTCACTATTTGTAGTCCAGAGGAAGCTCACTGTAAACTCCACGAAATCTATTAGGCAATAACTGATAGCCATTCCCTTTTATTATAAAAACTCAGGACTACAAGAAGTCTTTAAAAGCTTTCTCCCCAGTTAGTGCAAATAAATAATAACAGCAGGACAGATGGGCTATCAGCTATCAAAAGACACAAATATGTCTATAGTTCCAGCCATAGGTCCCTGAAACTAAACATATGGGGTTGACATAAAAACACTCCTGGTAAAGGTAAAATCTAAATAGCTGGAGACGAACAACGGGGAGTTCTCTAGAAAGTGAAGGGCAAGGAAGCAAAAGGAAAAAAATCTCTGTTCATAGCTACAAGAGATATGGCAGCCCAACTCCAAAAAGGTATTTTGGCAACAAATCAAGCAGATGCTATGTTCATAACACTTGAAGGACACTACAACCATTTCTCAGACTATTATCAAAAATAAAAAGCCACTGTGTGCGAGTGAGGGATACATGCAGTGAACTCCACCAAGAAATGTACTGAATAAGTATGCTGGTGAAAAAAAAACACTTCCTATGCTCCAGAATGCTCCTATGCTCTTTCACTAATTGTGTGATCTAAAATGAAGGGAGGGGACAAAAACCTGTAGATGCTCACAGAATGGTTGAGGTTGGAAGGAACCTCTAGAGACCCTCTAGCCAACCATCATCAAGATGGAGCATCAAGACCCAGCAATTCCTTTTCGGAAAAGAGATTGAAACTTTGGCACTTACTTTTAATAAGTGATTTCAGTAAGCAAAACACTTGTGCAATGGCAACAACTAACTTTGCTCATCGAGCATCTCAGTCAATACATGCACATTAACCATCCAACTCTCTTGCTTTTCTAGGACGTAGCAACATTATGCTGTGGCCACTAACCCTTCATTATTCTTATAAAATTCCTGGGTATGTTAAAAGCTTGACTGAAATCTGTTTAAACTATCTGCTCAATGATCACAGAGTTTTAGCATCATCATTTTCTCATTTCAGCACTACCTTATAAAAAAAAGTCCCAACGACTTAGAGTTAGAGATCTGGGCCTTAGTTCAGGTATTAGCTATTTTCAAGAAAGACCTTGAGAAAGAATTAATAGGCCATAATCATCTAAAGAAGTCTCATATGCAGTTTATTTCTCTCTCATATCTAAATTGAAATTAAAATAAAAATGTCTTTCAAAAGCAGCAGCATAAAAATTGATTGAGATGAAAGCACACCATGCCATATTTACAGATTATCTGCAGTAAGGAATTCTCTCTCATTGTTTCACCATGATGAAAAATCTCAGCCTTTTTAACCCTAAAATGGACTTCAAAAATCATCTAAGTCTGGAGACATTTTTGCAACTCTCAGAAATCTGGTATCAGCAACACCATATTTCAGACAACACTGCAAACAGCTCTCCTAGAACCGAAGTGTGTATAAAGCAACAGTCCTCAGAAACACGAGTGCCCGATCATCCTCTTTTTCACGCCACCGTCCCGCTACGTTAGCTTCTTTATTCTGCGGTTCTGCTTGTCGATATTCAGCGTCGCTCGGTCTACCGAGGTGGTGATGGAGTCAAGGGCTTCGTCCTGTCTCTCCAGTTCTGCCTCTGTCTCTAAGGCCAGGCCCTTCAGTTTCTTCAGGATCTGTCAGAAGAAAAGACTGAGAGTTTTCAGTGAACCCACTTCTCAAGAAGTGTTACAGACATGTGGAAATGGGTCAACTCCTTGCTTTAAATGCCATAGCATTTGTTGAACTTGTGTCCTGAACTGTGCTGGCAACATCTTATGGAAAAAAGGAGTTGATGTTTCTGTGCTGATAAACTGAAGCAAGATGTGCAAGACTGAACTGGACTAAAATACAACAGAATCAAGTCTGAAATGCTAGGGGGAATTAAAAAAAACAGAAGTAAGAATTGATGTAAATTCAACATTTTTTGGCTGTTATCATCTCCTTCTTTGGCTTGCATCTCAGTGATGTGGTGTGTCCTGAAATACATCCCAAGAGTCAATATGGGTAGCAAACTCTACAGCAGCAAAACCAGAAACGATTGTGGCTAAAGCTTAAACAGGGATCAAGTCAAAGAACAGGGTAGGTTCTTTCATTATAGGAGAAAGAGGAAACGTTGGGTGGAGCAGAATGGAAGAAGTGAGGCTTAGACAACTGAGCAGACGCATTTTCAAGGGACTGGAGGGGCAGCACGGTGTGAAAGGGTGCGAACAAGGCAGTCAGACAAACTCAGGCTGTACCTGAGATGAGAAACTACCTATAAACCGAGTCCGCTACACCGCTGTTCCCAGCTGTGAGCAGCAGGCTACTATCAGCCAATTTAAAACACTCTACACAAATTATGTTTCATACATGTGACAGTCAGCAAACATCAAAAGTCACTATATGATTTCTACAGGATACTTCGTCTGAAGAGCTCCATCCACACTAGTTCTAATGCAGCACAGTAAGAGTGAGAAAGCATGGTTGTCAAATTCATTAGGCCAAAACTCATCTGTAACCATCACCTAAGCGGATCTTTATGGCTTTTCAGCTTTGAATTTCATCAGTTCAAACAACAGATTCCAAAGCAGAGATCCAACCAAAACAGCAGAAATTTATTTTAATTCCTTATCCTGTAAGGTTCGCCCTTTCTTAGCAGTAGATTAAGGTACAAATTGTATCACTACCTTTTCTTCTCCCTTGTAGCTACCTCTTAATAAATTTGCTGATGTGAAATGAAACAACTTGCCTGGCAGAGGTGACTTGACAAGACTCAGCTGCCCTTCC
Source organism: Crypturellus undulatus (assembly GCA_013389825.1). Classification (NCBI taxonomy): domain Eukaryota; kingdom Metazoa; phylum Chordata; class Aves; order Tinamiformes; family Tinamidae; genus Crypturellus; species Crypturellus undulatus. The sequence continues at coordinate 210,812 of VWPW01015200.1, forward strand.
TCAGACACATGAACAGGGGTTTTGGAAAACTGTCCTATATTGTATCACGTAAATTGAGATATGCAGCTTCTCAGTTCCTTCATATCACAAAGGGGTTTCCTCTCCTGTGGACTTGCACATTCTCCTTCCTTAGACATCCATAGAAGGATCCATGATGACAGTACACTGCCCAGTTCATAACGGGAGCTCAACCAATCAATTGGAATAGCAATCTCCAAGAAAACAAATTATCCTACCACAACTGTCCATGATATCAACTACAGTGGTAGTGGTATTAAGTAATATTACTACATTACTTAGATTGTAATTTAGTAATTAGCATCTAGGTAATACTACTAAGGGTACCAGTACTGCAACCTGCTTAACACAATGTATCTGTGGATTTTTTGGAAGGAAGGAAAAGAAGTTGTTCCCTAATCCTTGGACTGACTTTTTCTTTTCTCTTTTTCTTCTCTCTTTTCCGTAACAGTTGGCACCTCAAAACCTCTTCTTTTGTTGCTGTTTTAGAACATACAGAATAAGCTCTCAGAAAGCTTTCAGTAAAACACCAGTTTTTTCCACATTTGTTGCTGAATTCCAGAGCAGTCCAAAAGTTTGTAGTTACACAAGTCACTGGTTTGAGAAAAGCAGTGAGCAGTATCATATCTAATGAGAATAGCAGGGGAATTTTATACCAACAAAATGCATCATCTCAAGCTGGATATTGGCCACAGCAGTGAGATTTATCATATAAAATATCTCCAAGCTTCTTCCATAAATCACAAGCAGCCAGAAACATGGCTGTGTGAAAAGAAAGAAAAAAAAAGTTTAAAAACTGCTTTTGTAATCTGGCTGCCAAGCAAAAACACAAAGCAAAATACGGATCAAACCTAATTTGCCTTCTGCTCTTACCAAAACTACAAGCTGAGAAAATTCTGTTTCTATCCCAAAGGAAACATATTAGGTTCTTTCAGGCTAACAGCAAAGCAGGATGAAATCCCCAAACTGGAGCTGTTAGATGTGTTTAGGATATGCACTAAAAGGCAAAGTATGTGCTCACATTTGTTCAGAGTGAATCAGGACATATGAAATAAGGTCTTGACTGTCTCGAATGAGGGCCTTGACTGTGTGGATATGGGAAGCACAGAGGTGGCTCTCCCCCAGCCCTTCCTTTAAGCTTCTTCCACTTAGACAATTACCTATGTATATGGACATATAGGTATGCACAATAAAGTAATCTCTACAATGTGGAATGACTTTTATCGAGCAGTACTGAATGTAAATTGTAGTAATAAAAATTGGAGAATAAAGTTTGGAAAACACCTCTGAAGTAGTCATCTGGCCCATTCCCCTCCCAACGAAGAGTAGGGCAAGATTCAAATTACAGCTGAAAGAAAAGTACCAGGATTCAGTCTCTTCTCCAGCAGACAATTGATTCTTTATACTAATGCAATAGACTTCAGATCTCACTGCTCCAGGATATCCTAAAGGATGGCAGCGAGAGGTATGCGCTGCAAGGAAAGAGTTCTGGGTTCAAGCTTGTCCCTGCGGAAAGGATTCACATATGGGAAATCTGGGCTCTGAAAGATGAAACTGATGAACTTTTGGCCAAAACAGATCATCAACAAGCAGCTATTTTCCCTAGAAGCTTTGGGAGACTTTTCTCATTTTCTGCTCTTGCCCATCAGTAAAAGCAAAAAAAAACAACAAAAAAAAAAAAAAAAAAAAAGAGTCACACATACATATTTTTACACACACATATATATATGTACATATATGTACAATCTCAATTTGCAGATGATTTAAAGAGGAACCCTGCTGGTACTTTTTTTCATCAAATTGACCGAGCATTTTATTCAAGAGCATTCAGAAATTTGCTTCTCAGCACAGTACAAAAGCAGGAGTGGCTGCTGATGCCTTCAAAAAATCACTGGCCTAGTCCAGGCTCTTGTTCTTGTGCAGCCTATAGAGATCTCATCAAGCACCAGCAGTTGCATGGCAACTTTCATGTTCCTGATTTATGACCTCACCCAACCCAAAATAATCTGTGAAATCTGCCATGGTGAGGCCAGGAAGTAAACGTGGCCACACACAGGACCAGCCTCAAATATACCTAATGCAGTAAATATGGGAAGGAGTTGGCATAAGAGGATACAGAAAGGAACCAGGGACAGAAACCATTCCCCATCTCTTGAGGGGCCAACAACTTTATTTGTAAATTAAAGCTGTGGCCCAGAATGCCCAGATTTGCCAGGACAAACACTTCATTTTTAGTTTTAAACCAGATTACTTTTGATAGGTTTCACATTTATTAAAACCTACTAACAATTAAAATACACAAAAGGAGGCAATTGTTGGAAATAGGAAAGCTTTTAAAAACATGAAAGCAGTAAAATGGAAATGTAGTCAGCTCCGAGGCTCTGCTCAGTTTACCTGCCAATTAAGTCTGACTTGAAATCCTGCGGAGAAGGATGATGTGGTCACTCGTACCAAAGAAAAAGAAAAGCGATTCACTTTCATCTGTTAATTCCTTGCCTAAAAGAGTCTGGTAATAAATCCCTTCAAGGGATCCCTCCAATTGTTAAAATCCAGCTTCAGGGCCTCAAGCTCAAGCCTGTGGGACCTTAAATGGGTAAGAGCTGTATTCTGGCACAGCCTCAAGAGCTTCTTGGATCAAGTACTGGACTCTGAAGCCTGGTCAAACCTGGTCACAGTTTTTGCAAAGCAAAATGATGGCAAGATATCTTTAGTGAATGGCAGAACTTGAGTGCTGATAATTAGACAAGTGATGCCTTCTGCACCATAATTTGGGATGGCAATCAAGACATGAAAACTCAGTATGAAACTCTTCTCTGTTTGTGACACAAACAGTATATATGATTCCATTAAAGAAGTTTTAAACATATGTTTCCCACAAGCACAGGTCATTCTCAGATCAAGACAGAGTTGAACAGTTTCAGATCTATGGCACAGGATTAGAATTTGGAAAATCTCATTTAGACCCATGGCTCTGTCACGGACTTTCTGTGCAATTTCAGGCAAGCTGCTTAATCTTCCCATGCAAAGTTCTCACTTTGGAGAGGGAAACAAATTTGCTACTTCCCTCCAAATCCTCCCCTCAATCATAGCAGACCTGAGCCTTGCCATGAATAGAAACTTCCACCCCAACTAGATACCCTCAGTTCTTGTATAATCTATGGGATTCTAAGCAATGCAGTCCAATTTAAGAATCATCTGCCCTGTCTTTATATCAATTTAAGGAGGAGTTAAAATACTGCCCACTTCGCTCTTCAGGTGACTAACTGAAGAATTTCATGGCACAGATCACTAGAGTGATGGGAGATAAAATCAAGCCCATGAAGCTGCTCCGTAGTTAACACAATTATTTAGTTTATTCCACATAGCCTAAACCCAAGGCATCAGGCCCACTACTAGACAAATCTCTACCTTACGATATAGACTGAGTTCAGGTCCTGAGATGGCCCCATAATAATGCAGTTTGGCTAAAACTTGTGAAATACCATGTCAGTACACTGAGTATCTAGCAGTCAAAGTAAGATAAAGAAAGTGTTGGAACACAAGAAAGTTCACAAGTTTGAACTACCCAAAACTCTCACTTAATCTACTCTGTTATTCCTGAGCTTTGAATGCTAGAGCAGAGCACACAGAATCCACAACCAGAAATGGTTCCTGGATGTGATTTCCTCAGCCAAATTTACGTGTTACCGAGAAGGGAAGAGCTATCATTTACTACGGAGGTCTTGAGGTAGCTGTGATGATTAACACAGAGCTCTACCTCTGTGCTTGACATCCTGCAGAAGAGCTGGGAGAGAGGATCTCACTTAAAATACTCATAATACTTTAGGGATTACTTAAATTGAGCGACTTTGCACTGAGGCAATTAGGGGGCTGCCCGCATCCCATCCTGCTGCATCTGGAGAGTGACTTGGAGGCAGATGCAAAAGGCCAATAACTAGTTATTATCTTACTCTCAGTGGCTGATTCTCCTATTATTTCTTCTTGGACTGATACAGAAGTCTGATTTTATTTACTTTCTCAGGATGTACCAAGCACTCCCAGTACTGCAGAAAAGTCTAATCACTGGTCTTGTCTGGAAAAAACACCCAAGCAGATTCACATGCTTAATTACAGCTTTATTATTTTGGTATTATCAAATATTTAAGTTACACGCAAGCAAATACAAAGTGTTAATTGTGAGGACTTCAGCTCTCTCCTGCCTTCAAAATAAAAACAACAAAAATTCAGGGCACAATCATTGCTTGTGTCTGTTAAGATTACTTGTCTGTTGCTTGCTATTGGCCATGGCATATGGCCATCCCATGAGCAAATCTGGTATTTAGCACTTGGAATGAACAGTTCCTCAACAAAACACTTTTTCTCTGACCTAATAGTTGTGCTTTCCTGAGATGAGGGCATGAAAAAAGGGTAAACAAACACAGAAGAGATTGAGTTTATCAAAGGATTGAAATGGAGCCATCAAGAATGGAAGAGACATCAAGGAAACAAAAATATTAATCAAGATATGCATTTGTTCAAATGTTACAGAAGGGACTTCTTCATCCCTTCACCATCTATTTTTAATGATATATGTGATCTGTATACCCAGTAAATAGCAACAACAGTTCTCTGGCAGGAGAGGTTTAGCAGAGGGGTAGCTAGAAAGCATCAGTTTGGCAAAATAAATACAAAACCAGTGAAGAGAACTCCTTTTCCTCCACCACAGACCTTCAGTTAATATTATCACATCCCCTCTCATGCCCAATGACATTCTGCGAGTCACAGCGAGGCACTAGGCAGAAGCACAGGAACTCTACGGGCTTCTTTCTCCTCTCCATCTCTGTCGCACTGCTAAGGAGTGTGGTTCACGCTGCCAACAACTGTGTTTTTAACACAAATTTCCCTTAGGGAAGCCTTGGCGAGGTCTTTTACTTAGGCACCCCATCACAACTCCAGTCCGCTCAGTGCTTCCAGCTTTAGTAGAAGGAATTTTACACTAGTCAGCAAGTCCTGTTGCAAAACATCTACTGTTATCAATGCAAGATCTTTTTGAAGAGAAGGTAAGTCAACCAGAGAGAAAACTAAGCAATGGGAAAGAATATTATCTAATTATCACAAATTCCTCTTACTTCTCTGATTTAAAATGTTCAATGGGTCTTCTCCACCTTACAGGTGATGAGAGGGTTAGAACAGGGCTTTTCTGGCTTTGGGATTTTTTCAAACAAAAAACTCAAGTTTGCATTAAAGATTATCAAGGAATAAACTATGATAAACAATCTTCAAAAAGGGAACCAGTTCAGAAAAGTGCTGTAGTTACCAATACAAAGACCTAACATACCTTTAGCTCATTCACAAAAGTGTGATGTTACAGTTATCATCCTCTTCAGCACACATTAACACCCTCTATTTAAAACAATTTTCACCCTGGATCTCTGAACACTTTGCAAATATGATCACCCACCATTTCCTGCTCATTTGCAAAGCAGGAGAAGAACTGAAGTGGTGCAAAGCATCCCTGAGAGCAGCTGTAACAACAAAGACAAGCCCTTGCTGCAGGCTCAGACGGCTGCATATGCTGCTCATTTGTTTGATGTGTTCGAAATGTCTACAAAGGGACAGAGCAGCAGACTACAGCTCAGCAAGGAGCACCCTACATCCTAGATCAAGGCTTAAGGTTACACAGCTGAAAAAAAGAGTGAAGGCTCTTCCCTCCCTGCCCTGACTTCTATTTATGGGTTTAACCTGCTTACCAATTACAAAATGAAGGAATACAGATAAAAAAAATGTACATTCTTGATATATCATAGTTGCAAGTCAGAATTATAGTGCTGAAAAAGCCAACATTTGAGAGAGGAACAACTACATAACAGCTATACAAAGTGCATTACCCTATGAATAACAGACTAAAGAAAAGAGACGTTTTTAGTTACTTCAGTTACTTTGAGAGTACTTTTAGTTACTTTGAGAAGCTGCTATCAGCTTATGACTCTCAAATGCACTCAGCTATGAGTTGCTGTATTCTGATTCCCAACTATAAAATAAAAGACGGGGCTGCAAAACTGCTGTCTAGACTGAGAGGGTCAGCAAATAGCACAATGCTATTATTAAGCTACAGATGGAATATTAAAAAAAGAACTGGATGCTAAAAGAAAAAAAAAACCATAAGAAAGTACTTCAAGAATAATTTTTAGCCTGTAACTGCATATTCTGATGAGGCTATAATCATCATCAGTAAATCTATTTTAACGGGAAAACAAGTAAAAGACACTTTTCTTGGATTTTTTCTAGCTAGATCACTTTTTCAAATTGACCACACGCTATGGATAGAAAAGGCTTCACTACAAAGTCTCTAAACATCAGCTACAAGAGAAGTTCCTTAAAGAGACATTTCAAGCAACAATACCGGACTGGATTAAATAACCTTTTCCTAGTAGAGTGTCCAAACACTTTTCCTTCTCTATCTATGTGTTAGATTTCACATTTAATTCCCCACTACAGCTTCTCTTTGTGTTTTACAAAACACATTCATTTTTTCAGATATTCTGAAAATGAGCTGCTACTCCTTAGTAAAAGGAGTAAGACTGAATAAAGAAAACATAAGAAAGCTTGAAGCGATCAGTCTAATTGTTAAACTTTTTAATCTTCAGAGGAAACAGCTTAAACTTGAGGGTTTTCCTCTTGTTAATATGTTTGGCCTGATGATAACTCCCAGTTTGTCCAAAATAGTTAAAAAAAACAGGAGGTTATCAAAGTATTTTAATCACAGATTAGGCTGTTTTTTTAAATACAACCATCTACAGTTTGGGAATATATCGTGTTAAGGACAGAAGACTGTTTCTGATGAACAAAAAATATGAGTATTACTAAGAAGAGGGAGTGAAATGACCAGTATATACAACCACAGACAGGGTTATCTCAACTCTACCTGTTTCAGCTCTTTTGCTTCTGACTCGGAGATCTTTTCGTGATTCTGCAGCTGAACCTGCTCACTGTCCATCCCTTCTCCTCGCACCGGAGATTCGGGCTGCATCACGCCTCCTAGGAGTCCTGTGGCTGCAAGAGAAATTCCCATGGTCAAAGACTGCGATCTCCTGTCCTAGCTAAGAGGACTAGTGGTAACAGCAACCAGTGATCTATGCTTTGAGCAGCAGTAGCTTTGGAGCTTCTCCAAGTGCACTTGGAGAAGGTAGGTCCGACCTTGCTTTGCCCTTGCCCAACCAGCCTTCCAGAGAGGTTCTACACAGGTTCTAGATGACTTCTAGTCTCCTAGAAATGCTTTCAGCTGTATTTTGTACAGCAGAATCTGGAGGATATGAGGCTGCTAAGATGACCCCTTATTAAAGGCAACACCTGGAGAATGGGTTTACTTCGTGCTCTGGGCATTCATCTGAGCAGAGGAAAAGCAGCAGTGATACAAGAACCTTCATCTGCTGCTTCTCCTTGCTTTAATCTTTTAAATTAAAGAATTTAAAGGTGCTGACTGGGGACAGAAACCAAGAGCCAAGTCAGCAAACTTCTGCAACAGGAGGCCAATCTCAACACCAGCACCCAGCGACACCACAGGGATGCAATCCCTGGCATAACCTTTCCTTAAACCTTTATTTAAAGCATCAGCTCTTGTTGCAGTATCTGATACTACCCAGGAGGGTGGCGGGGATATCACTGCAGAAAAGGCTGTTATGTTTGATGTAGATGGGTGCTTAATACCTGAGTTGAACATCTCGGTTTCCAGAGGCGCATCAGCCATCTCTGAAGTGCTCTCCCACCTAAAGAGGCACCAAGAAGGAAGCTAACACTCCCTCACTGCCACCTACAAGAATATTGCCCAACCTTGCACAAAACAGGGCCAGCAACTGCTGAGGACGCCAGGACATAAATCTGGAGGCAAGAGCTCATGGCGAGGTCGAAGGGCTGGTGCCAAATCAGCCAATGACCTAACGCTTGGCTGCTCTGGATAGCATTACTGCTCCACAGAAAGGGTGACAAAAGCAAAAACAGAAGTACCAAACCCCAAATCCTCCTCAAGTAATTACTGCAAAAATCATAATCCAGGGAATTATTTGGTTATCAGTCTGAGAGTTACTGGACTCAAGATTTAAGACAGGCAAATCATTCACTGGACTACTGTTACCCAGCTCAAATGCCTCTTGTGTTTGGAGGGGCTAGGAACCAAGCACTAAAAAAAGCCCCACTGCTTATAGCAAATTACTGATGTGATCTCCCACAGAGGACAAACTGGGGGAGGGAATGGCAGGTTTTCCTACTGCAGCAAACAGCCAGGCAAGATTCTTTGTGTTTCTTATCAGCTGAATGTCCATGTATGCTAATTATTTCATTAAAAAGAAGAAATCTATCCATTTCACTCCATTCATCTTACTGAGGAGAATGTGAGACAACCAAAAATGAGATCAGGTCTGTCTCTTCATTTTGCTAATAGAAAGGAGGGAAAAACTGAATGTAGAGGCAGAAATGTTTAGAATAGATCGAAGAACAAATTTTGTTCAGTTTTGTTGCACTGAGCTGGACCATTGCATTGCCACCACGGGAGGATGAGAAACCACCAAGTTTCTGAGCAAAACACTGGAAGCTCAAACCAACATGACCACGGGGTCACTATGGTCAGCAGTAAATATTTGGGAACTTTGAAAGGGATAAAAAAAAGCTACGAATGCCAGTTCCCAGATGCACCTTATCTAACCATTGTGGAGCACGTCAGTGGGGAAAAGTGCTGGTTCCCTCCAGCACCTCTGTTACAAAACAGACCTTGCTGTGCTATGTCCTTAGCGTGCCACAAAATGCCCTGTCCGACTTAGTCCTCAAGAAGCCCGTCGGAAAAGAAATGGAAAGCAGTTTAAAATAGCTTCGGATAATCTAGTGTGTACAAAACACTTGAGACATGCTTTTCTTACACGAACTCAAGCCAAAACTCTTAGGAAGGGCAGTTGGGTTGCATTTATTTATGCAAACGTGCAACATGCCCAGCTTTAAAACGGTGCTTGTGAAAACAGGCAGGATCTGGGTGATACGAGAGCGATACCACAAGAGCCGAAATGCTCCTTGCACACAGATGGACACAATGAAGAGCAGTGAACGCCACAAACCAAACTACCTCCCCTGCAAGGATGCGTCTCCTCTAAGTCTCCAAATACATGTTTGCTATCTGGAAACACACAAATTTTATGTGCATTATGCATGCCTGTCTCTGTGTACAGATAGACTTTTCCCCCCCTTCTTTTAGGGTGAAGAAAAAAAAAAAAAAAATCACTATTGCCACCACGTGAGCAGCCATGGAAAAAACCCAGAGGTTTAAAACATAGTCCGTTACTGCCATCTTGTGGCTGAAGCCCGAGAGCGACAAGCGTCGGGGAAGGAACAAAAAGGGATTTTGGTGGAGCTGGAGAAGTCATGATTTCCATAACCTCCACTTCTCTTCCCTGACATTTCCAAATTAAACAGCTCAAATGCAGGTGGGGGTAGGAGAGCAATATCCTTGACTCACTGACTCAGATGCAAACAGTGGGAAATTAAGCACAGTAGGGCTGTATAACCAATTATTTTATGTAACCAGCTTTAAGACCATCAGGAACTTAGCACCAATTTGCTGGAATAACTCAATGCTTAAGAAACCAGCAGGTTGTTTTTCCTCTAAGTTGTTGTGCTGACATTTTAGTGCCAGATGCCCAAGACTTATTTCCTTAAAAATTAACAAGCTTTTCCAAGCTATGGCCCTCAATGACTTGTCAACAAGAGAACCTTACCCTCCCTACTAAAGTGTAGTTTTAGCTTGGTGCACAGAAATAGATTCAGCCATTAATTTTCTCCCCATTTTTAGCATGGCAGCAATAAATTCATTCACAGATTTTTTCTTCTGTCACTGACTATTAAGAAAGAGAACTTCCACCCTTGTTTTTAGAGAATTAAATACTTAAAGAAATGGATTCACCAGCTCTACAAGGGAATTCAAGCTTGGATTATATATATATATATATATATAAAATTATACAGAATCTCAAAAAAGGCAACAGTAGTAATTTTTTTACCGGTGGGAAGGGTTTCAGTTCCTGCTGTTTTCTTAAAATGACTGAACTATGCATTCATTTAATCAGAGATCTAAAATCTAAGAAAACTAAACTCAGTTTCTTTTGTAATCCAAAAAACATAAACTTCTCAAACTACTAAATTCTTTTTTTTTTTGAAAAGAAAATTAGCATAGCATTTATCCCCACACAATTTAAAAACTTTTTGAATTGGAAGCTGGTTTTAAGCTTTCTGCAATTAATTGGAAAACAGGTTTCATGCAGAGATGCTTCCAGCTACAAAACTGCCAAAAGTAAAATAGTAAATGGACTCTGAAGCACTTTGGAGCACGCAGTCAAAAGAGGAGTGGCGATTTACCCCTTCCATGGAGGACCATAATACTGAACTGGTAGCACTGAGAGAGAGAAGAAAAAGGGGGACACTGGAGCTGAAATGCAAACCAGCAGCTGAAAAACTCAGATTAAGCTAATCCTTCTCACAAACTGGTGCAGAGTTAGTGAAAACAGCAGCTCAGAGCATGTCAAAGAGCCCTTGGCACGTTCCAGCAGCCAGGCCCCTATAAACACCTCACATTCAGCATCTACACTCATAGATTTTGTAGAAGTGTCCCTGAGAAAATAAATCCAACTACATCCAAACAGGACCACACAGTTCTGTCACCTCTACCCTCACACCTTTTCTCTTGCCAAGAGGGCCTACCATCAACTCGCAGTTATTTCTTGCTTTTTATCATCAAAACAGTCTCACTGTTAGGGCAGGGAAGAAAACCCTTCCCCATGAACATCATTCAATACTCTGAGTTTGAAAATCACTTGGAAGCTTTCAGAGCTGCTGTTTGTGATCACTGATGGATTGCTGTCGGTCACCTACCTGCTTGCCAAATGGAGGTGCCCAAGTCTACCTGGGGAGACTTTCTGGCACCAGCAAAGCCCAGGGCATCTTCTAAAAACTGTATCTTCTTGCTAAACCGCATCTCCAAGATTGGGATGGCTTCAGGCATCTTCGCTGACAACAGCCGGTAGGAGGTGTCGGGCTTACCAATAAACCTCTGGCGAATGCTGATTTCATACGGTGTATGAACTCTGATATCATCTACATCTTTTGATTCAAACCGGTGAATGACCTGAGAATTGCAGTCACTGATTTCCAGGCCGGAAGCGAGGAGCGTGAGTTTTCCTGGCTTGACATTTGAGTCTGTTCTGTGGGTGATAATAACTGGAATTCTAATTATGATTCCTTCCTGGTTCTTTGAATCGGAAACTGTGGCAGTTTCCTTTGGCTTGGCTTCCAATGGTGCTTTCCAGAGCTTGCTGCTAAATGGCCACCAAGAAGGAGATTCGAGTTCAGTCAACAATCTAGAGGAGAAAAGAGCCTGTTAGAAGAATGAAAGCCAATAGGGTCATGCTATCCTACCAATTCAAAGCAAATTACCACAGAAGCAAAGATTCCTTATTCCTGAATCCAGCACTCTGTTATTTCACATCTCAATCTTATTCACAGCTTACCAGCATCCATACATTAAAAACAGAAAAAGCTTTCCCACATCCGCTATTATATTGGAAAGTGGTCCCAAAACCTCATTGTTCTCATGTGAGAAATCCAGCTTCCAACTAGATTTATTCAAGCCAATCTACACTCATCTCTTGAGCTAACACTGCCTTTTAGCTCAACGTTTCCACACTTGGCACTCAGTCCTTTTTTTTTTTTTTTTTCCTCCTCTCTCTCTATTCCTCTCGGCCTCAGCCCCACAAGCTGTTGCCACCCTTTACCCTAACTCCCAAATTCCCATTGCAAATTATAACAATGCAGGTGCAAAGCTCAGGCTGAAATACCTAAAAGAGATTGCCCGCTGGGTCCCACCTCGTGTTGAATATTGGCTTAGCTCTCTATGGAGACGGGCCTCATTGCTGGCAAACCACTGCCTTAGCTTAAAGGTAATTGGATTCACTTTATGGAGGAATTAGGCAACTTCCCCAAGGCAGACTATATAGTCAGAACGAACACAGGGACTCAAGCTTCTTATTTCTAACCATGAAGGTGAACTGCAGGCAAGAAAGATGTACCATGTGTGTGTGTACAGCTAAAAGGAAGAAATAATAAAATGTGAGATGTGATAACACCTTTGCATTTTTTAATCAACACAGCCCATTCCCTGTTCTGGGGTCTTCTCCCAAGGAAGAATAAGCATCACATATCTCTCTAGGTCTAAGGTTCCACCAAAAAAGAAATGGGAATGAGAGGAAAAGCAGTAGTTTTAGCTTTAATTTCCAAAGTGTTGTGTAGCCCAACTGTGAGCATCCCTCTCTGGGTCTAGATGGGTTAAAGCAGAGACACACACCTATCACACTCCTTTTCTCTCATTCTCTCCATGACCCCTATCCTTCCCCCAAATTCATCCTTAATAAAAGAGCAAGCCCTCAGGAAGGGTAGAAAGAAGCTGGGATCATTATATTGAGCTGTCTTGAGGAACATCTGTAGGAAAACACAAGTTCTACACCACGTCACCTTCTACAAATGTTTTCTCCTCTCATGGTTAAAATCTCCATGCGTAGTAAGAGAACAAATCCCACTCAAACACCTGAAAGGCATGAGATGCCCCATCCTGCCTAGCAGGATGACTAGGCCCTGGAAGGAAGTCTTTGGGGCTAACCACATCTCCCCACACAATTGACAGTACCTGCATAACCCCATCTCTGCCACCATGCAGTGGATTTTCATACCACGCACTGGTCCAGCAGCTACCTCCTCACCCACCCACTCCCCATTTCTGTGTAGGAAGAACACACCCTGGGATGCATCTGCTGCTCAAACAACCCCCTGGAAAACAGCAGAAACCTGCCTGGAAGCTACAAACCAAATGGGTCCAACAAGACCCTTTACAATAAGGCTTCTCAACATGTCTTTCAAGCACTGGTGGAACAGGAATGTCATCCCCCCGAGGTACAAAACAGGTTCTCAAGCAACCAGTAGGAGGAAAGAGGTTTTGTTTGAACCAAACCAAAAAAATAGCTCCAATAAAGGTCTTCTACCCCAAAAAGAACCATAGGTAGTCTAAAGGCTAGAGACCAGGCATGTTCCACCAACATGCCAGCTGCAGAGAACACCCCAAATAAAGCCAGAACACCCCAAATAAAGCCAGATAAGACTTAGAGATACATCTAAGGAAACACTGTCATTTTGTAATGTTCCAAAAGACTATTAATGACATTAATATCAGAGATGAAAGCCTTATCAGACTGAAATCTTAGTGCTTTCTTGGTATTTTGGGGAGCATGCTTGATTTAATTTGCATTAAAAGTTTGCTGTGAAAAAGTACTGTCCGATAAACCACGCACCAGAGCAGTGCTGTTCCCAAGATACTTTCGCTGAAATAATTTATTTTCCATGAGAGAATCAGAACACAGTTCTACAGAAGACTTTGCAATTTTAAATCTTGTTTGATTTGGTTGCAAATACAGTCTAATCTGAAAAAAAATGCTCTAGCTGAACACACTTTGGCTACCAGCTATTGGAAGATGTGTACCAGCTTCAAAACAGACCTACTTAAAGAAATTAATCTGCTAGGAAAAGCAAAAAAAGACATCTTGTAAAAAAAAAAAAAAAAAAAAAAAAAAAAAAAAAAANTCAGTAAACCACTGAATTCATGAATAATAAAGGCAGAATGAATTGTTCTAAGAGTCTACTCCCAACTACAGCTCGGACATCAGATATTTATGTAGATAGCATGCGAGATGAGTAAGATGAGTAATGAGTCTGGAGCTCTCGGCTGCCCTCTGAAAATGCTTTCCTTAAATAATAATAAAAACATAGTGAAAAAAAGGTAACAGCTCTACAATAACAGAAGTTGAAATGACATAGTATCACAGATTTAGGGCTGAATTCTGAAACTACAAGGTTCAATTGAAGTTCAACTTGGAAAAAGAAGATAAAAAATGGGGGAAAGGCCCTGTTAACGAACACTCTCTTCCAAATTAAAAGTCATACTCTAATGTTCCTCCTGATCTTATTTCTACAGGCCACAAAGCATGTTTTCTGTCTTCTTTTTAGTATATAAATAATAATAATATATATATGTACACACAAGGATTTGGGGGCCAATGTCAACTTACAAAAAGTTATTAAATCCCTCATGTAAAACAGATTGGCTTCTTCACATTTCCTATGGGCAAAGAATGTGCGCTGGGTTACTTTTAATCCCTTTGTCCATTTGCCCATCCTCTCCCCTCTTTCCCAAGAGACTGACATTCCGGTCACACAACGCCAGGTTTTGCAGGAAGGTTTTTCTGCTCTGCAGACCTAACAAGTGGTCTAGCCAGCTTCCCTTGGCTTCTGCGGAGAGGTCAGTGTGAGTACATCAACAAATTACAACCACTCCTTAAAATGAAAATTAGCAAAGTGCCTTGCCCTCTCTAATATGAACATATTAAAAGAGAACCAGTGAATGCGGTTTTATGCTTAGTTTTGGTCTCCAAACATCTGCTAGCAAGATGTACTCAGCTGTATGTACCGAGCCCTACACAAGTGCAGAAACTGGTGCACAGAACATTTGATAGAATTAATAATCTGAAACAGCCCACACAGACAAGCACAATAAAGTCGATCAAACTTTTAAACACAAAAAGGATGATAAAGGGGCCAATGTGACACAGCTTATGGGAAAACACACACACAGACAAATGATATTAGAAATAAGTGTTAGAACTTGCCCAAAAAGCACAGTGCAAAATAAACAGTTTGGGTAATAGCTTCTGAATTCTGTTTTAGTCTGCGAGCAAGCTGGTTAAACTATAAGATTGTAGATAAAACAGAATCTCAGCAAACACTTGGTCAACCCCTTCCTTCATTTTCCCCTCTTTAAATCAAAGCATCTAACGCTCCAGACTCACAAAGACAAAATAATACCACCCAAGGTCCAAGCCCAAAACAAAGCTGTCTTCCAAAAACAATGAGCAGGTATTTATTTTCCTATTCACTGTTTATTGCTACAGAGCTTTAAAAGCTATTGCTGAAGCTTTCAGTTATCTTGGCTTTTCATTAAAGGGCACAGAGAATATTGCCAGAATCACTGAGAAATCAACACTTTCTTTAGACATGATACCCATCTGAAAACACATGTTTCTTCCAAAAAAAAATGGTTTGAACTTTATTGTGTGTATTTCTTTATGCAGCCATCTAAGGATCCACAAAGAAGCTCAAAGCTACATATCTTCAAACATTACAATGCTGCTCTTAACCTTACTGTCTATTTTGGACTGCCAACTTGCAGTACACAAAGTAGCATAGAAAAAAATCACTTTAAATGTTAATCACTGAAAAGCAAAGTGCTTTGACCAAGACATTTACTGTTCACACTGACTTCCCCAATGACTAAAGACAAGCAACATCTCAAAGGTGCACTTATCCTAGTTACCTAACTTCAGCATTTTGTGGCTAATTTTTTGGAATTACTTGGTTTAAATGCCTAATTGAGACTACCACAAATAGCCTAGAATTGGAGTGGGAAAGATTCACAATCCTGGCGCTCTGGTTCTTGCATCACCAGACCAGAGACAGAGCTCAGCATTTTGCTAAGAGTTGCACAGGACACTCCATTTTTTTTCTTTATAAAATGAACTAATTCCATAGAGATCTAAAGGTAGGGATTATTTCATAGAAGGCTAAAAGCAGAGCAACTTGAAAACACAAGTAAGAGATCCCCTGTTTCTACAACCATTTCTCTGACTACATCTGCACCACAGGCCCTGTCCTCACTGCTGCTCTCAGCCTGACAGCTAAGTTCTTTTGAAGAAAAGGGAGAATATAGAGCCCTCAGCCACATATACTCTGTAGGTAAAGAGTAACCTAGTTATTTTTACACATGGAGAAAGTGTCTCCTGCTGGTTTTCAGTGGGAGCATTTATAGAGGAAATAAATGTTTTTTGCTCTAACTATCTGCCCATTTTCTCAAAACTTACAGGTATTTAACAATTTGGAGATTTTAACCATTTCTATCATTCTGCCAGCTGTGGCCGAAATCCACAAAGGGTCTCCAAAGTTATTTGAAAGACAGAGGACAGGCATAAAGACACAAGTATAACTTCCCGAGGAAGAAGAAAAAAAAAAAAGAGGGAGGACAGAAACAGAGCAACAAAACCTTACAGCAAGAACTAGATTTACCAAAGACCATCATGAGCTTGAGCTTTCACTGAAAGTCAACAGAGTTTAGACCTAAAGAGCTTTGTGGATCTGCCCCTGAATTGCTGGACACATACAGTACAATCTCACAGCTCAGCTCAGAGGATACAGCAGTACCTGTCTGCGACATCCATATCGCCTTCGATTTTGTTCAGTCCTCTCATGATGTTATCAAACTGCTCGCCCTGGTAATGCAGCACTTTGGCTGTGTCCTCCAGCCGTTTCTGCGAACCTGCCAACAAGCCAGTCAGTTCCTTTCCTTTTGTGGATTGCAGAGCCCCAGCTTCTGCTCCTGTGCATTGGTTTGACAGTAGCTGCTCCCTCCAGAAATGCTCAAGGATGTTGAACACCACATTTCTGTTCGGTTGCAGAGAACTGAACCAGTGCTTAGTATTCTTCTCCAAAATGGTGAGGGAGCTAAAGATTAAATTTGAAGATTCTTTCTTGATCTCGCTGATACCAGAAAGATGGAAGTTGATCAAAAGTTCACCAGTTTTGTCAGCTGTAAATTTGATAGCAACAGGAGTCAGTGAGAGTCTGCCAGAGACCCATTGCTTGCTGGTGTCCAAGTAGTACGAACAAGGCCAGCTATGGATACGGATCTCTTCGTTCATCAGCTCGCCGTTCAGTTCCTCTTCTGTAAGAACAACACTCTCAAAGCCAGAGGGAGAAACTAGAATAAGAGACAGAAAAAATACGTAAGAAGTGATTCTTATCACTTTATAAAAGCTGAAGTTATAAACATACTCCTTATAAATAACTGCTCAAGTCCACAGAGGGCTTCCTGTGTTCTCCCAGTATCATTTCAGGTATGCAAGCAAGACAGGTACGGCAACAGCTGGAGGTGAATTATGAAATTTGGCAAATATCCCCAGCCAGGTGAATATTTACTTCAGAAAGACTTGCCCTTTCAAAATAGGGCTGTTACTGATATCATTATCTCCATAACAGCACTGCTGCCCATGCAATCATCTCGTATTTCAGCACAGGATTTAAAAAGATGATTTAAAAAGACACATTTACAAATTACTGTTGGATTAACAATGGACATTTAATATATGTTGTGCCATGAATGTTTTGGACAGGGGAGGCTCTTTATAATTAGATTAATCTAAGCACGAATATTCATATGTTTATATATTTAAGTGGAAGGGAAACTATTAAAAAAAACAAAACAAAAACAAAACAAACAAACAAAAAAACATCACAGATATCAGCACTCAGACTTGTTACAAATACAACCCAAAATGTTTGGCCAACATATTCAACAGCATGAGTAAAACAAAATCCCCTACCGACCAAAACGCACACTTATTGAAAAAGAGAAATAACTCATTTAGAAATGGAATAATATTCTTCAGAAACCACAGCTATCTCAGATCCTCACTCTTAGTCTCAGGAACAAAATGAAAAATAACTTATAAATCTCAAGTGGATAATAAAGTTTCTGGTTTCAATGCCCATATTGGTTTTACAGATGCAAATGAACTGACACTCTTCAGCTCAGCATGAAGAAACATAATACAGAGGGCAGTGGTGATTTCACTGCACCTCCCTGACAGCACATGCTTTGCTGGGAGCCTGTGATGGCATTTGCTGACACAACGTTAATCCCATCAGACTTACTCACTGCCACCTGGAATCCCAGCAAGAAGACACGGAGATGTCACATGCCCCAGGCCTGCCTTTCTGACATCAAAACAATCCCAAATTTGGAACCATAACTTAAATGAAATGTGTCTAGGTCTGCATCTCTTCCCACACTCCCCAGGAGGCTTCTTATATTCACGGTCAGGCTGCTGCCTGTAATATTTCCTTCAAAATCTTAAGAGTTTTCAGCATGAACATTAAAGAGCAATTACATTCCACAACTTCCTTGTGATCAGCCATTAAGTAATAGTAATTCTATTACACATTATCTTCTGAACGCCTTTGATGTATCACAGTACAATTTATGGATCAGGGCTATAGTATTATCTCCTTGTGTTCTGCTACTTACATGGCATAATAAATGATTCCCAGGACAAAACCCCAGTCCAACTGATACAATTTATACTAACACCACTTAAACCTTTGGCTTCAATATGATCTGCTCCCCTTAACGAAATGTCTAGGAATTCTAAATCCCAAGAGAGAAAAAAAAAACCAGCTAATGGTGCTAAAAGTTTGCACATTCGCATGGACCCCTTAACCCAAACACTGGGTCCAGTTTCCAAGACTTGTTTTAATCACAGACATTTAAAACTTCATCATTACTGAAATAAGAACTACTCATGTTGGGTCATATTCTGTAAAGAGAGACTTCCCACCATCCATTGGGCCATCAAAATTGGAAGAAAAACTAGAGAAATCCAATCTAAAACAGTCGTTATAATCAACAAAACAATGATAAGTTCTAGCTTAAATATATTTAACAGCTTTATCAATTGTATGCGGCATAGTTCGGAGAAAGAGGTAAAACTGCTTGCCTCAATTCCTTCTTCTAAAAATAAAGGTGATTTCCTCTAACACAGTGAGGTTAGATCAGACAAATTTGCTGAGACAATGTATTTTTTCCCCTCATTCTGGGCTCTGTGAGTAGCCAAAAATTGCAACATTTGTTTAAAGGTTATATGAAAAAAAATCACCGAAAATCAGAAAAAAATACCTTTTAACAGTAAAGCGTGATTGTAGAGAAAGAAGTATTAGCAGTGGGATCCCAGAACTGTAATAATCAGAAAAGCAGCTTTTCTGAGATATTTTAGGTAGGAAAAGCTTAGGTGGGAAAAGTTATGTGTATACTTTCTGTTACTACCACCAATAATTGCATCAGTTTAAGCAACAACATAAATTAGATTATTATTGCAATCAAAAGCAGGGACAATTAAAATAAAATCAAATAAATTTTATTTTATTAAAAATAAAAATAAATAAATAATGTTAAAGTTTTATCAACAAGTTGTTTCCCTGCTTGAGCAGTGGGGTTGGACTAGATCTCTAGAACTCCCTTCCAACCTCAACCATCCTGGGATTCTTTGAGTTACAAATTGCAAATTTACATTAAAAGGCAGTTGTGATATAGCTAGATCCCAACCCATATAAAGTAGCCAACATCCTTTTTTGGCTTGTCTAGTGCAACTTTGGTACTTGCACCAAAGTACCTGAACTTCTGAACGCCTCCTGTCAGTACCTTGCTCCTTTTAAGCTATAGTGCCAAAGATTTATAAATAATGATGAAACAGAGAAACGGAAAGATTATACGTCTTGCACAAGACCACAAGGGAAAGGTGGAACCAAATGCAGGCTTTCCAGTACTCACTGCTGGGACAGAACCAGCAAAACAACTCCTAGACCTGGCTAGCAACAATATCAATCTTCAAGCACAACTGTACTAGGGAGGGATGGAGAATTTTAAACAAACTAGGGACTCAACTTTTGTTAAATCTCAGCCTGAAGCCTGTTTTCAAATGCTCATAGCTCCACAAAGACACAAGCAGCTCCTCATCAAGATCACACTTCTTTTCAAGCTTCCTTTCTACCATTAAGGCTTTTAAATATTAATATCTGCTGTGGTCTCACAACTGAGCCATACAAACATCTTCCTAAACCATATTCCAGTTTTCTTACCTCTATCCACACACACTGGGCTCTCAGGCAGCCTTTTGGAGGCTGCGATCTTTACAGAACTGTCCATCTACAAGCAGACTTGTATTTCTTCCTCTTCAGAGTTCAAAAGAGAGGGTGAAAAATTGCAGCTGAAGTAAAAAACACACTATGCCCATTACCAAAAAAAGTATACATACAAAGACTAGAGAAGGTATGTTTAATCCTGGACCCAAGAACACGTCCTCTCACACCAGAAGACTAAAAGCATTCATCACTCGACCTAGGTGTATATATATGTGCATGCCTTAGGTCATATGACTTTTGACTCACCTGAAAGCTCTGAGGACTGAGAGTTGCCTTCTTTTTATGCCTGGGGCCAGGATTTGCCAGTAAAGATTATTTCATAATTAAATCAGCACTTATGTTCCAATACATAACAAAGTTCTAATCGCTACAACATTTACACAACTTTTTTTTCCTTTTTCAGAGATGAAGTGTGAACACTACATAAACGTAAAAGCTCATGAGGAGAAACAAACATGAGCTCTATTCATTAATAGAAACAAGTCAACAATGCTGTAGAACACAAGCTATTGTTTAAGAGCACTCAGCAATATACTACGATTTGACACAAGACTTCAAGTAGCCTGATTAAAACAGGAAAATTGACCAAAGTGAAAAAAAAACCAAAACTTTACAGCCTTCTGAAGTTACTTGGAAAATGTCATTAAGTATGTATTTCAACCGTGACAATCACACATTGTTGCTTACAAATTTCTGAAAAGGTGCCGAGTTGCGTTTATATTTTTTGAGCTGCTAAAAACCACGCTTTTGTAACCCCATCCTCCTTGAGTCAATCTCAAAGAAACTTTTTTTTTTTTTTATCTGCTGCTAGTGTGCTTTGCCTTTAAACTTGCTTCTAATTCTCCCATGCGAGCTAGCATAGAACCTACACAAAGAGCAACTTACTATGCTCAGTCTGGTCAAAGAAAGGCAAAGTTATCATTAACACCAACTTCATCACTGACACAAACAGTAAATTACGTGTTAAACATCAAATAACCCAGGTACTGTCATTCAAAAGGAAAGTATTTTTTTCCTTATATCTTCTGAACTTTGACAATCATATTTCAGAAATCCTGAACTACGGACTTTCTGACAGTTCAACTGTTGAATTAGGATAAATAATTATTACTTGAAATCCTGGACCTTTCCCTAGTTCCCCCAGTAATACTGTTTCGACCCCATCACTTGTAGTTGAGCATTATATCAGTGTCCTTGCTGTTCCTCCTAAAACATGGCTGGGAATGCCCTGCATGACAAGACATCACTGACAAAGTCTCACCAAGAATAGCACATACCTGCGCTTAGGGAAAATAAATAAATAAAGAGCTTAACAAACGGACATAAATAAGGATTGCTGGGAAAATCTAGAAGTACCAAGCACAACTAAAAGGAACATAGTTCATTTAACTTAGCAAAATAAAAGGTCACAGGATAGGAGAGGGACTCATAGCTGAAAAGGCAATATGGAAAAGGAAAGGAGGAAATGAACGTAAAGGAAACTACACAGTGTGATCCAAAGGACCGGGCAGGCAGGAAAAAAAAAAAAAAAAGCTTTAAATAATTTATAATCACAGTTAGGAATAGGTTTATTAAACTTCACAGTATTACAACCCTTAAACCCATGCATATAGTGGAAGAGGTTGGAAGACCTAAATATTTTCATCATGAATTCATTCAAATTTGCTACAGAACTATGTTTTTGTCTACACGTTTGCCTACAGTAATGCTGCCATAGACATTCTCTCCTGATAGGGGTTACCAAACATGGATATTTTGTTCACCTCCCACAGTAACTTACGAATCACCTCTTTTTTTGAGTCAAACCAAATTCGTATTTTTAACACAGCAGTGCCTCAGCAGTGAATGCAATAGCATAGACAGTTATATATATACGTATAAAGCAAAAACTAGGGTTAGAAACAAAAATATGTGGATTATGTTTCCGGCTGTGTCACCACATTATATAAATTCCTCAGCTAATATATAACTCCGTTGCTGCTTCTATAAAAAGGAGGTGACTCACGCTCTCTTGCGAAGTGCTTTGAGATCATTTAATGAAACTAAGTATTAATAAGCGCCCCAGGTGCGAGAAGATGCTTCTGCGTATGCCGCTCGAGTGCAATGACACCTTGCACACAGAAAACAGTCACTTTGCAACCTGGTTACCTCAGAGCTTCCACAACCCAGTCACAGATTCATCTGTCCTTGTTAATTATTCATGTAACATCCCACACTTGCTTTCTGCACATGTTTCTGATGCATTAGTGTATACTTTTCATTCTCCTTCATGCCTGATTTTTCCTTAGGATCAGTATCTTTGCTTGTTTATTTGTGGGCCCAACAGCCCCCACCATAGAAATATTTATAAAGCCTAACAAATTACACTCCCTTCCTTTTTATCAAGGATTTAATGCGATGCCCCACCAGGCTTCTAATGTTGACTCTACAAGACACAAAGTATTGAGGGGCGACACACCAAGACAAGCAACAAGAGAGGATTAACTCTACTTCTTTACTATGGCACATGGAGAGATTCAAATCCAATATCTAAATAAATAAATAAATAAAACAGATCCAAAAATAAAACAAGAAAAACTTATATTTATTGGCCTATACTCTCCCAGTATCAGAGAAAAGCTCCAGACTGAGGAACTCTCTCCTGATCTTCCCATGCATGCATTAAAAGTACAGAGCAATGCAAAGCAGTAGGACAACAACAGCTAAATTTTAGGAGGGTGTTAAATAACACTGTCTCAGGGCCCGCTCCTTAACCCACACCAGGTCCCACAGCATCCAAGCTAAACCTCATCAGCCTTATGATATAGCCTAAGCAACCGGTCAAACCCAAAACAGACACATCTAAACTCCCCAAACCTTGCTCCTCTCTCCTCCCATCGTGTCCCACCTCATGTGAAGGATCAGCTGTCGTCCCAAAATTTCTTCCTCTCTCTTTCTCTTCCCCCAGACTATCCCCACTTCCTACTGTTTCTTTTCTCACTCCAAGATGAACCAACCACCTCCCAAAAAGAACCTTCCACCCCTTTCTAACCTATAATCCCCAATGTTTCCCAATACTGGATGAGCTCCCTGTCTGCCCCATCCCCTTCCACAAGCCTAGGTGAACTCTCCCCAAACCTCTTCTTCTCCACTTCTAAGCCAGACCCCTTCCCAGCCCCCATTCCTTCCCCTCCTACAGAGCCAGGACAACCTCCCCTTCCCTTACCTTGGCCAGACACCTACTCTCCATCTCCACCCCTCCCTTCCTCGCAGCTCCCCCACTCCCTATTCCTTCCCCTAGCCCAGTTCCCCACCTCTCATCTTCAGCCCTTTCCCAGAATTAGGCCACAAACCTCCTTCCACATCCATGTCCAGATACTACCCAATCTCCAATCT
This sequence comes from Crypturellus undulatus, assembly GCA_013389825.1. NCBI lineage: Eukaryota > Metazoa > Chordata > Aves > Tinamiformes > Tinamidae > Crypturellus > Crypturellus undulatus. Next base: position 234,065 of record VWPW01015200.1, read on the forward strand.
TCCTTCAAGCCAGACTTGCTCCATCTTCATCTCTTCCCCTAGGTCTACTCCAGACACCACTAATCTCCGGTGCAGATCAAAATCCTGATCTCCAGCCCTCTCTAGAACCGTAGACATACTCTCTCCATCTTCACCTCCCTCAAGCCTAGATTAGACCCCCCCCCGATCTCCATCTCTCCCTCCCCCCCCTTCCTAGATCAGACCCCGCATCTCCACCTCCCACAACCTCGAACCGAACGGGACCGAACTGAATCGAATCGAACTGAATCTGTTATTTTTATCTTTATCCTTATCCTCACGTCCCGGTCCCGGTCCCAGCCTCACCTGCCGCCCAGCGCAGCAACCGTCACCCACTCCGCGCCTGCGCCCGCCGCGCGTTCCTATTGGCCGAGCCGCCGCCGCCCGGTCCGTGCCCTTCTCTCCCCGCCGGCATCCCTGCCCACCACGCGCTTAGGTTCCGGATCCCGCCGCGGGCTCCTGCTGCTTCCAGCCTGCGCGGCTCGCCTCGGGCTTCATCTCCGCACCGAGGGGCTGCTAAGGGGTGAGTATCCGCCGCCTTTCTGCTGTGTCCCCTCCCGCAGGACGCGGACATGGTGGGCAGGCGGGAGAGGAGCTGTGTGCACCGCCTAATGGCGTCCGGCCCCCGGAGCGGGGTGAGGCGGCGGCGCCTCAGGGCGGTTCCATCACCCCGCGGCGGCTCCTGGGGCCCGAGGCCTCCCCACATCCTCCCTCTCCATCCCCATCCCCTTCCCACCCAATCACGGTTGCTTAGGAATTTTACCCTGTTAGTCCCCGTCTTTTAGCAGCTTTGCCCTTGCTCGTTGCCCTTCTACATGCTCGTTTTGCATGTAGAAACCGCCTGCCTGATAAAGAAGAGTTTGACGTGTGTGTGTGTGTATGTACATACACACGTATACATACATATGTCTCTCTGTATGGATGTATGTATAGGTGTGTATATGCATATTATATAAATATTTATAGGTAACATTTTTATATATACGTACACATATAAAAATACAAATATACACATTTATAGATATATGTAGATATATGATATTTGATATAGATATATCAAATGTGTGTTTACATACATATGTCTATGTGAAATATGTATGTACATACAATCTATATACAGTGAAGATAAACACAGATTTGATATAAATAGATTATACCCACTTTTGGTATTTTTAGATACATGTTTATAGGTTATATATACATATGTGTGTATATGTCAATATACAGACACCTATGGATGTCTATATACATATATATATATATATGTGTATATACACATGCATGTGTGTATAAACGTAGATGTTGTGCGGAAAATTCTCGCTGTCCAGAAGTGAAATGTCCAAAAAGGAGACAGCGGAGACCTAAGACTTTATTCGAATAAAGGGACAGTCCACCGGGCACAGATCTTAAAGCTTTATTCGAATAAACGAAGAGTCCACCGGGCATATCCCTGTGGGGTCTCTCAAATTGGTGGGGGACACAGCCCCCCTTTTATCCTATTTCCCGACGAGAGACGCCCTCTCCTTTTCCCCATTGGCCAAGGTACTCAGGAGTTACAGCCTTCCCGGCCCGCCTACACCAAACTCCTGTCTCCCTCCTCCTGTTCACACCTAAGGTCAACTGACTCCTTTGTCCCCCTTGCTGAAGAATGAAGGGATTTGCCCTATTTCCCCTCTTTGTAAAGGCCCTCAACTCTTGGCAGATGTTCTTTTGTGCCCCTCAACTCATGGCTCCACTCAGTCTCCTGCTCCTTTGTCCTGCTCTTCAGACAGGCTGTGGGGGAAGCTCCTTATTTGTAAAATCACGCACCTGAGCTTTCCTCACAATGTTTAATACATACCTCTGTGTGTGTATATACATATATAAACGCACACATAAACCTTATTTTCTCTCTCCATAAAGGGGTGAGTCCCAACACCATCTCTGGACCACAGCAGTTTCCTAGAGGAGCTGATATTTGGATTTTTTTTCTACCTTTTCTCACTTCTTCGTTAATTCATTTGGCAGGGACACCCCCCTGACACTGACGTTCCTGTTATTTCAGGAAAGTTCAGCCTTGCTGCGGAGTGTGAGGAGAAAGAGCAGCATCTTCACCCCTTGCACGTGACTTCGCTCCTCACCACCACCGTGACACATGGAGGATCCTCACTAACCCCACGCAGTGGGATATTCCTGGACCACCTTCTGTTTTGCCATTGGGCATTCGTATTTTTCCCTCAGTTTTCACAGATGCAGGGAATCAAACCACATTTTTAATTTTTTTTTTTTTTTTGTAATATCTGGTCAGCCCGGTCTTGGCTAAGCCAGGAACGGTACCGGCCTGAATGGACAGGGCAACATTTGCCTTTTCCACTGCATTTTTTCGTGACTACAGCAGTTCATCTCACACTGCATTCTGCCTCCCAACAGGACACGTTGACTTTATTGAAAAGGTAGACTCATTCACTTACTCAGACTTTTTCCGGGATTATTTGATTCCCAACCATCCCTGTATTTTCTCAGCTAAATTCACAGAAGGCTGGGGCAGCAGGAGAAACTGGGTTACTTGGGATGGGAAGCCTAACTTGGATTATCTGTTGCAGAAATTTGGTAAGTTGTGACTTTTTTTTAATACTCAACTGAAACATGTTCACTAAATCCTAGTGCCCATTTTTGTTGCTTAGGAATTGAAGCACTAGTGAAAACTGTGTAATTTCTCCATTTTTTAAAAAAAATCAATGCATTCATCTTCTGTACTTACTCATGGTTTTGTTTCACTTGGATTCTCATCTTGAGTTAATTTTGTTAATAAAATAAAAATATAATGTAATCTAATCATACCAATTTATGTGCCTAATTTCATACAAAGGAGCAATTCCAGAGGTCAAAATATTGAATGGGCAAAGAGGAAAGTATTCTGCAGTTACAGTGAAGTATCTCTGAGTATGACTTTAGGCTGTAAGATATTAGGAATTTCATAGGAGTCAATACCCAGTTCCAAATGTAGCTTGGTAAGAAGAAATTGCAGGTCACAAAAATGACTATTCTGAGTCATGGCCTATTAGAATGGAACTGTCAGGAGTGAGCTGGGCTAGGGATTGGTCCTGTATGTATTTGTGCTGTACTTATCATGATAGTGGTAGATATTAAAAGCTGTTACAGTGCTTAAGGTTAAAGATGTTTGGTTTCAGCACCAGTTGTCGTGTTCCCAAATGAACTCATAAAGCTTATCTTTCAGGAGAGGCTATAGTTCCAGTTGCCAACTGTGATGTCAAGGAGTACAATTCTAACCCAAAGGAGCAGATCCCCTTCAAGGAGTACATAAATTACTGGAAAGAGTACATTAGAAATGACTACCGATCATCTCGAGGGTGCCTTTACCTGAAGGACTGGCACTTGAGCAGGTAAGGGAGCGCTCTGGACTCTGCAGGCATTCCCCATTCATTTCTTTTCTGTAAATGTGTCTTGCTCCTAATCTGCATTTTCTCTGTTCAGCTCTTGCTGTGAAACTCTTGGTTTTCACTTTTCACTTAAAATAGTGGAATAAGTCAGTCACCACCTCCCTCTGTTTGCTTTTCCAGTTGTCTGTCCTGTGCCCACTATAAGGAGTCTGTCTCTGTGCCCTAGGGTGGCATATGATATGGGAGGAGGTCAGGTATTTTACAAAGTCTTGCAGCTCATCTTCCCTCCTAACATTCACTCCTCCAGTCTGTCATTCAGCTTAACAATCAGCCCTGCAGATGTCTCCTCTAAATAAAACGGCTTCATCAGGGACTGTCACTGTCTTTGCCAAGATTGAAAGCATTTTCCCAGAGAATTCTTAATCTTCACAGCTTTCCTAGGAGAGAGAAAAGCACCGTTATGTACATTTTGCATGTTTAGACAGAAAACACAAAGAACGTGGTTGCCTACCACAAGTGGCGTGCTGTAGACTGGACTGGTCTCTGCTTCTGGGCTCAGGGAAACAATGTATACACATAGAAGAGTGTTTTTTTTTTTTTTTTTTTCTGAGACATCTTTCTAACACATTATTATTATTATTAAGAGCTTTCCCAGAGCAAGATGTTTACACAACTCCTGTGTATTTCACATCTGACTGGCTGAATGAATACTGGGATGCCATAGGCCTGGATGATTACCGCTTTGTCTACATGGGACCTAAAGGTTCATGGTAAGGCAGCTTGGTTTCTGTGCTCCTTACATACTCTTTAAGATAAATACTGTAGGGGATTATCACATTGTATTTCAGGACAGCCTCAGGCTGCAGAGATGGTGTAACCATGCTGTGTGTTGCTGTACCAGAACCCAGAAAGCCTTCTTTGCAGCTCATTTGGTTCTGGATATGAACTGTCTTTAATGTGATTAGCTAAAGTGTTTTTTTAAGCATACAGTTTTACTGTTTTTGAACAGTGGCATGATGTGTGCACACAGAATCTGTGAAAAGTATCAGCTAGCTCTGGTACTAGAGCAGTAAAGCCCTGAAGGGGTTCATCAGCTTCTCCTGGTCCACAGAACCATCAAAGCCTGGGAGAGACACTGATGAGTCAGTCAAATATTTTGCAGGTAGAAAGTTAAATATGATGTGTGATAAAGCTGCATTAACAGTATTCCAATCAATTCACACTGTAGAATCTTCTACCATTGAAGCATCTATGGGAGAGATTCAAAAGTGATAGAGAAGCACAGTAGATGTAACACAGTGCCAAACTGTGTAGATATAGTGATCTTTTAAAATCTTAAATAAAAAATAAGTGAAAGAAAGCTACTCTTTGGATTCATATTTGCCTGAATAATAAAGGTTGATTTCTCTATGTATGTATGAAATTTTTCACGTTAATTTACTTTATGGCTTTTTGGCATTCTCTTTAGTTAAACCTTTGAATTGTCCCGCAGGACTCCATTCCATGCCGATGTCTTCCGTTCCTATAGCTGGTCGGCCAATATATGTGGGAGAAAGAAGTGGTTGCTCTACCCCCCTGGGCAGGAAGAATACCTAAAAGATCGCCAGGGCAACTTGCCCTTTGATGTGACTGCACCCGATCTTCAGGACAGCAATGTTTACCCTCGCTATTCCCAAAGCCAACCCCCTGTTGAAATATTACAGGAAGCAGGGGAAATTGTCTTCATCCCTAGTGGATGGCATCATCAGGTTTACAATCTGGTAAGATAACTGGTGCCAAACTTTTTGGAACACAGGGAGAGAATCAGGCTGCAGGCTTGAATCAGATCAAACCTATATTGCAGCATATTGCAGGTGCTGAAAGTCCAACAGAGCTGAAAATAAGTAGAGATAAATTGTTGTAGGAAAGATTAGTGTTGGCTACTCAACATGATGACCAAGAAAAAAACCTTGGACTCAAAAGCTCCCCAGATCATTGACCACTAGAAGCCAGGACAAGATGGAAATGTATTGGGCTGGGTTTGGGTTTCTAGATATAAATTGTAGTTGACTGATAAAAATGCTAATGAAACAATTGGTCTTCATGATTACAGTCTTGTTCTTGTCTTCCACTGTCTTCTCTTATTGTTGCCCTCTGCCCCCAACAAAAATGTGTTCAGACAAAGGAGCTAGGAACATTTGTCATTTTGCAGTTTTGGACATTAAAAAGAGCCAATCTTTCAGCATAGTATTGATGCTGGCCCCCAGAGAAACATTTTACTTGCTGGGGAATGTGATTTTACTTCTCTGCATGAACAGTGAATCGACAGTTGGTCTCTTACACTTTCCTAAGTAGAGCTTAATAACTGTTCAAACTTTCTTTCTTCAGGAGGATACCATTTCCATTAACCACAACTGGGTGAATGGCTGCAATGTGGCCATAATGTGGTGCTTCCTGCAGGATGAGTTAGCAGCTGTGCAGCGAGAAATCAATGAGTGGAAGGACCCTATGGATGATTGGCACCTACAATGCCAGGTATAACAGGCAGTCAGACAGCCAATATTGTATTATTTAGAGAATCTTGCATTCTGTGGATGCAATGCACCACCTTATTAGAGCTCTAAGACATTCAAGTCCATAACCTTATATCTAGAATTAGTGCACATTTCTGAATGAACCAGAAAACAATGACAATTTAATTTCTCAAGAAATGAAATACTGCTTTAGTAAGATAATGCAAGTTAGGACGTTGGCTGAAAAACTAACACTTCATCTGCTGTTTCTCAATCATTGAGGTTAGCCTTAGCATAATGATCAATCACTTATGTAGAATCTATTTTCTGTTGCAAGATGCTATTTTCAAAAGGCATAAATAAATTGACCAGTGTTGCATGCTCCCAAGCCCTTAAGTGTGAAGGAAATATAAAGTTTATTTCTGGAGACTTTCCAAAATTAGCTTCAAAACAGCAGCCATTTGGTAGTACAAAGGCCAGTATTGCTTTGGGGGCTAGTAAGGTTTCTAGTAAGACTAAGAATATTGGTGCTATTATTCATCAAGGAGTTACAAAAAAGTTAGTTAAAAATGATTAAACTTACTTACTCATGATTGCAGATAACTGGCTTACTACAATAGTTTCTGTAATTCTTACTGTAAATAAAAAGGAATTGCTTCCTCTTCAAACTACTTTTTCCCCTCTTAGTTGATCATGAAGTCTTGCACGGGTATAGACTACAAGGAATTCTACAACTTCCTCAAAGTCATTGCAGAGAACAGGATTTCTATCTTGGAAAACGGCCTCGATGATGAAGCTCTAGCAAAGAACACTCCAAAAGCTGCCATTTCCACCTTGGGCATGCTCCACGCAGTGTTTGATTTAAAGAGGACTGTGAAGGTGTTAACATCATTGAGTGCTAATGAAGATTTCAAGAAACTAGACCTGACATCACTTTCTCCGCCTCCCGAGGCATTGCTCCACCACTTGAAAGCAGCAATAGATACAGCACTACTCTAACTTCCTATTTATTCCGATCTTTGTAAAAAGAACCTTTTACAAAATGAGTGTTTCTAGAAGAATGACTCCTTCCTGCTTAACAGTTGTTGCAATTTAAGTGCAAAGACCACAGAGAGAGAATACATTCATAAAAGGACTAAATACTTGAGTATCTAGAATTATAGTACAGAGGAGAAAAAAAAAAAAAAGGAAAAACCCAAGTAAGGTTGAAGGTTGGTGTTGTAGAGCTCACTTGATTGAACCCTGCTAATGAGGATGCATTCAGTGAAGATGAATGAAAACTCCCTGTGGAACAGGCTTGGGTCTGGCAGAGTTCAGCACCAAAATTACAGTAGTCTGCACCATGACTCCCTGTTTCTGAAAGCACCCAACCTGTACTGCAGGCTCCAGCAGTTAATCTCTGCTGTCTCTTGTCACAGCCTCATTTATTTAAAACCTGTCCTGCTTCAGGGAATAGGTCATACCTTTTCCACCTTAGAGGTTGCTTGTTATTTAGCTCTTATGAAGGCTGAGCTGGATCCACAGCTGTAGCTTAAATATGCAGGAGGTCTCTACTAGTTTCCTGTATAGTGACAGCCCTCTACAGCTGAAAGTCTCCAATAGCCTCAGGCTTCATCATACTTCAGGCTCAGCAGGATTAGTTTTAACAGCCTAGGAAGGCAGAATCCTGATGGCAATTCTACTAATAATAATTTTACCATGTGATCCACCCAAGCTCCAGAGCAGAAGCATGAATGTACTCTCTCCTTGCTATACATTATTTCAAGGCACAGTATTTTTACAAAACAAAGAACTGATTAATCAGGGAAGCTAGCAAGTGGCCTCGTATTATCTAGTAAAAGAAAAAGCCATGCTTTAAACACACACCAAATAGCACTACTGCATGGTTACAGAGCACAATTTACAATCTGAATCTTGGGCTGAAAAGGGAAAACATTTCCAGTGAACTATCTCTCTTGTTGTTATAGGTTGGTAAGAAAGCCCAAAGCACAAATGGCTGCATACTGTTAACATAGTTGCCTCACTTGAATTATTGATCCCAAACTTCCTAACTTCTCAACCAGATGACTAGTAATAGCAATTTTGTGTTTAGAAAGTGCAATATTCAAAGTCTTTAGTAGGCTGAAAAATAATTGCATTGTTTTTCTAGATAATCCCGTGGAGTTTTGTACAATGCATGCATTTTGCATGTCGTATTTTGTAGGTGTTCATCATTGTGAATAGGAAATAGTACCTGAATTGAAAAATCAATACTCAGGGCAGGGAGGAATGGAGTACAAAGAAAACATTAACAGCTCTGACTACATCTCAGTGATTCAACCTTCTGGCAAGGTGTTCCTTTGGACTGGAAAATAACCAGTTTTAAGCACTTCTGAAATTAAATGCTCACAGCTGCCACTTATGGCTGTTTACATTCTCAAAGAGAGGCAGCTGGAGCATTTTCCTTCCTTACAAGAATAAGATGATATTTCATAAGAGGTTTTACCAGGCACAGAGGTTAAAGCAGACAATCAGGGTACTTGTAGGAAAGCATGTTATTTTTTGTCTTGCATTCCCCAGTCTCTCTGCATGCTGTGCAACTGATACTGGCACCAACCCCATCTCCAGCTCCAGTGATGTGACAACCCTCCTTCACAAGGCCTGCTACCTCCTGGTGTAATCAGTGGGGGAAAATTGCATGAGGTGAGCTTAAAATTTAAGGCAGGTTCTTTTTAAGGATGCTGTAGAGAACAGAAGCATGGGGTCTGGCTTTAGGTTCTTTGCAGTTACATTAGGAGACTCATTTGAGAGTTCAGCCATGACTTATAAGGGCATCCAGGGAGCCACAGATGTTCTAAAAACAAGAAGTGGAAGGGAAAGTCACAGAATGCTCGGAAGACAACCAAAAGATTGAAATAAAGACTATAGGCAAACCTGGACTCTCTCTTAAAAACTAAATGGATTTATTTAAATATACAGTTACTGTAAAACATACATTAGGAATACTCTCATACAAATATATTAACTATTATAACCAATGTATTATTTATTAAAGCAAAATACTTGTGATAAACAGGAGGAAACAGTCTGTAATTTGGGGTTGTTTTTTCTCTTTTTTGATTGTTTGTTCTTTGTTTTTTCCCCTGAAGTTACAAACATGTACAATTTAAAATGAAAATAATATAAAACCCAGCTCAAAAGAGCTTTTGCTCTACTAAGCCATTCCTTCTTTAGTATTTTCATCTGAGAACAGCAGGCTTTCCAAATATCCCTTTGCTTTTTAGCAAGGCATTATATAAAAAAAGGTCTAATTCCAATCTAGTTTGTACCCTACTGGTGGCAGCGGAGGGGCTGTCAGCACAAGCCTGTGCCCCAGGAGGAACAGTGTTTTTTGCAGGTCTGGGGGTGCAGAAGACAAGGGGTTGCCCCAGGTGGATCCAAGACCCATCCCTCTGGGCAAACACTGCATCCCTTGTAGCCTATGCAGAATAACAAGGCAGCACCAGTGTGTTCAAGGTGTGAGTGCAAAATCCCTGAGATTAGAGAGGAGGCTGAAGAATATAAATAGACATTTACCAGTATCATAAAAATAAAGTTAGTCAATAGCAGCTTTACGGTGCAATGGAGAGGTACTGAGTTCAGCACAGTTAGGAAGAAGAATGGAAAGATATCCTTCTTAGTAACACAGGGAAAATCTCCATGCTCCACAAAATTTGTTATTTATGAGCATTGAGGGAGCTTCTCATGTCCCTGACATTTTTCTACCAAACAAAAATGGAGATCGACTATAGCAATTCTGTATTCATTTTACTGTTTTCTATAAAATAGCCTCTTCCTTATGTCAGTTCACCAGTGGGGAAAAAAAAAAAAAAAAAGAAGAAAAACAAAAAACGCAGCAACTGAGAGAACAGCTAACTGGTATTTCAGAGGAAGGAGGCAGATTGCTGTTTACAGGAATGTGAGATAATTCTACAAGGCAAAACAAACCTTGCCCACTTTCCATGGAGATTTCCAAATACAAGCTGAGGTTGCATATCAAAGGCTGGGAGCCAACAGCATCTGCCTGTCCGTGCTTTACAATCACAGCTGGTCCAAAAGAAAACCTAGCAAAACTTTGCCCTACCTTAACGTAAAAAGTCAAAGGCCCAAAAAAAAAAAAAAAAAAAACAAAAAAAAAACTCCCCCCACAAAAAAAAAAAAAAAAAAAAACAAAAAAAAAAAAAAAAAAAAAAAACCCCCCCCCCCCCCCCCCCAAAAAAAATAAAAACAAAATTAAACAGAAGATCTAAGTTCACCACGGGAAGCATTTCTGAAGGAGAATTTCAGCAGAGACTAGCACATGCTTCCACAATAATACAGAAACCCTAATCTGAAAAACAGTCATTCTTCCTTTCCAAAAGGACAACCAAAACGGCAGTGACTCGGTTGCGTCTTCGTCCAGCAGTGTCTGGTCAGCACAGTGCAGGAGGGAGACTGGCCCCTATGGGCTCCAGCTCAGGTGCTATGCGTCCCATGGCAGTTCTCTCTCTGATGGAGGCGCATCCTCTGGATGTGTTCGTAGCACGACTGGGCAAGGAACATAACAATCCATTAAGGATATGGGGGTTGTGCCCAATTTTGGTTGCTCGTCTAGTGGAATTCTACCACCTCCCACCTCAGCTGTGCAGAAAAATGAAGCTGCACTTTGTAAATTAATGATGAGTACAGTCTGTGGACTAGGAGGAAAATAACCTATATTAGGCCTGCAAACACTCTTAAGTGGGGGTAAAGAACATCAGTGTCTCCATATTACTTTTGCTACATCAGCAAAATATTGTCATATCCTTGTGATTTCCAAAAGGACTTTAGGTTATGACCTTCTATTTGCCTGGATCCCTTGCAGGAAGTTTTTGCAGACCGGACAATTTTGACTGCAAAAAAATCCTTTCGTTTTGTATATTAGATAATTTCCATTCTCATACTGATGTTGGAATTCCTGCTCAGGAGAACTAGACAGACCTCACTGCCTTTCAGCTTCCCCATGGTATTACTGGTTGTCTCTTCTCTCTAGTAATGAAAGTCCCACAATATCTTTGGACAAAGAACAATTTTTTGCCCTCTCTTCTACTATTTTAAATCTTTCCTACTGTGTCTTGCTACTGCCACTGTTGAATTTTCCCTTACCTCCAATGCTGTTAGCAGAAAATCATAGAGTCCTCCTTGATTGGTGGGGTCCATCAAGTCTCTGATCAGATGGATTTCAGCTCCCAAGTGCTGTATTCTAGAAAATAAAAGCAGTCACAACCCATTTAACACATCTCTGGGCACCAGCCATTGTGGGAGTGCATTTGAAATCGGATTATGGAGAGGTGGAAACGTGGATCTGGAAGTTCATCAACCCTGAGATCCTGTATGACCGGATCTCAGCAAACATACTTGGAAATTTTCATAAGAAAATTTAAAATCTTCCATTTCACATAATCATGGCCCTCCTCCATCACCTACAGTTGAGATAAACATAAACATAACCTAACATAAAGTGCAGTATTTATCCAATAGGAGTGCCACCACACAAAAAGTGCTTTTAGATTTTGAGATCAGGTCTCAAGTTTCACCACTTTACCCTTTTTTGGGCACCAAAGACATGCAAAAGTCCAGTCAAGGACTTTGAGTCAGATTTGCCAGAAAAACAAGACACACAGTTTCACTTTATTGCATGTAAGCAATAATGTTGCTGCAAGTTCCAGCAAAAGCAGCACAGACACAGCCGCTCTTTGTGGAAATGCGTTACCTTTACAGCTATGCCTATGCAGGAAGAATCTCATTACTAGGTGCTCCACGTTCAAGACCGTCCGGTCTCCAAAATGAACAATAATTTTTGAATGCAAAATAAGCCTTTACTATGGTTCTTGTTTCCTCTACAAGGGAATGAATACGCCTAGTCCCTGCAGGAAGGGCAGCCAGGAGAAGAGTCCAAACATTAAAGGCAAACAGTTCTGCTGAAATACTTTTCACATCTCTTCTTGGAAGACACTGTTCAGGAAACGCGTGTTAAAATGCAGCCTCTAGGTTTCCACGAAAGCCATTTTGCCTGGAAACGTGGCTGGCTTTTCTCCAAGCAAGATCACACGTGGCAGTGGGAATGAGAAATGAAAAACTTCCACTTACTTCGCTCGGGAGACCACATACATCAACAGCGGCAGCAGATCATCCATGGGGAGCTTGTAGTCCTTCTCAGCCACCCGGGACACCGTGCTCTCTATCTCCTCATACGTCTTCTGAAGGATCACCAGCTTCTCCCGGGGATCCACCGTGGTGCTGTGAGTGGGAAAGACCCATGTAAGAGATGCTCCTGCTGCAGAGCAGTATGAAATATTTTAGAGTATATAATATATAGTATATAGAGTATATAGAGAGTATATTTTTCTCTGCAGAAGTTATTAAAAATAAAATAAAATCACAAACACTTTTTTCCTTAAATATCTTTACAAGCTTATTTAAACGTGCAACCTGAGACAGATCTGCTTTTGTAAAAAGGTGTAAAGTTCCCTCATTTCCCAGAACACAGGAAATCCCCATCAGCTCCAATGGTCAATAGGAGGTTCATGGAAAGTGATGACTTACATCAGCTTCTGCAGGCACTCGGTAGCAGACAGGAAACACTTGTCCTTGACAAGGGAGCGCCTCTGGAAGGAAGATAGAATTATATATTTAGGACCATCAATAACATCTCATTTAGCTTTTCCGAGTCCCTGTGCCCTTATGTGGTTGTTAGCGCCCTTTGGGTAATTTAGGTGAAACTCCATCAACAACACATATTCCCACCACATTTCAGCAGCGTACCAATAGTTCTTAAGACTATTTCTTACCTGGTTAGTTGTCAGGGTGAGATCTTTCAGAGGCCATAAATGTCTGAAAGAAGATTAGAGAGAAGATTTAGAAGGCATTTAAGTCTTAAGATCACTCTTAAGTTTGTCTTAACTATTTTTTCTTCTCATTCAAGATGATCTGAAAAACCATGTAGATGCTGAAGGCTGAGTTTTCTCCTGTTATTAATTTTTCCTGTAGCAAGGTAACATTTCAGACTTATTGACCTGAGCACAGGATTTCCTTCACTCACAAACAGTCCTGTAATAATCAGTGGGTGTTGAGCTACTTTCAGGTGCAATTCATCTCATTGAATGTAGACTGAGCCAAATTGACTACAGACTCCAGGTCTCCTGGAGCCTGCTTAAGCCCTTGAGCTATGGATTAGACTATGCTGGAAAGCACCACATGCCTTGAGTTCAACTGCTGCAGCAAATGGTGGACTACAGGAACACTAATAATCTTTACCTGATTGCTCCTGAGCTGGAACAAATCAGTGTTTGTGAATTAGTCAAGAAGATTTTTAGTAAAGGAAAGAAGGAAAAAAAAAAAAAAATAAAATAAAATAAAAATCAACAAACATAATAGCAGCTCTCCACTACTCGGTGATGTCCTTTCAGGCACAGAATTGCAGGCGCTCGATGATAAGATTTGGTACTGCAGTCTATGAAAAACCTCAGCTCTACAGCAGACGAAGCATGTGTTGAAGAATTAAATGTTACAAAACTCTTGCCCTGCCATCAGGGCTCTCCCTGGCTGCTAGCTTCCCATCACAAGCCATGCATCCACAGACGAAAAAAGTGACTCACTTCTGCACATCCAGAAACTCTAGCAGCTTGATGTCAGGAAACAGACTTAGGTCCACGATCCCTTGGCAGTAGAGATCATCTTCTCTTTCATGATAGAGCATGTAGAGCATGAAGAGCTCAGGGTAGAAGCATGGCAGGATCAGAGGCAGGACTATACTGCATGCCTTCTGGTCACTAGAGCAGAGAAAAATGAAGTGATGTCTTTAACCTTGATATTTCCAAAAACAGGAGCCACACAGGACATAGTGGAAAAGCCACCTTTGAGACTACGAAGTTGACCTGTTTCCCCACCTCCTCTTTTTGGAGTTCAGTGTCCCGGTTGGTAGTGAGCCCTGTGACACTCTTGTGTATGTCCTCAAATTGAAGATACAAGCACATCTTAAATTGTAGGACGGGACACTGTTCCACTGTTTCTCCAACAGTGCTACCTACATGAAAGTCTCCTGACCACTAGGAGAAACCTGGAATACCAGAGACCTTTTTCCAACTGTTCTTTCTAAATTCTTTCAATCAGGTACGTATTTCTTACATGAAGAAATGCAAATGAAATCAGATCAAGCCATTTTCCATCTGTTTACCATTTCAAACCTTCGAATGGCTGCAAATTACAGGATCTAGCCAACCCAACTCTCCTAAACTAGGTCTTCCACAGTTATCCCTCCTTTCCTATTCAAGGATATCAATCTTATACATTCTACTTCTTCCACACTTCTCTACACAGCACACGCTACTTCTAGGCCTGCCTATATCTCAGTATTGATATGGAAGTCCCCATCCCAGCAGAGTTCCTACAACTAAAATGAACCATCCAATAGCACTAGGTTTGCTGTCTCTCACACAGCCGTTCTACCCCATGCAGCTTGCAAAGGTTGTGTCCCATGCACATCTGACTTTCCATGACTTTTATTCTACTACAGAACATAAGAAGAAAAAGTTGCTCTCATTCTTCTGGAAGAGAAGCATGAAAAGCATACTGAGAGCTTTGCACCATTAGAGGAAAAATATGGGCAATAAACCCAAGTTGTACAGACATCTCCTAACAAATATGAACAGTTCAGCACTGAATGTAATTCAGAAGCAGCTTAAAATTAAACAGCCTGTGGTGACACCTACTTCATCTCTCCATCCGCACACTTTGTGGGCAGTTGGCCTTTCTGTTCTAGCGCCAGACAGAGTAAACCCCTGTAAGACAAGCAGAAGCATCATTTAGTTACCCCACCAATTATTTACTTATTATTAAGAGTAATTTGGTCTTCATGGATGAGGAGCTCAGCTCCTTCAACACCAAAGGAGATAACAACATGGCTCTTTGGAGTTTTGTAGTGCAGCTTAGGTCTCTTCAGAAATTTGCAAGTATATTTTGCTTTGGAGGCTTCCTATTTTCTTCGGCATCAAACCCTAGGATTAGCAGAGCCTTATACACTATCTCTAGCTCCAAAATCATTCTTTAGCAAAGCATGTTTCACTATTTGAGGGTATTCTTTGTCAGCGGCAGAAACTTTCAGAAATGCATGAGTGTTTTGAAGAATCTCTCATTTCTAAAGGGAAGAGTGGTTACTCTGGTGATCAGAGCTGCATTCTCATTGAGCATTCAGTCCTTGGTATTCCCATGCAAAGGACGTGAGCTTTCAGGACATCTATCATACAAGTCAATTCTCTATTCCAAGAACATTAGAGGATGTTTAGAATTCCTCTAATTAAAACAAATCTCTGCTTTAAAAAGATAGCTAAGAGATATCTTGATATTTCCAAGCCAAAGTTGTTTAGCCTTTAAATAGAGGGAGTGCATTTTTTTTGGTGCAGAAATATCAGCCAAGGAAACACCTGTAAGGTTTGGAGTTATGAAGCAAGTTTTCAAATAGACACACACAGGATATTCCTTTCACTGGCCTGGGCTATATCTGTAGGGCACAGAACAGCACTGTGCAAAAGCCTCCTGCCCCTCACCTATACATATGCTCCAAATGAGCTTAGTTCGTGCAAATACATCTTTATTTAGCACAGTTCTGCAGCAAGTCTCCCAAGAAATATGGTGTGAAATAAAGCAGCCCTTGCACTTTAAGCAATGACCCCACCAGCCTACTTCACAAGCCTTCCAGGCTCATATCTCTTGCAAGTACTGAACACGCTCGACTTACTGGTAAAACTCCCATATTTTCTTCGCATAATACTTGACTTCCTCCTGAGCCATAGTCAGCAAGTGTCTGTTGGCCCCAATCCCAGAATATGTTGCCTGAAAAGCTATCATCAAGGCCTTCAACAGCTTGCCCAGTGGGTGCAGAGAAGACTTCAGTGCCTGCACAACAGAGCAGGGGAAAATGAAGTTTTGCAAGTCAGCCCTTGCCATTAAGGGAGGAGAACACTCAAAGGCAACTCAAATGTCTGTTGCCTGCAGAGAAGGACAAGTTTAGCAGTAATCAGCTATAATCTTGGTCTGTTTTTGATGCCAAAAACCCATCCTCATTACTGGGCTTAAATGCCCTTAGTAGTAACGGCTGTATTATATAAAGTTGTGATATCCAAGAGATAGCCAAGGGTGATTCAGGGAATGGTGAGTGCCAACCAGCCACCAAGACTGCATAGCAGTTTGTTAAATATCTCTGGCAGCTGTTTATTCCCTGACACACAGGGAACCAAAATTGAAGCTCTATCATTATTTGCTGTACACAAAATGAGTCTCCAAGAAAGATAATCTTCTTCCCTCTCAAATACGGCACACAGAGAAGGCAAGAAAGCAAGACTCAAAGTCACTGGCTGTTTTGTAGCAAGTAACAACAAGCAAGAGGATCTACATCCATGTCTGGTGGACAGAGGTGGATCCTTGGGATGTTCAACCCTTACCTTATCCAAATAACAGTGTAGTGATGCCAGATCCTGGTGCTGAACTAGGTCTTCAAGAATATCTTCCGTCTTCCAGGATGCATCCTCAGGCCCTCTGAAAAGATGAGTGACGAGGAAGGAGTTATCCCTTTGCACCTCAGGCCGTTCTTCCTACTTTCCACCACATGTAATTCTACTACCCACATTCAGACTAGCCTTTCTTACCATGACTAGGTTGGACTAGCTTTATTTAGAATAAAGCCTCATTTATAGGCTATAAACAATTAAGATGATTTTTAAAAAGGTACTAAAGTATTTGGATATTTTCCAGTTGGTATTGCAAGTGGATACAAAGAGGAAATAAAACTCTTGGAACAAATGAGTTCTACTGTCTTTACCCCTGAAAAAGTATGTTTTACCCCTGAAAAGTATGTTTTAAATAGAAAAAAAAACAGCTATCCATAAATTTAGATAATAACAGCTATTATCACCTTAATACTTGGAAAATGCACAAATTCATAATTCAAATTCAAGGCAGACAAGTGTATACCACTGTCCTCCACTATCCACCCTAGTGGGCTCCTCTCTCTCTCAACAAGAACATGTAATAATCACCTTTGGCAGAAGAGATATTCCTGAGACTTCCGCAGCTCCTTGCTTGTTTGTATGTGGAAGCCAGTGAAGGACTCCTCTGTTTCTTCTTTGCAGCCAGAATGGATGAACTCCAGGAACTGGTCGTAGATTCCCTTCCACCTCTTCTCTACTGGGAACTCCGCAAGACCCAGCTGACTACACAACATAACATGACATTAGGCTTTTCTACCTCCTGCCTCTATTTTCTCCGCCTTCATCTTCAAGTATGAAAAGTTGTGTTAATATTCAGAGATATCAACACAAAAACTATGGGAGCAGAAAAATACAGCAGTACTTAACTGACATCAAAAGCCAATTCAAGCTTATTATCCTGTCAACAACGTACTTTGGGGCAGGAGGCTTTGGGGCATGGAACATTATCAACCTGGAGCTTTGTGGATGAACAGATCACAGCTTTTTTGATCCCCTTATAGATGTTTCTAAAGAAGAAGTCTTTAAAAAGCCTGACCACTGCTCTCCTTTCTTCTTCTCCTGCTATTTATTAGTATTTTAGATCAACTCCTTCATGCTTTTATCCCTTTAGGGGATGATCCAAGTCTCCTCTAGGTACTCTCAACACACAAGCCAAAACCCAGAAGTCAGCTGCTGTTGCTCACACTTTGGTTATCCTGTCATCCAGCTGCTCATTTGATGTGTTCAGGATGCCTTGAGTCTGAAGGCCTTGGCCTGATTTGTTAGTAAAGGTTCCCTCCAGAATGAAGCCGTTGGCAAATGACAGCTTTCCCTGTAACAGAAATGAAAGGTTATTTTGCCAAGATCTCATTAACGAGAGGAAACACGCTGGACTGAGATCCCTGACTCTTTTCACAGAGCCATCACCTGAAGCAGAACAATTTCCAGGACCAAGCTCTACATTTTCAGCATCCAAAGCAAATCAAAAATCATGCAGATAGGAATCACTGGAGGCAACTGGTCAAAATACTGGCTATTAATTGACATATATAGGATTCTGGAGAGGGACAGCTATCCACTAAGTACCCAGAAATATAAATGAGGGCTCTTACATTATGCTTTTCAGCAAGTTTTCAAAATCCTTTTTGCTTTATAAAGATCTCTGGATTAAATTTGTACATAGTTATTTTTAACCCGGAGTGAACATATGAAGCTTCAATTTCTCCTGTGTTTTTCCTCTGTTCGTTAAAACCACATGTTTGGCCTCACAGGTAGAAGGAAACATTTGATATTCACCATAAAAGTCTTCAAGAGCTTTCTGCTACCAAGAATAACCCTAAATTCTCTGGGGCAAACATGGGAGAAGGCTTGCAGTAGCTTGATTCAAACTTAAAAAGGTTTTAATAAAATTACTTCCCAAGCCAAATATTGCAACTAGTCTGGCTCAGAACATGAGCCTGAAGCTCGTGTTGCTAATAGCAGGAGGCACCTGAGGAGAACAGATTTTTCTAGACTAACTACTCAAAGCAAACATTAATTTTGGAGGATGTTGTATCAAAGCTCTTCAGTCAGTCTCTGCAAAATCCGCCCTAAGTCTTCTGCCTTAAAATTACAACAAACTCTTCCTCCCATGACAAGTCACTAAATGACAGTGCTCACTTGCATTATTTGCAATCTTTACCATCATCAAGTATCTATCTTGACATCTGCTCACTTTGATTTAACCACACACTTCCTGTCAGACTTGCCATAGGTTTCTGTAACAAGCTGGAGGACTAGTGTGCTCTGTTGCACGGAAATTTCTAAGCACCTTGACCAGGTATTTCTGTTAAAGATAACTGCATAATGTTCAACATGCCAGTGCAATGGCCAGATTGCAAAATTAAGCCTTTGAAATAACTCAGCTGTGTTAACATCTTAGTTACGTTAGCACAGCACTGGTACTGCAATTCAATTTACTTTATGCATTGTTTCACCATGCTCAAAGCCACTACAAAGGCTGCAATATTGTTTTATGAACATAAAAACATCCCAAACCATAGCTGCAAAGTCTAGCCATCCCTCTAACAACAAACCAAACCAAAATCCTTAAAAATCAAAACAATGCTCAAAGCCCTCACTTTCCTGCTACTTGTAATCTCTCAGGTGCAACCTTAACAGGAAGACAGACAAACAATTTCATTTTTTTCCAGAGGATCAAGAGAAATTGGAGGGGAGGTACATGAACTTTGAAGAATCCTTCAGGCTTCTAGAAAGCTAGCGGTGATACAGAACATTTGAGATGAAAGCAACACTCACCTTTCCAACAAATGTTAGATCTTCCATGAAGTTTCCTTCATAGACAGAGTCATCTTCCAAGAGTAGAATCCCAGAACCCTGTGTTTGAAAGCACAAATTTTAAGCATGACATGGACTTCCAATCTACTCTGTCCCATCTAGAAACAGCCACCGGGGCAATTTATGAGGTACAGACTCTGAAAACCCTTTTGCAAGTTAAACATATCATTAGCAATGCTCAAAACAAAGCACAAAGGTGCTTACTAAGGATAACCAATTAGGTGTCATTGCATGGAAAAGCAGTGCAGGGCAATCAGGCAGTTTTATAGAAGAATATTACTACATTTATTTCCATAGAAAAAGGAACCAAACACGAGTTCCTGCTAAAACAGGAGTCACCAAGAATCACCACACAGATCAAACTAGTGGCCTTCCCTATCCCCTTTTGGTAACTCTAGCCAATTGGTCATGTTTTGCAAGACGGATAAGAGAAAAGAGGAAGCGAGCTGCCATGTAGAATCTCTTTTTTGTATAGTCAATCTGATCAGTGCAGCAATTTCAGCTGCACTGAAATACTCATCAAAATGATTCCACTACTTATCTACCATAAGCAGCTGTGGGAGTTGAGATTTCAGGGGAAGAGTGCCAAGATGAAGGGTAGACACAAGGTACTTGATATCAACAGGGAAGATGCCTCTTGTCAGGGCTTGTCAGGGTTGAGATTCAGGTCTGAATGTTCAAATGCAACTCTATCAGCCAGAAAATGTGGTCACTTTTAGAGCTGTAAGACATTTTCATCTGGAATAGTTTTCTTGATGGAAAGTGCCCTCTCTGGCAAAAATAAAAGGTCTCTCAGGAAAGCATTTTGGCCATACCAATTTTCCACTAGGAACGCTAAAGCAACTGCTCTCTACCCAGAAGCCTTGTGAAGTTAAAGGAGCTTTCAGCAGCTGGCAAGCCAAGAGAGAGCTTTATTTTGGTCCTTTACAGATGAATTTTTATGGAAAACCCTTCTGACAAAGTTTCCATGCTAACCATTTTGTCCTAATTTTGCATGGGGGGAGAGGTGGGTTTTTTTTTGTTTTTTTTTTTGTTTGTTTTTTTTTCCTCTTTTAATCATGTATTTTTTTTTCATGAAAATAAATCCTTTTATTCCCCAGCCAGCCCTAACCATGCCAATACCTATTGCTTTTCACACCAACATATCAAATTTCATTCGTCTGGAGAACAGACTCAACACTGGTAAGTCCACCTTGGCAAAGCAAAGACTCGATAATCTCCAAGGCAGATGTAGTACCATAATATACGTGCACAGGAGATCCATTCTATAACTGTGACTAATGGTTGAACAACCAAACCTATAAAGTGTCTCAGCATAAACAAGGAAAAGTGAGTCTCATGTCCAGTTCCTAACTGCCCCAAAGGCTCAAGCAGGTGCTAAGAAGCATATGATTTAATTTAGACCTTGTTCTTCAAAAAGCATTCTGTCATAACACATCAATGCTTAAGTCTTGCTTTCTATTTTTCAACCTTAACTTGCCCTTGGTGGGGAATTCCATGTCCCACTGATATAGAAAGTCCATTAAAAAGGAATACTCACCACCATTTTACCAGCATGAAATGTCCTCTGATAGCAGATTCCTGACTGGGTCACTACAATGCCTTGCCCATGTTTGTGATCATCATGCCACGTCCCTATATACCTCTCCCCTCTGGAATGCAACAGAAAATGAATTAAAGTTTTGTTGTTTTATCGCATCTTGTTTGATTTTATTTATCAGCTTCTGAGGCTAACTTTAGCCAATATAATGCTCCATGCAGCACTTACTGAACAAACCCAGTTCAGGTAATGCTTCCCCAGGATTTCAACCCCCTACAACAATATGAACATCTCCTTCTTGTTCCAACCAAATGCCCCCAACAATACAGGAGTCTTTCCTTCCAAATAGAGAGGCAAGACTAACAGATGCCTCAAGCCAGCTCTGATCCATATCCCTTTTACCTATCTTTGTCGTCCCAGACTCCATATCCATTCTTCTTGTCATTTTCCCATTGTCCAGTGTATCTAAACGGATGATCAGCCGAGGAGTTCTCCAGAATCCCAAACCCTTGACGCATATCATCTTTGAAGTAGCCTTTGTAGACCATCTCATTGCCATACCTGCAGACATAGATGGAATTTAAGAGAATGCCTACTGGATGGAGCAGGAAGCCGATTAGATTGGGTTCATCTGCCTGTTAAATATTTAATATTTAATATTTAATATGAATAGTTAGAGTATTTGACTGATAGTTCTGGAGCCTGCAGTCATTCACTACTAAAAATATGCACCACTTGAGTTGGCCACTCCACACACTGCTTTAAACATTATCTGATGACACCTAACTTAGAAGTCTGAAAAGCCTCTTAATTAATGCTTGCAATTACTTTGGGAGAGGTAACTCAGTTCTTGACCTCTTAGCAGACAGGTCTCGATAATCGTTGGTTTATCCAAAGGGAGAGTAGATCAGATCAAGTCAAACCCTTCAATGCTCACCTTCTAGGACCCTTTACTCCTGATATGATCCATGATGTCAGGGAGCATTTAAAGGGTGATTCTTCACTTCTTCCTTGGTCTGTTAACATTTCCTTTCCTGGCTTAAGACATTGTGTGATTAAGTATCCTGAACCCCAACAGCTACACAGGGCATTGCCTATAAGCAATCAGCATTGCCCAATAGGCTCAGTGTTCCCTATAGACTTCTGTACATGTCCCATACTCTGATTTTGATTCATAATTATAGAGCACAACATGTAATTGGAAACAACCAGGGCCTATGCTCATGATAAGGAACTGCAGTAAGGAACTGGGTTGTGTGCCTTTCTTTGCCACAGTTGGCTCAGCAAAAGCATGGTAATGATGGATAGAGGAGTGTTTGCATTTGCCAACACGTTTGAATACAAGCCACATGTGAGCTAATCAAAGATGAGACAAGACATATTCACTGTTGCATAAACCAAATGACACTGCTATGTCCAGCTAACCTCGTAGGCTGCAAATGAAACCGGTTTGTGTCTACAACCTGCCAGACAGGGATCAGCTGCAGCTTCTGGCCTTCTAAACAGACAGGAGAAAGAGGCTAAGGCTGGGACACTACAATAATCCCACAGTGCATTTCTGCATGGATAGGGCTTCCTCCAAATTCCCAAGAGCACTTTGAAACACAAGTGTGCAAACGAAGATGTTTCCCAGAACATTTCGATGAGTAAATAAAAAAATCTTGAACTGTATGTCTTAAACTCTATGTTTAATCTCAGAATTTGAGTGAGCAAGAAAACCAAGTTCAAGCAAATTGGAGGAAGTAGCCCAACTTCAACAGTTCTAGAAGAGTTGACTCTTCTGGAGTCATTAAAAGTAATACAGAGTCCTAACTATCTATCACTAGGGCAGCTACTCTGCACCAGGTTTAGTTTAAACAGCATGGCCAGCCAGGAGGAAGGGAGAGCTGCCCTCCACCAAGATTGTCCAGCTGGACGATGCACTCTCTGCTCTACAAGTACAAATGCAAAACAGGGCACAGAGGGTTGTGGGTAAGGCAGCTACAAGCTTACAGCTTATAAAGAAGGTCTTAGTACTCTGAGGCTGAGGAGACTCGAGGCTTCTGGCAAAGCCAAAGCAAAACCAGAAAAGGCCAAAAGCCATGACCTCCTGGGACCTGGTTTACCTTCTGCTTTTTACTCTAATTGGGCATTACCCAGTGTGGTGGGACTGTTTCATCCCTCAAGCAGGTGATACCTCCCCTTCTGCCAGAGTCGTCCTCCTGCTTTACTTACTCACAGATTCCATAGCCTCTCATCTTGCCCTGGGACCAGTGGCACTTGTAGCAGTCGTATCGGTCTTCAGTTTGACGTGGGACAAGGCATATTCCAAACCTAGAGGTTGCATACAGCAGATATCAGCACAGAGACAGGCATAAGGGAAAGGCAACTTGATTTCAGTTGAAGAAATTTAAAAACAAAGGACTTTCCACATTCCCAAACAGATTTTTGTATCTAAGGTCAGCTCTATCCCCAAGATGATTCCCAGATGTCTACTGATTTGCTCCAAGGAAGAGCTTGTTCTGGCTCATCTTCTTGTGAGCTGCAGAGAGTTTCTCATTGCTTCTTTCTGCAGAACTATTTGCAGCATTTTTTTTCCTTCTCTCCCCCTTCCCTAGGTGGGAGGGGGAGTCTAGGGGCCCTCCCCTAATTCAGCCTAGGGAATGAATTAAACTACCAAAGCAGCTGCCAACTAAAAAAAAAAAAGTTATCTAAAGATAACTTTTTCAAGACATTCCATGTGAATAAATTCACCCAGATTTAAAGATTAGGTATGAGACTCATCTGACAAAATGGAGATGTCTCCATTTGTCAAGAACATCCAAGCCTGCTCCCTTTGCTGTAGCAATCCTGACACTCTAGTCCTTACTCAGCCTAGAGCATACATTTAAAATAGGTTAGATGAATTGGACTGTAACAGGGAACATTTCTCTCCATCGACTGAAAAGGGAACAAAGTAGCCGAGTTAGAAGAGCCATGTTTAAGTAAGATAGATTCCACACCAGAAGAACCACCCTATAAAATCACTTTACCTCTAGTGAGAACCATTCATTATTGTCCTTTGAAAGCAAGAAACACCTTTTTAAGACTTACCCATGCTCCAACCCTTCTTTGAAATCTCCAACATGGTTTCGCCCATCGCGCCATTTCAGTGTCCCCCTGCAATTCGAGGCAAGCATTACATGGGGATAATGCCAGCAACAGCTGCAGTTTCAACATCAGGAGACAATCAAGAGAACAACCCAGGGATTACTCATGTCAAGACATTTCCTCAGGGGACAGAGGCAGAAAAGGTCTCCAGCTATCACTGGGACCTTGGATCCACTGTAAGGGTTTAATACCACCAGATTTTCATGTCAAGGAATAAGCCTATAGAATCTTCTCCCAAATTCACAAATCTCAGAAGAATTTTGCAGTTTTGCTGGATCATTAATTTATAACAATGAATACGATTGTTTTGTAACTACATCACAATACTTGATTTAGCCCGCCAAAATTTCAGCAGTGCACAGCCTCGCAGAGCAACTAATTACAGCCTCACCTGGGACCTTCTTATGCCAGACTTTCAGAAAACAAAAGAGGTGACCATTAACCTGAATAGCTCATATCTTCCCATCTGTTTTGTATGTGGGTTGTAGACATGACAACACAAGGCAATGGTGCAATGATGAGACTGGAATGTTCAACCTGATGGTCAAACATGGATAGTCATGCATGGACATGCCTGCTTGTGAATGGGTATTTTCTTCCTCCTTGTCTCCCCTTCCACTTGCACCCACTTGCAGTTTCAGCTCTTAAAAGTACAGATGCAGGTTGCTCCCTACACATTCCCCAGCAAAAGACAATGCTAACCAGTGCGGAACCAAAATTGTGATGCATCAGGATGACTTTTGCCAAGCTTGTTGCTTTTAACACCCACAGAAAATGGGTAAAGGGCCAAGAAACTGGATTTTGTTGTTAGGATACAGGGAAGCAGTCAGATCCAATTAAGTGGACTTATGCATCTCAATTTACTTTGCTATTATGAATGCAAAGCAAAGGAGAGCTAGCCAGAGAAAATGCCTGCTCCAGTCATGGAGATGGTTTAAGCTACTAGTCAGTAAAGTTGATCTACTTCCACTTCAAGGCATCAACAGTAGTGAGGAAGATGGTGAAGAATGAAGAAGCAGTTGTTGAAGAGCCACAATTCACGCTATTGGTGTGAATTAGGTAGTTATGACGACTGCCCAGAAAAATCTTTACCCAAACACCTACTTTATGTCTATTTTGTGTGATTGTGAAGTAAAATAAAAACACAACCTCTTCCACAGAAGATTCACTATTACATTTTTCTGGATACTCTGAGTATTTTAAGAAGGCTTTTTCAAACCAAGTCTCTACATACTATTGAAGCAAAAAAGTAAAAACCCAGGAAATTCTTAAATTCCAAGCCACACCCTTTTGTCAGGATTCATTCATAAGCTTGGGTTGAATGGTTGGATTTAGCAAATAGGTCTAATGCTCCCCAAAACTGCATGAGAGGAACTTCTGTATAGAAGACTTCATTCATTCACAATTCTTCCTTTGATAAGGGTTTGGATATTAAAATAATTTTTGATAGAACGAGAGAAAGCTTTTCCCTCACTAGCAAGCAAAGTTTATTCATTTGTCATCTGGAGGGTAAGATTTTATGCCTCAGGCTAAGTTCCTCATGTTCAACATTATCTTAAGTCTAATTACAATGCAATGCCTTCAATGTGATCATTAGCACATTATTAAAGATAACCTCCAAAATTTACCCTATAATCCTGTACTGCTACCAAGACACAATACAATAGGTCACACACTGGGACTCATACTCCGACCAAGCCCCAAAAACAAGATGTGTCTCAACTGCTTCCCGAATTTGTCCTCAATACTAGATCCACTCCCTGGGGAAGCAAATTGGGCAGGAAACAGGCAGGACAGGACAGTTACCAACCCATGGTCTGTGGTCCAAGCCCTCAACCCCGGATGGAGCACCCCATGCTCATAGATACTCTTGAAATTAGCCTTATTCTGGATCTATACCAGCTGGATCCAGGCAGTACTATACAGAAAGAGCAGAGCCATCCTTGTGTATTCTTGCCCAGGAAGGAGGTAAAAAGGGCTCCTTACTTGCCATGCGGCTTTCCCCAGTGCCATTCACCCTCGTAGGTTGCACTCTTGAACTTGCCCTCCAGCTTGAAGACGTAGCTGAAGAAGCGGCAGGACGGAGGCTCAGTGCCTTCCCCAGTCTTGCCCCACAGGGGAAAATCACGTTTCCCATTGAGAGCCTGGCGGATGGCTTGGTTCAGCTTCCACTGCCAAACAGCCTGAGGAAGAGGAGGAGTGATGAAGTAACACGTGAAAAAAGCCAGAGGGGTCCCAAGAGGAGGCATTCCAGAAGACGCAACAAGAGGTTGGGTTCTCCCCTAGTTTGTGCTGTTCAGTCAGCTGTGTTGGTGCAAATCTACAGCATCAGTAGGAGGAATTAGCTTGGGTCCTGCAAACTGGATATTGCAAAAAGGCATCAAACTCCCAAGACAGTTGGGCCTGATGCCCATAATCACTAGCCCTTGACACAGGCCCATACTGGTGTGGCTTCACAGTTTCCAGTTGTGAAGTGCCCGGAGCAGACAACTTCCAGAGCCACGATATCATTCATTTACCATGGACTAAGCCACCTCTGCCAAATCAGAGAGGAAAAGGCCTTAATTTAAGCAGAAGCAAAGTCATTATTGTATGATCAGGAAGTTAAAATCCTGATGTTTACATAGGATTTTAGCTTCCATTCAGTAGCCAATGTTTCTACACCTTAAATGGGGCTGCACCTCTGTGCCATAAACCCATCCCAGTGTATAGTACATGGCTTTGCAGGAGAAATGGGAAAGCCCTGACCAACCTTCATCTGAGGATCTTTTGCAGACAGGAAGAATGTTTCTTCTGGTGTAATAATGCGAAGGACATACCTGGGAAGCAAAGGACATTACAGAGACTATGAAAAAATACATTTTGTGGTCAAGCAGCTGTTGCTGCTCTTCTTATTCTTCTTCAGAGGCAGCTAATGATACTCTCACAGTATTTTTTTTTCTTTTGAAAAGTACCTAACTAATCAACTCATCTCTGTTCCTTAGATGTGCAGCCAAAATCATTTTATCACTGATCGATTTCAAGATGACAGCAAATAAACAATGCAAGTTTGAGCTACTGCAATCCCACCCGAGAGGCAGAGTGATTACCAATATTTTAGGATATTCCCTTCCCTAGTGGAAAGGAGATGAGGCAAGGCTTCAAATCATTCTCTCAGTTCCACAGTCAAGCTGAACACTTTTTCCTTCAAGTGGAAGCATATTACTTACACTCCAGGAGCCGACTTCTCCCTCCAGCTTTTGTCTACCCATACAAGCTTCAGATCAAAACTCTGAAAGCTGTTCCCCTGCAGAACCAGAAAGAGAGAAGATATTCTTGCTATTGATGTAAATATCACACTTTTCTCTCATCCCATCAATCTATTGAACACCAGAGCAAGATTGGCAGCAGATCAAATTCCCTCCTCTGGGGTCTGCACACCTGTATCACACTATGATAACAGAGTTCAGAGACTGAATGAATGCAAAAGAAGGAAGGAAGTTCTTAGATTATCACTTTTTAAGTGATGGTCCTTAAAGTCATGGCTATATGTTTCTATTCCTATACTCCTTTTTAGATGACACATCTCTAAAAGAATTTCTTCCTGATCACAGGAGTACCTGATTCCTGGTACCCAGAAGGCCTAATTTTTGCTTAAGATTTAACTTGGATCTGGACTTCAAATGCCACTGCCACGCAAAGGCCCCAAATTACAAGATTTCAGGAATCCCTATTTTAAGCAATAGCACAGCAAACAGAAGAAACTAAAGTATTTGGAATATTAGGTACAGACTACGTTTAAGCTTACATCTCCCTTCTGTGCCTAAGTACCAAACGTCTACACTATAGCACTGCTGCCTGCAAGGATGTGGTTGAACAAACTCAGGGACTAATAAGAACCTCAGAGCTCACCATGATCTGGGGGGAAGAGGGTAAGAAGATTCAAATTCCCAAATCTACAGTCCTCTTTTTCAGTTCCCTTACTGCAGACCAAGCTAGCCAGGTTCATACCAGTCCAGTTACGTCTCCACAAGTTTTAATAACAGTTCTAGCAGCAAATGAGACATAGTGGGCGGTAACCGTTGACTGAATAGAGATGACTACAATGCAGATATCTCCATGTGAGCTGGTTATCCCCAGTTCCTGCTCTGGGCATGATTCAACTCATCCTAAGTGCAGGCATCCAGAACATAGCACATGAATCACACCCAAAAAGCACCTTTTTTTCCCCCTCTAACCAAAAGGGAGCCTGGGGTGACTAGCTCCTGTCAAGAACACTACAACATTAAGGAGCTGTCAGTGAGCGCAAGCCAAGCTGGGCTCAGTTAATACATGCTGTAGAACAGCTTTGAACACATATTACTTATCTAGCTGTCCACATACACAGACACTCCCTGTCTGTTCCACACCCAGGCCTCAAATTCCTGAAATAGCCCCAAGAACACCTGCACCATGAACTCCAGGTCCCATGCTGCTAGCACAGTCAACCACAAAATATCAGATTTTGTGTAATGCATGACTGCTTACAGTGTAAGATTTTTAACCTATCAGGACCTTTTGAATGCACAAGGACAAAAATCAGAAGATTCCTGAGCAGGAGTGAGTATGGGTTATTAGAAAGGTGCCCGAGACTATCGGATCACAGGTTTTTAGTGGGGGAAACGGTTATATGGGTGTTCTCCTTTTCCTTCTTTACTGGAATTTTTTCTTCTCTTATTCTCTAGCGGAAACCAGAGGTGCAAGGATCTGAGAAAAGATTTTGCAAACAACCAAGCTTTGCTGCAGTTTCAGCATTACACAATTCTTAATTTCAGCATCATTCATCTATGACGTCCTTCCAAGCACCCTGAAAGGTTCAAAACTTACCTGAATTAGCACAAGGACATCATCAAAGAGCAGAATTCGATCCGATCGATTCGTGCTGGCAGAAATGGGAAGATTTTTGCTGTCTTCCAGCAGCCGCCTTTCGGGAACACAGAGCATATCCTGTGGAGGGAAACACAGAGGCAGAGATGGTGGACAGCTCTTGCGTTCCCAAAGAAACATCAGGATCTGAGAGACGACATGCAACTCAAGACTTCACAGAGGCTTGGTTGACTCATGACACAGGGAATAGTGAGAGCAAGCTCAATTTCTAAAGTATGTAGTGACCAGAAAGTTTGTCCAAGGCTTCCAAACTGTGCAACAACCATCCATCAGCAACCAAATCAAGTCCCAAATGCTTCATCCATATACAATTCCCCCTCGTTGAGTAAATAGAAGTACAAGACCACCAAAGACCACCCCCACCAAACCACCACCTGTACCTCTGACTCACTGTGAATTTGTAGCCCAGGGATTTCCATAAGGCCTTGGTAAAACAAGCTTCATCCAGGACTTGGCTGATGAAGGACTCAAGTTTCACATACTCCTTGATAACACTGGTAACTAAGTCCTTTTCAGGGTCCTAAAAAAGGAAAGCAGAACTTGAGAAATGCTTCAGGCATGGCTGTGCAGGACTTCCACTCTCTGGGCTAAGTTGCAGAAAAGCCTCAGCAGCTCCAAATCCTCCAAGAGGGAAGGAGCTGCCAGTATATCTGCATTCAGCCTAGAGTGGCTACATAAATCCAAATTTTCCCTCAGTCCAGAAGTATTTTCAATCTACAGGTGTGCACCAAGTTTTGCAAGGGGGCATTTTTTCTCATTCACCATCATAAAGCCCCACAGCTCTGCACCAGATATTAAGTTGAGCCACTCAAGCAACATCAAATATAGCCTCTTACCTCTTTCAGAGCCTCGTTCAGCTTGGTAAGAAGCAGTATATATCGCTCAACATGGTCCCGGATTGGCTTGTGAAGCACAGTGTTTAAGGCCAGAGACATGGAGGACTCGGAGGTGAAGTCTGTGAGGAATTGTTTCAGCACGGTCTTATGGTGCTTCCAGGCTTCACTGCAAGATTGCAAAGTAAGAAAAAGCTTCACGAGTTGATGCAGATTTCTACACCTCTGCCTTCCAAACGTGATAGGCTACCTCCCTCCCAGACGCAGTATAGAAAGACCTCAAAGAGCAAGACAGAGTTGTGCAAACATATTTGCACACCAAATACACAGAAACAAGGCAATGAACTCAAATGAGCTCTATCCACTCAGGCTCTGAACCAGAGACCTTCGCAAATAGGAATTACACCATCAGATATGCAGAATATAGCATGATTTCCATAAATGTTTGCACACCAAAACAGTGACTCAGAGTGCCTGAAAATCTACTCATCTCTAGCTCATCCCTTCAGTTGCTGAGAAATGAACCATGAGATTCTGACCACATATGGGACAAGCAGTGGAAATTTCTTGTACAGAAAAGCTATTTCCATACAACTGTTAGCCTATTCACATAGTTTGGTATTCCTCTGAGCAAACTACCAGAAAGACTTCAAGAAGGCAAAGAGCTGTTGATACAACTGCGCTCAGCTGAAAACAGTGAAGTAAAACCCACTTTGCCTCCTATTCTCAGTCCAGAGGTGCACACCAAGCTTTGGAGAGCGTGTAAGAAGGTGGCTCAGGGATGCTGCCCACTTCAGCAGCAGCCACGCTCTGCTTTGCAGCATGGCAAAACTACAGCACTGCCCCAGCCATTGTCATCCTGGGCTCATTTCTCTAAAGCAAAGCATGTGACAATGCAAATAGGCTCAATCAGACCAAACACAGGCCTTGGGAGCCTCCATCTGAGCTGGGCACTCCAGGATCCCCTTATAGGCAAGGCATAGAAATGAGCAAATTTATAGCACAATTCACCTGAGACATCTGCACTTGGATGGGGTGAATCGGATTCAAGAGGTCCCTATCATCAACTACAAAATGAGGCACCAGGATAAGCTCCAAGTGCCAAGTGTATCTCTTTCCAAGCCTAAATAGTGACAGCCTCACAGACTTTTGCATTGACATACACTGGCCATACATTCACGGTCACTCTCTTAGTATTCACAGGAAGTCACATATACCTCACTAAAGAAAGAACAAACCTGGAGGACTTCACTCTGGGGTTTCTGATTCATAGGGAAAACAAAGAGAGATGCATAATCAATAAGCAGACATGGCCCTTTACTGGGAGAACCCTTCCAGCATATTGGCTGAAATGATGACCAGGGCAGTGCTCAGTGCTGCTTATTCCATTCTAGTGCCTTAACCCACATTTTACCTGCAGATCATTCCCTCTCGCCACGTTCAGACTCCAGATCAGCTTGATGCTTGCTCTTTTGGAATCTCTTTCCTGCTTACTACATTACACACTAGCAGCTGACAATTCATGTCAGCTGCTAAATAACTATTTTTCAGCCCACTGACCTTTTGCTCTTTGTAGCATGTTCAAAGCCGTAGACTACAACATAATTTGCAAATGTGACAAAATACCTGTTTAAAAAAAAGAATAAGAGTGAACAGTTAGAGATGCAAATCTACAAGACTTAGGTAATAGTGGGAGTAAAGTCTTTTGAAAACATGGCCAGCTCAGCCTTTGCAAAGGGTATAGCTACTCTACCCTCTATTTGCACCATCTCTGTAGTTTAATTGTGTCATTGACTGTTTATACTAGCTTCGTAACAGGAAGTCTAAATCTTCCTGCTGTTTAGCAAAAGTAGAAGTAATCTTGTGCAAGTATCCTGGAAAAGAAATCTCCAAAGGCTGAGCTCACCACCGTCAGATGCATGAATTTCTGGTTTGAAATAGAAGCATCAAGTCATTATTATTGTTGATAAATTCTAAGCAACGTGTTTCATGTCAATGTATTTTGTCTCACACTAGAGGGAGATCGAGCCATATTTTGTCAGCAAATATCATGCCTTCTTCCAATAGTGATTTTGTATAAGTCACATATTCTGTCCAAATTAATTATTTATTACATCTAGCAGGCTTATCTATTTATTACTGATTTTCAGAATCTTAAAGGTCTTTGCTGGCTCCTGTCACTCCAATAAGTATGAAACATAGTAAAATCAGGACTACACAGAGTGGATCGGCAGAAGTGGATAGCACCCAGTTCTTAGTCTTTTAAAGGGGGGTAAAAAAAAATTAAAAAGTTTTTATTTCATTTCAAAAATGAGGGGAAGGGGATAAGCTCCAGATAAGCTCCACTTTTGTGTCAGTTGACATATGAGTCAACTGTGGGGTTTTTATCCACACCATGGATATATATATCCATGTATATCCAATTATGTATTATCATCAGACCCATTTCCAAAATGCAATAAGCATTGTAAAAATGAGTTTATGAAAAATGTCTGCTGACATCTGCCTCTTCTCACCCCTTTAAGTCTAAGCCTCTTTGTACATGCCTTTCTGCTCCTGATCACAGCCTGAGCTTTTGCTCTCCTAACTTCCCTGTCACAAATTGTTAGCCTGTCCTTCCTGTGGTTTTTAAGCTGCCTAAAAATATTTTCAAAGAAAGAAAATCTTGTCTTTAACACCTCTTCCAAAGCACAGTAACAGATAGAAAAAGACTACCTATAAGATGGTCTTACTCAGTTCCCTTAGTCAGTAGCATTTACTCCATGCACTAAATTCAACGACTTCCTTGCTTAGTGACTGAAGGCTAATGAACAGCATGGAACAAATTAAACCTAACAGTTTTCCTCAAGCCTAACAGAATTAGCAGAAACAGTCAGTAAATTGGGTCCCTTATGTTAATCTGAAGTGCTTCTGTACTTACTGAATGTAGAGGCTTAGAAACAGGTCTCCTTTCCAGACAGCGTGAAAGTCTTGGATGCAGAATGACTCAGAAGTGTTGCATTTTTGTTTGAGTATTCGGTAATTTTCTTCAGTGAAGTTCCAGAGAGCTTGAAATCGATCATTCAGCAGAAGTAAGAGTTTAAAATTGTCCTTTCCTTTCTGATCATGAGGCTCTTTGAGGAAGAGATGAGGGGAGAGGTGGGAACAAAACTTTAAAATGCCAAGAAATCTCACAGATCACTGCCAAGATCTAGCACTCAACCCAACTGCCAAAGTGAAGTACATGCAGTCTTATGGGAAAATAAGCCCCGGGAGGAGGGAAGTGATTATTTTGGGTTGAGTCCTTGTAACTAATTGTATGGCTGCCCACGCTAAAATCTTCTGCTTTCCATTCTTGCAGACAAGCCTAAGCCTCAGCTCAGGCACAAGCACTGGAGAAAATTTTGAGATTTTTCCTAAAATATATTTTCGCTTACACTGGTCAGAATCTAGATTAACCTCTAAAAACCACAGGAACCAGTGTCCTAGGCTTAGATGGAAGATCACATGAGGCCTAAAGATCTCACTGTCTTAGATGAAGCAATTCTACATATAAAAATCAGCCTCCAGTAAGTCCTCATCCAGCCCTCAGTTTTTAATTCTAATTCTCTTCATAGATGTACCAGCAAGGTGACTCACGGTAAAGAGTTAGAGACAAAATAGATAGTCTTCTCTGACCTACCTGCCTGGAGCAAAGGCTTGAGGATGAGGGCATCTATCCGTGCCAGGCATGCCGAGAAGGTTTCTTCTGCTTGGAGCAAAGACGCGGTTGCTTCAGCCACGCACATGTCCTGGACACAACAACAAAGACACATGTAAGCTTCTTGCATGGATATCCACCTACCAGTGGTTTCAAAGCTCAGTGAGAACATTCAGGTTTTCCTCTTCTGGACAGCACACAGAGAGAGCTGCATATGCTGCCCCCCAAAAAACAACAGAAATTTTGCACAAGGAAACAGGAGCCCAGCAGCTCAACATGAGATAGTGTCACAGAAGTCCACTGAAGCCTTCTGATTTCCCAGATGAAGAATTTCTCACGTGGACTATGATATCTTTCTACATGACTGGTAGACCCTAAGCTTGATAACTGTCTTAATACTGTCTAGTGCCAGATCCATATTTCCAGAAGAAATATCACTCAAGTACCAAGCAGCAACTGGTGAAGCAGTGTATCTATTCCCATTTTGCTCACCAGTTTTTGACCCTGGTGCCTGAGTCTGCACCTTTTAGCATTAAAAGCCATCGTTCGGAGTCGCAGAGCCATGCCAGAGCACCCAACCCTCCGGAGGGCTGGTGTTTCTCCTTTCCGAGTGGGACTCTGTGCTCCTGGTTGTGTGTCACAACTGCTGGGGCTTGCCTAAAATGGAAGTGTCAGCATAAAAAAAAAAAAAAAAAAAAATCCACGCCAAAACCACAACGATGTGAACGAACCCCAGTAACTTCCTCCTCCCGCATTCCAGCCCTACCTTCCAAAAGAAACCTATCAGAGGAAGTGAACACCAGCTAATAGCACGTCATAGGAGACTAATATGGACTAATATGGAAAAAGCCCAGGTGGTGAAAATACTATGGTCAGAGAAGAAAATAAATAAAAACTCTCAACATTTTTTCAATGTAGTGAAGCAAGACAAAAAACTTTGGGGACTGCAAATGCTCCATGCACGTTCATTCTCAGCCTGTTTACAGTGCATTCTCAAAAACTGCTTACAATAGTAATCTGATAAGTATAATGTGTGATGCTGCAAACATTTAAGTTGGTAACGCAGATTTCAGGGTAGTTGCAATGCGCACACTCTTCCAGCAGGCTCTCAGGTGTGGACCAGGGACCATTTGAAATGGGCAGTTTGCATTTTTCATGCTGTTTTGGGAGTTAAGGAGTGAATAGCTTTATGACTGTAGGTTATATCACAACTATCTGGCCATGGGCCTAGGTCTTGTTTATTTACTAATAGAGACATAAACGGCATATTTGCACTGTCTGTAGGAAGAGCTGATGTCAACTAGCTTCTGATGACCTGCTCTGAGGTTTCTTCACCTCTACCCTCATCTGCACAAACCACTTGTAAAATTCAGTCTCTCTGTGTTGCAATATTTGCCTCTTAAGGTATGCCTCTAAGCCTAAACTTGCTTTATCCTTCATGGGAAGGAATGTTTTGGGCATCTCATCATGGACTACGGAAAGGACACCTGGGTGACTAGCTTAGGTGGAAATGCCTCACTTTTAAGCTTCTCAAGAGGTTGGATTCCTTACTGAATTAAAGTTTGAGTTCCCTAAAGCCACCAAACCCTGCTCACATGCTGCCTTTTCAGGTCATCATGAAGTCTGGGCTGAGATGGTGTCTTAAAACATGGGAAGTGTGGATGGTCAGCTACCCTGGTTTAACTCAGGTCCAAACATAACCGACTATGCAGGTGAATGGCGTTTTCTCCTTAGTATCCAGTCTCTTAAATTTGATCTGTGCACAAAACAGGAAGCATTAAAAAGTTCCAAAATTTCATAATATGCAAGTTTTCATCTGCAATACATCAAGACAGAGCAAAGCCAGTTCTAGACTGTAGGACTATTTTTTTTTCCAGGAATACTGGTGATTTGCCCCAGGGGAATCTCTATGCATGCAAATAGGTCAAAAAGCTGGAATCTGAACTGCTCCTGTTCCCTCCCAGAGAGACCATCTGAGCCAGGAAAAAAGCAAAACCCAGCAGCAGCCAGTCAGCTTCCATGTCAGAGCATGGAGAGGACAGGACAAATCTAAAAGCTTGCTTTTCTGTTGTCAGTTAATCCTCTCCCATGTAGATACAAAGATAACTTTTCCCTTCCTCTCACAGGTAGTAGAGAATGGTCAAGCTTGCTACAAACCTCTAAGCATAAGTAGCTTGCTTAATCAGGAATGAAATCAGGGTGGATGTGCAACAGCACAAATGCTTCAATAGAACAGCAAGCAGTCAGTTGTGTCGTGCTAGTACCACTGAGTAACGGGGTGTCATGCTTAAACCATCGAGTAACAGGCTTGTGGCCTTTATGCAGCTTATTTTGTCTATTTTGGGTGAAGGAAGGAAGAAAAATTCACCATTTCTGATCCCTTGGGTAGACAAGGAGCTTGTTCTCCACCTACACTTCTTTAGTCCTGCTGGAATAAAAGGTTTTATCATGTGCACAAAAGGAACAGATGCTAGATGCCAAACTCCAAAGGTCTTCCCCAAATCTCCTCTTTTCCAAGCAACCAAAAACACCAAACAACCATCCATAACATATTGGATGGCTTCGTGCACACTAAATTATCTGAGCCACAGGTGCAGATGCGCACAGCTTGGCTCTCCACAGCCATGGTAGCTCACAAGCCTCTTCTAAACACGAGCAGGTCTCAGCTGCAAGGCCATTTTTTGGAGACTCTTCCTCACACAGAGCTGAGCTTGGGCTGCCCCAGGTCATCCCTATAATGTTGTACTTGCGTGGAGAAATCTCTGCAACAGTCACAACAGGACGCATAGACGCCCAAGCTGTTTCTCTGTTACCTGCGTCTTCCGACACCGAGTTAACTCGGTTTTGGCCATCACATTTCCGCTCTTCGCTGAAAATCTAGTTTCAGTCCGAACGTGACAGAAGCAGACCATTTGCTGAATGAGTGTCACCAGTTGGCTTTCAAAATAGCCGTTCTGACACCACAAAAAGACCTAAGTTGCCACGTCACACCACTTGGTGATGCATGGGTGACTTTCAGGCATCACTTCCAGCCCTTCCCCCATCAGTTATGTGGAAAGTAAAAAAAACCCCACATTTGTACACTTATTCGAACCCAGTCAGGCAAAGAGGGTCTGAGGTTAGTTACCCAACTAAATAACTCAGCCACAGAGTATGACAGAAACAACAGAGACCAACCAAGGACACGCAGAGGTCTCATTGCGCTTCCACGTTATGTGAAAAAGAATATGCCAACTGCAGAGCCACAGGGTGATGAACAGAAACCTGAAGTTGTCATGTGCTCCTGCGTGGAACCAGCTTGCACATGGCTCGGTGGTTTGGTACTTCTGTGTTTGTTTACTGAAAGGCAAGGGAAGATTGACAAGATCCAGTCTTGTGTCTGTTTGCAGGGGTTTGGTCTGTGCTTTGGTCACACGTGGCTCTGGAAGTGCTCAGCAGCTGCCCAAAGTACAACAGCTTCTCTTGCTGGTAGCTGTGACTGTTTCAATTCTGGTCAGCCGATGAACAGCATGGAAAACCGTATCAGCATAGGTCTACAGTTGGGAAGAGGATGCAGATAGAAACACAACAGAGTTTGAGAATCAGCATCTCTAAAGAGCTTCTAGATCTCTGCAGGTCAGCACTTTTTTTAGCTTTTCTACAGAGCTAATGAGGGCAGAAACACTAGTGAGGCAGCAGTTAAAGGCAATTAGCTGCTGAAAGATAAACTGGAAATTCTTGTGATAGATGGAAGCACCGCAAGTCATCTACATGGAGGCAGCAATCATCCTCAACAGGGACTATTCAAAGCTGCTGCATGCATATATCCAGAAAGCATAGCTTTTCCACAATGGGGTGCTATGCCCATTTTGAGGGATTTTGAAGGGCAGTTGAAACAGATAGGAAACCAAGCAAAGAAGTTTGGGGTCTTTGTTGAGCTTTGCTGTCAGAGCTGTAAAGAAGATTATCTACTCAGAGTCTGTAGCTCTGAAACAGCTGATCCACCAGAACAGTGTCTGGAAAAACCCCTAGACATTAGTCATGACTCGGAATTTCTCATGGAAACACACATCCAGTCAGACAATCCTGTCACCTCCTCTACAAGGAACAAACTGGATCTTCAGACAGGGAGCACTTATTTTCCATGTTCCTCTTGTGAATTCCCCTTGTGTTGAACTTGCAGTTAGGAATCAATGAAAGCAAAGACTTCTCAGATGGGAATCCAAGTTTAGTGCCAGATTTAGGGTGTGCTCAGGGCATTTTAACACTAAACCCTGTGAGATGTAAATGCCATGTCCTTGTTTGTGCCCTATCCTGTTCTTAAATGTTTCTCTTTCCTTGTATCAGCCTTCCTAAAGAGCATTGCTCTTCCATTGCTCCATACAGCTCAGACCTGCTAATGTCATTCATCTTTGCAGCTCATGATCATTTTCTCCCACTCCTCTTGTCTCAGAAATGAGCCAAGTCAATCACACCATCACTTCAAGCCCTCCAATGTGTCAAGTATTCACTCCGTTGCCCTCTGAGACATCATTGAGCTGTTGCTGTCACTCTGCTGTTGATATACCTTTCCACCAGCCCATGCCTCAAGCAAATACACCATCTTTAGAGAGACAGGGACAACGCTGCATCAGCTCAAAGCAGGAACAATGTAGGATTCAACTCAGGAACAACATAGGAGTTTTCAGTTGAAATCTATAAGGTAATAAAGACATTTCTCTACTAGAGTAATCCCAAAACTCTTTCTCCAACAGTCTTTCAATCTCTGGCCTGCTATGGTGTTCTTTCTGCAAAAAGGCAATTTGTTTGGGTAGGGCCTTATTGTAGAGATGATAAATCCCCTATTACACTAACCAAGGTGAGCAATTCAAGCTCAAGTTAAACAACAACATAGGAGTTTTAAATTGAAGCCTGTAAGGTACTAAAGACATTTGAACTGGAAAGAACACAAAAAAGTTTATGTTGAGGAGGGGGAATGCACTAAAATTGAGGAAAAGTCTTGGGTGAAAAAAAAGTTTGAACTTGGACCCTAGCCTCTAGTCCACTTTTCCAGGTTAGTTTTTAACATGGACCAGTTCCCTGGCTCAGTTTAATGTACAATCACACAGTTGTGCCCAATAACAGGATGGGACTTCCTCTTTCTTTTGCAGCTCCAGCTCGAAGTCCATAAGCCTCATGGAGCTGCTTTGGCCACAGGGGTCCATGCATAGACATTGTTTCTCCTTCAACTCAAACTCTTGTCCCTTTTCCACCAGGGCTAAGTTTTTAGCCCAGCTAATAGCAACTCCAAACAAGTTCCCCCTTGCGCTCTAGCTGAGTCTGCATTATGACCAGCACAAAGACCATTTTGTTGCATGGAAAACACAATTCCAAGCTTTGTTTAACCAACACAGTGGGGCAAGGGTTCCCATTCAAACTCTGCTTTTGTCAAACCTCAGATCCATCAAGAGTCGAGGTCAATTAGTGTTCAGTTTACTGGAGTCACCTCATGTTCAGCCAGAAACACCCAGCTGATGAGTTGAGAGGTATTGGGAATTAAGAGAGCAGAAACACAATAAAACAGCAATCCCAAGACAGCTCTTACCACCAAAAAGAGAGAAAAAAAACGAGCTAACAAAGTTATTTGTGCAAGGTTTTAGCAAAGGGATAGAGGGAGCCTGCAGATGCCAGCAAAAGTTGGTCCGTAGAGAAACCAGGTCTGCCATCAGCAGAAAATTACTGAGCAGGACGCAGTAAAAGCAGGCAGGCACAGCGCATGGCACTCTCTAAAAACAAAGTTTTTAGACCCATCAACCCTCTTGCACTAAACATAAAATCGGAGACTTTTGTTGCAGATTCCCACATATCTAACACCCTGCAGCAGAGACTGGGAATGCAGCACAAGTGTTGCTGCCCTGAAGCGATGAGGAAGGCTCAGGACCAACAAGAGGAAGCCCTACCTTGCACTCTACGTCTAATTAAACCATGGAGCTGTCTGCCACGAGAATCTCTCCTTGCTGCGAGGATATTACACCCATGCTCAAAAGCAGCTGGACTGGTCCATGGAGGAAAAAACAATTACAATCT
The DNA here is from genome assembly GCA_013389825.1 of Crypturellus undulatus. Classification (NCBI taxonomy): domain Eukaryota; kingdom Metazoa; phylum Chordata; class Aves; order Tinamiformes; family Tinamidae; genus Crypturellus; species Crypturellus undulatus. The sequence goes on from VWPW01015200.1 coordinate 273,423, forward strand.
AATGAAAAGATAGACATCAATTCCAGTTCAGAAGTCCCTGAGGAGGCAAGAAGTGCTTATGATGGAAATACTACTACAATACTTCCCAGTTTTTATATTTTCTCCATGCATCTGTCCTCCTATGTTATCAGAGGGGAGATAGTCGAATTCAATACCACTGATTTTGTGCATCAGGCATAAAAATCATTTGTTGGTCACCCCCATCGCAGGACTCCAAGCACTGAAATAGGAGGCTATATCAGCTTGTCAGAATATCAGTCACATTTGATGCTCAGTAGACTTACAATAGCAACTTAGCCAGGAGCTAAAGTGGTGTTTTTTTTTTTTTTTTTCTTCTATATTTATCATCTTCAATATAGGGGGAAAAAAAAAAAAAAAAAGGAAGATATGCTTGGAGGAAGTGACTAAAGAGTTTTCTAGAAACTTATCTAACCCAACTTTTCTCTTTCTCTCCCAAACACAAACTCATGTGCCTTTCTTCGAAGTTCACTCCCAAGCCCAAGGACAATGATGAGACTCTAGCTGCTTGAAAAGGATGGAATCCATCCGCCCTTGCAGAGCGCCTAAAGCTGAACTATCCACCCAAGACTCCCTTTACAACCAAACATAAGGAAACACAAGACAAGATCAATTTAATTCAGCTTAAGTAGGATGAGCAGCTCTCATCCTCTCTCACTCGGTCTCAGTTATCAGAGTTAAAACAGTTAGGTCAAATAATATATTTTTCTTATCAACAAGTTAAAGCTAGAAAAAAAAAAAAAAATCACTCTCATTATAGTTACAACTATCATTTGACCTTTGCAAATAACATGGCAAGTGCAATAAGGCAAGATGGTGGCTCAATTTCTCACAGTCCTGAGCATCCCATTATCACAAATACCTGCAAGCAGCATACGCTGGCAGAAACAGAACTGCTCTGCTTGAGCCACTTACATGTACTGCAAAATGACCTGGAATTAGAGGATAAAACCCTCTCAGATAACTCCAAGCCTAATGGGAAACAACTTCAAGTTGTCAGGAAATAGAAAAGGAAGAGGTCATGACATTGGAGTGAAGAAGTTATGGAAAGCTCAGAGGACCAAAGCTAGATTTCCTTAAGTCAGACCTTACGTATGAGTCTGAATTACTGCCTGGAAATGGATGCAAAGACACAAACAATATTGGAGGACATGGGAGAGCTGATAGTACAATTTCTTCCCAGATGAGGTGCAGTTCAATGTATCGTAACACTATTCCCCTGCTCCATCCTCTCCACATAGGACCTCCGGAATTTGGGAAGAATCAGAGGCCCTTTCATGTCACTTGTACTGAGACTCCAGATCCATCCTCTTGCTGTTTTGCCTTTTGGTACCACTTCCCGACTCTTCTGCCATTTCATGGGCATTAACTTAAGCTAGAGACAGTGCCCAAAGCTAATGAGATGTCACTGCAAAATGCCACTTACAAAACCTTCCAGCTCTGTCCTCTGCAAGGGAACCTTGCAGTACTCAAGCACTTATTTCTTTAACATGGCATCCCCAATACCTGTCAGAAATAGAGCAGTGCTAAACTCCACTCCTAAGATCAGGAATGGAGACAAAAGTCTGAGCTAGGATAGCATCACCCCTGCACCCAGACTCCCTGTTTTCTCTTTGAATCCTCTGAACTCACCAGTGCTCTTCAACATTGACAGCAGCAACATCAACATCAACCCATTCCTATCTGCTGACCAAAGAACTGCAGAACTTCTCCAGTGTGCTAAGTTTACAAAAGACTCATTCCCTTTGGAAGCTTCCAGGGTTTAATCAAAGCCTTCAAGTGCTCTTGGAAGACAAATTACAAGCCAGAGAAGACAGAACAGACCTGCAAAGAGTCATCAGGCCTTTCTAACCTCTGATCATCATTCCAAGACACCACAGCTCACTGGGGTGTTTTGAGTGCCAAAACTCAGGTCTTTTGATGACTTGAAGAGCTGGTCAGAAGCTCTGACAAAAGTGTTTTACAGAAAAATTCCTGTTGACTGAGCCCGAAGTGCTTTGCATGAGCCTTCCTCAAGTCAATGAGAATGTAAACAATACCCTGCTAGGTCAGGCCACTGATCCAGCTCGTCTGACAGCGGTAATAAGAGATGCTATTCACAAGAAAAACAGAAGATTGGCCACTTTCTGAGGTCCATTCCACTGTTGCATTAAGGGATGTCAAATGCTTCAACCCTAGATAGTTTTCGTATCTGTCTATGGACCAATCACCCCTGAATTCATCTTATCCCTTTTGAACTTACACCATTTGCTTCCAAAACACATCACCAAATAGAACACAGGGTTTCAACAGACAGTTCTGTCTTGTTTCTTTACATCTTATATGCCAAAAGTAATCCTCAAAAATCTTGTATTGCAGCTGACTGTGAATTAAGTCATTGCAAAAGCAGTAAAGAAACTACCAAGTTCAGGAAGCAATGATAAAGGTCCAGGAAGCTTCCGAGTCAGGAAATTTCCATAGACAACGAGTGTCAGCTTTGGTGCCCATCCAAGTTAAACTAAGCTAAAGTTTTAAAACAACAATCGATTCCACGAGCTACAATTCCTCCTCCTCTGTCAGGCTCTAATCACAGAGTAGTTTGCTATTTTTAAAGGTCTTAAGCATGCTACTGTTCCCCTATAATTGTGCCTGGGATCCAGGTTTTCCAGGGAGCAACACAGCCGCTTGCCAGCCCTTGACCACATTTCTCCCTTGCAGAAACACAGGAGAGCTTATCAACCTCTCTCCTCCAAACTAATTAGTTGGTATGAGTTTCTTTGCTCTATGTAAACCATGCATGGTGGTTTGCTGCTTGCCTTTGTCAGGTTTGTGCTGCCAGGTGGGATGTGGGCTGAGGTTCTCTCCCTACACGTGCCAAGGGGCTCCGTACAGCAGCATCCTTGCACAGGAAATGTAAAAGGGAGCAGCAGAGTGTTTCATAGCATAGGTGAGCAAGCCTGAACCGTGCTAGGAAACAAGACCTTCAAACCTGCATAATGCAGAGCCTAGATGGAACACGAGGGTGTAAAACACCAGTGTGTTTTACACTACGGGGAAAATACACACCTGCACAGACAAAACTCCTTCCTGTAGAAAACCCTTCCAAATTTCACGCATACTTTGCAATGCTTTACTCATAACGCATTGTCTTCAGCAGTCCCGCCAGCCTGCTGAAGCTCATCTTACACCCTTCCTGCAGTATGCATGCCGCTCTAAAACCGAGCCTGCCGAAAGCATTTTGGGGAGAAAAACAGCTAAAAAACTACAGAGAAATAACCAGTATGTATAGCAACGTACCTTACATGAGGGGGCCAATTAAAATGCCTCTGCGGGAACTGCTAGAGCAGCAGTTCCTCGGAGCTTCCGAGTCCTGAAATACTCCGGGCTTCCAGCGCCGCGGTTCACCCCACCCACCTCTCCCTCCCACATCCCGTCTCCTCCTTTCCCGAAACACAGATCCAGGCCTGTTCATTAGATGAGACACCCACAGTGCCCAGGGAGGCACGTTACGAAACTCTCATAAATAGGGTTTCTAAAGCAATCGGTTATTGTTTGCTTTTCTGAGTGGACGTTTCTGGACTGATGCAAGCCATGGGCTACTGCAGCACGTGCAGCGAGGAAACATTAAAAATGCATATGTAAATTGAGGAGGAAAATGACAGAATGCGATTTCTTTGTTCAATGTTCTCGGCTCTAATCCAGGCAATGTCCCTTTTCACCTAGAGAACATTTCCAGGGCCGCTTGCCAGATGTAGCTCCTAGACTTCTCCTTTCTTCTGCCAGTTGTCCCTGTGGTGCGACCCCTGTGCTTGCTAAAATTCACAGGAGCAGACCGAAATCCTAGGAAATGGGATGTTTCCTGCTATTCAGAGCTTGCTGCAGGCAGTGTATGACAGGTTGCATGCGAAGCGTGCAAAGCCTGTGCCCAGCTGCAGCATAAAAGCTTCAGTCACAGTCCTCACCCTGCTTTAAAGGCAAAATAAAATAAAATAAAAAATACAGTCCTTTCCAGCTCATCTATTGGAGCCCAGCCACCATCCCACCTCCTAAAGCTGCAGCACAAAAGCACTGGATTTTTCCAATCAGCCTACAGTTTGCAAATTCCCACGAGGGCTTTGTCCAAGCGGGAGCAGCCACCGCACACACACTCTCTCCCACATCAAATAAAAAGGAAATATGCTCATGGACAAAAGCCCCACGCCATCCTCTTCTGCTTCAGAGCACACAGGATTGCTGTAACAAAGCCCCATTCTTTCCCAGATGCTTCGACATATTATGACTCAGACTCAATGGCTCTCCTCCTTCCCAATGCTATGATTTCCAAGGATTTTTACAAGCTCCTAAAACTCACCGTGACCTGATAGGATCAAGACAAGTTGTTTTAATATAGAGACAATTCCTAGGGCATAGCAAAAGACAGAGGAGGTGTCTGAATCGTCTTTTGTTCGGAAAGGTTCTCTATTGTGGTGACTTCTTCCCCATTTTGCAGGACTCCTTGGGTCTTTTCAGAGGAGGATGTGCCCATAACTCACACTCTACCTCAATGCAATCAGTGGTTTTTGCTACATGGGCAGGCAGAAAGGCTATCCATTCATGGAGCCAGAAAAAACTCATGGGAGAACACAACCAAGAGAAGGGAAAGGCTGAGCAAGGTCCCTGGGAGCTCATGGCTGGCCTCCTATCTGCTCCTCAGACCCATGGGAAAGCAGAGGACTAGTGATCAGGGCTTAATCACAGTAAGAAACCTTTTGTTTTTTATCCCATGTTACTCTAACTCCGTCATTAGGGCTCAGAGTTCACACCAATGTTGTTTTTAGCTTGAGAGCTCCAGGCTGGCTCTCCACTTTAACCCTGGTGGACAACAGCAGAAGCTCCACAACCTGATACTTGCACTTCACCACCACATCCTTCCTTGACGTGAACAAGGCAAGTCATCATCTGTGCAATGCGGTTCTTGGTACTCTCTTACTCATTTGTGGCTCTTCCTCTTCTGCCCACCTCTAGTCACCCTCGCTCTTAAAATGCTCAAACAGCAGACTGGACAGCCAGGATCTTTCTATATCTTCTGCTGAAGAATTTCATACTCTTTTGTCTCACACCCTTCTCCCTAAACATGGAAATCCCAGAATCCCAGAACGGTTGAGGTTGGAAGGGACCTCTAGAGATCACCTAGTCCAATCCCCCTGCTCCAGCAGGGTCACCTAGAACACATTGCACAGGAAAAATAATGTGTTGTGCACTCTCAGCTGACCTGTCCCCCACTCCATGGACACTTCCACTCATTGCATAGATCACCACGAGTTGCAGCCTGCAGGATGAAGAGAAATCAGCCTTTCTTTCCCTTAAAGAAATTTGCTGCTATTTAAACAGCAGCTGAGCCATCCCAGAGTTCAGGAAACTCAAGGAAGCTGAAGCACTCTGGTCATGTCCACATCCAGCCTTTAGGACCAAATGAGGCATGGGCACGTGTGTATACACACACACACTATACATGTATTTTGGTAAAAAACACTTTCAGTTGTAAAAAAAATGAACCAAACAAAGCAGACACACATTAATAGCTGTCACTTTTCTCTTCTCCCTTGAATTTTCAAGGTATTACCTTGAATTTTCAAGGTAAGCCTTGAATTTTGTCAGAATTAAGCCTGTTCCAACACCTTTTTTTTTTTTTTTTTTTTTTAATGAAGTCAGTGGTTTCCCACAGAAGTCTGTAGAAATCTTCCCTCTCCACTCTGGTTGCCCTCTCATTATCTAACCAGATCTTTATGACTGAAATGGTCTCTAGCTATCTGCAACCACAGATCTTAAGCAGAGAAGACCTGACACCAGTGCTTAGGGACCATCAGAAGCGCTGAGCTGCCTTCAGGCAGTGATGCTGCTCAAGGTAGGGTCCTGTGGGGTTTTATGCTTTTCCCTCCCTGCTCAACCTCAATTTTAAGTCTGTATTTCCTAATATTTGCAAGTGGCACTCCAGGGAGCATGGTTTAAGGCCAGGTTCAATACAGTTGCTAGAAATATGCACTCAAGGGATCAGGCAAAAAAAGTTTTGTTATTGTCTCCAAGAGGTTTGCCCTTAAATTGACATGCAGCCACCTGAGGCAGTTCAAAGCATTTGCCCATTTAGAAATATAAAACAGGCTTGTAAAACAAGAAACACGTGAAGAACGTTTTCACCTTGCTCATCCTGCTCAGGATTCTTAGCTGTGAAAGCAGAATCCACCACCGAATCTTGCCTCAGTTTACATCCGTTCAGGAAATTACTCCTTTCCTCCAAATACTGCTTCTCTGAAAGAAGGGGCCATTTCCATGGAGTTCACTGTCAAGGCTGATTTACAAAACCACGTTCCTCTGCTGAAAGTAGGTCCCATGTATCACCTATTTTTATAAGAACCACCTATTCTAAGAAACTATCATCGTATGACTCAGCTTGAAGAATATCCTGGTTGTGTTAGCTCCACTCCAGGGTTCCTGAAGTGTGCTCACGAGCAGCAACAAACAGCCTATAGTCTCCAATTCCCACAAACTTTTGAGGTTTCAGTGAATCCTCAGCTCTTACCCATCCCTGCAGGTGTGAAATATTATTTTTGCAACAAAAATTATCCTTTCAGCATAAATCCTATAAATCCTAGTATTCTGTGGATTTATCTTCCCTCCAAAAAGCCTTTGGAGGGGAGGGGGGAGGGGGGGGAAGCTTTATTTACACCTCCAGATATCCCAAGAATCTCAGATAGATAGACATCAACATCAAAGTTTTTTACTCATGTGCCTAGCAAGACCAGAAGCATATTTGCGCATACCATTGGGAAACTGTGCATGGAAACAAGTGCTAAGTGTATAATTATTTATACATGCAAAAGAGGTTTCACAACCTTCTTGATAATCAAACTCCTCCAGGTTCTTTTTACTGAGGCAACAGAAGCTTTTCCCTTAAAGGGTGAGAGCGATTTGCACAGCAGCAGTAATTAAACAGAAAGTACAACATTGGCACACATAATGTTTTTTTTTTCTGTATCTGAGCAACCACTCAATAGGAAACCACTACTGAAAGCAAACACTTGCAGAAATACTCCAGATTTATGTCAGGATACACAGAAGTCTTCAGATAACATGAGCTGCAAAGAGTCATCTGAATGCATTTGTATTCCTGTCTGTGGGGACTGGGGTTCATGATCAGAGATGACCAGGGAGTGTAATCGCAGATTAGCCAAGAACAGGAGCAACATAGAGCAAGTCAGGAGCATAAGGAGAGAAAGAATGGAAAAATCAACACACAACACTGCACATCAACACCTTTTCTTACCACACTGCAGTTACCTTGTGCAGACAAGTCCCAAATGGCATTGAGAGACTGGCTTTTCTCACAACCTCCAGACTCTGTGTTTGCTAGAGCAAGAGATCAGATGCACCTAAATATCCCAGTATTTATCCCAGCCATACTGTCAGCCTAAAGAGTCAAGAGTGATCATCACTGGAAGTTGGCATCGTCTAGAAATTTTAGCCTTGGTCTAGCTGCCAGATAAACATCCTGGGAAGTAGAATTTAGGATATTTGACCTTTGGCGAGACCATAACATCTCCTCTCTATTAGGGAGCAACTGGTTCTGGTACTGTGTCTAAGGACAAGTCCAGTGAGAGACCCAGTTCTCAGCACCAGTGCTGGGTCCACCACCAGCAGAGATTCCCATCTCCTTCTTTAGCTGGTAGAAGTACAAGGTCATCCAAAAGGCATGGACAGACCAAGGACGAGTGGCAGTTTTGGTAACTGAAACTTGGCAGAGAGCCTGCACCAGATAACACCTGGCTCTCTTTAGAACAGGGAAGAACTGGAAACAGACAAAAAAAACAACCAGTAGCACACTAGGGCAAGCCATTATCATAATGGACTAAATATCTGATCTAAGGACCAAAAGATGCCCACGAGCAGCACATCTCCCTGTGCCTGTTAGTCAAGCTGTACCAGTTCCTAGCCCGTCGGACAAACTCCAGCTGTAACAAGGTGGTGCTGAAACTGCATCAGGAGCTGTACCAACTGGTCCCACACTCTTCCTGGCCCACACAGCCTAGAAGATGAAGCTGCCAAGGCAGGAGAAGGTCATGATGGAGGAGATGGTCTTCAGTTGAATGCGTGCCCCTTCAAAAGCAGAGGATGCATGTCCAACCACCGGGCCATAGCTGCCCTCCATAAGTCAAGCTCCTGCCTTACTCTTAGGATCTTGGAAAATCCGCATGGTTTACAGACACTTTGGGAAACACTGGGCTCCTCTGCAGTTGCACCAAGCCTTACATCATACTCCATAGACATCAGCTCCTGTTTACCTGGGGACCAACATCCCATGGGACAACATGACAACTGCCCGATAAAGTGATTCTGAATCATGTTCCGCAGAACAAAACAGACCAGAAATATCAATCCTTAGAGCAGCTGCTTTTTACAATACCAGCCAGCCAGGCAGAGGGACTCTGAGGGCTGCTCCTTCTGTAACACCTGAAAGAACAAAGGCTCCTTTAAATAAACATATGATGCCCACTTACTTGTAAGAATGAAACATGACTCACTGCTCAAAACTATTCACCACTCTGTGGTAGCTTCTCTAACCACAGGCCTTGCTAAAGAGGAAAACAAACACCAGCCTCTGGCAGACAGCCCCAGTTCCATAGGAGCTGTTATATGTGCAGAAAGATGGAAAACAAACAGAGAAAAAAACAAAAAAGACAAAAAAATGTTTTCCTATAGCAGTATAACTTTTCAGCTCAAAATAGCTTCTTGCTTTATAGAAAGGTATTTGAAACTGTGGGAGCTTTTAAGTAGTTAGCTTGATACATGGATAAGTTTTCAGGAAGCTGTATGATACTAAAAAGGAGAAAAAAACAGCTCTTTTGCTGTAGCAGAATGATTGCAAACCTTCAGGCTCTGAAAACAATGGGCAATTCACCTGATTAGGAACAGAGAAGTGGCATCAGCGCATTAAGCAAGTACTTAATTGAATGAGTCTTCTGGGGCTGCAGGGGGGCTCACATGGGGAACAATACGGTCCCAGTACTTGATGGTGGAGGGAGACAATGATTTTTTTCTAGATGTCTTTGAAAAGCTCTGAACAAGGATGGCATAACCCCAGGTGCAATACTGGGACCTTCCTCCCACTCCATGGCAAACTGTGTCGGATCCCTCCAGTCGGCAGATCAGAGGAATCCAATGGCCAGAGGCATCTGGCACGTGGGTACATGAAAGCAGAGCAAGGGTGCAGAGCTACAAATGCATGAAATCCTTGTTGTGGGAGGGTGGACAGAAAAAAAAGAAAAAAGAAAAAAAAAAAAAGATTTTCAGATTTTCTTTTCTCATGGAGGGGGCCTTGTTAGCTTGTAGCCAAGACCTGTCAGCCAGGTGGATTTTTAAGCTATCTCACAAGGAAGTTGCCTTTTAATTTGGGAGGGGTGAAAAAAAGCCCTCCTCACCTGCAAACACAGGCAGTACATGGGAACATCACACGGGACTGGTCATCACACAAGCAACTCAGAAGAGTGGATCAAGTCTTGGTCCAGCCTCTCCCCAACTCAGTTCCCAAATCCCTCCTCAAAACAGCAGGATAGACCAGACAACTACTCCATAAGTCACCTTTAGGGCAAGAGCAATGTCCCTGGAGGTACCTCCACCTGCTATGTGACCTGCTGTTAAGTTGGTAGACAAAGGGGAGAGCAACCCAAGATAAGGTGCCTTTCCCACCGCTGCCACCCAAGACCCTCTCCTTGAGGGAGGCCACACCAGCCGGACCTCACCTCCCATCAGCCGAATAGGAACACTGAAAAATGGTTCAACAGCTGCAAAACAGCTGGAAACATCCTGCAACTAGGGGATGTTTCACTGTGCAACAGAGTCCAACCAACACAGTACTGAGGATATACAGGCATCCTTGTCCAACACCATTGCAGGAAATCACACCATCATACCCCATCCCACAGCACATCCCCCGCTGCATTTTGGCTCCATACAGCTAAGAAAAAAGCATTCTTTCCATTTATCAGAGGCAGATGGAGTTTTCTGAGCTTAAAGCCTGTCTGATACCACTAGTCTTTCTTGTCCTTGTCTTAAATATCACCATAACCTTTCCTAACCCTATCAAATACCCTTTTTGGGTGGAGACAGTGGCACACTCTGAACTTCCCCCCTCACAGTTCCAGAGAAATAGTTCAGCACTCTTCATCCCTGCACAGAGAAGGACTGTCTTGTAGAAGGACCAGCCTTAACCCCCTTATCTCCCAACAGAACCACTGAAACAGCAGCTCAGTATCTCCCACAAGATGACCACCACCTGCACGGGGAGCAAAATCCTGCCTTACCCTGGGTCGAGCTGTCAGCCCAAGTATGAAGCCATGCGAGGGGTGATGACGACCGCCTGCTCCAACTTTTCCACTGCTTTATTTACTCACTTTGTGGTGAGAAAAGGAAAAAAAAAATAGAATCAAGGAAGTAATGTTCCCCTCCCAAGGTGCACCGCAAAACATTCTTGGTAGACATGGAAACGCCGAGGCAGGCTGCCAGCCCTGGCAGGTGTCCATATCCCATGTTTCAGCGAGCAACCAGACGCTCAAAGGGCTTTTAGGGAATTTAAAGGGAAACGGCATCCCCAGTATGTGATGCAGCTCCAGCTCTCCATATACAGAGCTTCAGCGGGGAGGTTCTAAAAAGGACATGGCTGCAATGGGCACATGATGGTTTATCCTCAATGCTGCAGAGAAACATGGCATGATCTATGGTGAACACACCTTACTCCTCTAGGGACAGAGTGAGAAGAGCCGTGAACATCTGGAATTCAGTCCTCGAGGGCATGGAGCTTAATGGGGCTGATAGACCGAGTGAGGATCCCAGGCTCAAACAGGAAAGCAGACCTTTCACGTTCCCTCAAATCTCACTTATTCAGAAATATACATTCCATTGGGCAGGGTCATTTTTTTCTCCAAACACTGTAAGTTTGCAAGGTGCCCATCGCTGGGGCTTCCAGAGGGCTCACAGAAGAGGGAAGCGTGGTCACTTTGTGGAGCTGATGACTCAGCAGGGCTGTGACTTGCACAAAAGAATCACCCAGATTTCTACTAGCACCGCCCAAGAACAACTCCATGACGTAGAAACGTACATGAAGCAGACGCACGACAGCACTCCCCGAGAGTCTCACAAAATGCACTTGCATTAGGGATCTTTGCAAAGAAATCCCAGGTATTTTGCCAGAGATCGGTATCAGCAAAGCCCCAATGCAGCAAGCCAGCTCACTTCCCTGATCTTGTGCTCTCCTTGCATTTCCAGACCCATGGGATTCTTCACCCCTCTTCCCCCGTCTGCCACTGGAAGAGAACAAGGATGCCCTGGGGCTGACAATGAGACAGAGCAGGCAGGAGACACCTGCACATCTCCTTTCGGGTGGTCCGATGTCTTTTTTCCCCCCTTATTTCCTACAACTCTGAACAAATTTGAGCACTTCAGAAACGCAGCACTCTCCAAAACGGCATTATCACCTCCTGCAGCAACACCAGCACCCCAGCAGTGGGCAAGATGATACACACAGCAAGCTCAACATTTCATTTATATCCCAAGAGGCTCCCAAAGATGCAAGCTAAAAATAAGAAGCTGACAACAAGCTTAGCAATCTGTGTTTTTACCGAGATGCTGGTGATCATCTGTCAATTTGGGAATACATGAGAGTTTTTGCAATCTGCTCTGTGATAAATCTCATCCAGCAAGGACTCACTGCTGGTGGGACACTATGCAGGGAAAAGCCATTTACTTCCCTTCTCTCTGCAAAGTCCAGTTCTTCCTGTTGCAAAATTCACAAGTTTTGCAACACTTTTGTTTTCTCCGCACCGCCCCCCCCCAACTTCTCCTATTTCCCCTCCCTTCTTCAAAATACCCAGCTCCAGAGGCCAGATTGCCAAATTAGAAGTACACAGTGTCCTATAAGGAGTTGGCTTGTTCATTTTGTGAAGCAAAACTTCAGATATTAAAAGCTCAAAGAAGAGGTAGAAGGTCAATATGAAATCTCATCATTTAAAAATGAAAAAATTAAAATACATTCAACAGATTCTGCTCTGTCCTCTTCCAGATATTTTCAAGGCAAGAAGCTGAAACAAAGAACAAAGTTACTAAGTAGTGCAGTAGGGTCCAGAGGCTGCAAAAAAATATACATTTTTCCCTCCTAAAAGCTAAAGCTATTCTGTTTCAGTGACTCATATTTTAAATAAGCAGTCTGAAGTTTGGAAAGAAAATATCACTGTAGGATTATTTGTGCTATTTTTGCTTCCCTCTGGGCAGATGTTTGGTGGCAACATTTCAATGCTGTGGCAGGCCTGGTTCATCCACCACTACCTACCCAGAAGGGAGGCATCTCCCTTCCACCTGCTGGGAAGTTGGAGCCTAATTTCCTCAAATTATTAAAGGAAAAGCAAAAAAACAACAACAAACACAAAACAAAACAAAAAACATAAGGAAAAGGAAGAGAGCAGAGTTGAATGCCCAGTACATTGGTGAGATGCTAAGAACAAGCTTCCCTTTGGAAATACCATCCCAGAGGTTTAGGTAGGACATGCTGCACTGGATGTGCTTGCTTGGCACAGAGGTGCATGTGCATTTGCAAGGACTCCTCCTCAGCAGATCAATCCTTAGACAATTTATTCTAAAATAAAGCAATCCTACAAGCAGGAGAATTAGCAGAGCTCGATTTCTCATGGATTTATGTCCTGTGGTTGGATTCTCTAATGTCTAGCAAGGTGCAGGCACAAAACAGCACTTCACATCTCTTGGCTGTGCTTAACTCAGATTCTCCAGTGTCTAACATGAATTGCTCTTGTGCGTCTTTCTTATTGCTTTCTTGTGCACGAACAACAACCAATTCAACCATTTACCCAACAGCATACTTTTAAAATGAAAAGCACAGAAATTTGATATCTTGGAAACCTTTATCTTGTAAATTGTTGGCTTTTTTTTTTTTTTTTTTTTTTTGGCAGAAATTGTTTAAGGTCAGGGGAAGGAAGTGGAAGAAAAGACTATCAAGCCCAGAAGCCCCATTTACTTACAGAGTCATGCTGAAAAACATTAAGACCAGCTCAGCTTTCCTCTACTAGCTCCCAGGATCCTCGGGCACCCAAACTGGATCTTGACAAGGCGCCCTAAGACCAGAGTGCACAACTTCTATGGCAGATGCATGACTTTCCTGCCACCACACTGACACTATATGTCACGTTGCGTGGAGGGAGGCCCTGCAACACAGCTCCCAGTTTCGAGAGCGATTTTCGGAGCACACACATTTTCTCCATCTATCAGATGCAACGCAGAGCAGCACAGCTGCCTCTGCTCCTGTGTGAGCTGGCATCGTGCCACCTCCCTCCGATCCTCACAGTCCAATCAGCCATGCAGACCTTCAAGCTGGTGTGCCTATTTGAGCTCATAAAACATTAATTTGCTATGGAGCTATTTTTCCTTAAATTATACCTCGTTATTGTAAAGTACTGGAATACATTGGCAGGAGTGACTTGGAAAAGCTCAGCTTTCTCCCTGATCTCATTCTTTGCTCACTTACTCCAAATTCCAGGCTTCTCAGGTAAAAAACGCCACCAAAAAAAAAAAAAAAACCAACAACAACAAAAAAAAAACTATTTTAGCAGGGAAAGATAATTATCATATTTCGTAATAATTGAGATAATACATGCTTTTTACAAGGCCTTTTATGGCTGAATCATGACTTTAGAAAGAAAATAAGCTTAGAATCTTTGATTCCTTTCTTTCAGGTTTTTGGCAACAAGGCGGAATACATGCTAAAGCTTTATGCTTTCCATAAGCAGGAAGGCTGGAGAGTATTGGGAACAAATATCTCAATACTTTAAAAGTAAGGAAAAAAAATGAAAACAGAAAAAAACTCACAAAAACAAAAACCCAACATTACTTAAGTTTGCAGTTCTGACTTATCCATGCTGGAGGTAGTCCAGAAAACCTGTGAGAGTAAAGCACATTGAAGCACATCAAAAGTGAATGCTTCTGTCTAGTAATAGGATGTCCCCTACTGGGAAAAGCTTCTCAGTCCCAGGATGATTTTATTTACTATTATTATTGGAAACAGAAACAACTGAGATTGTTCAAGATCAAGCAGACCAGGCCTCCTCCTAACCCTGTAGTGGAACACTTCATTCACTTTCCAGATGGAGAACGGTTCAGCTGGAGAGCCCTCAGTCACTCGTGCATTTCTTGGGCTTGCTTTCTCTAACCATCTCACCCTGACAATTTTCTTCTCCACCTGCACTTTGCTCCATGGGTCACGGAGCATTCTGGAGCAGCCTAAAGGATGCCCTGAGGTTTTAGCCGCTGCAATCTCCCTTGCAGATGCTCTTCCCTGTTGCCTTCGGCTCTGTGCAGAGCTCAGGACTTGTCGAGGCTGCAGACTGCCCATCCACAAAGTCCTTCAGGGATGAAAGATGCTTCTAAATTCCCCAGGCATCAAATACTCATCTCCAGTAACACCAGCCTCTGCCAGCATAGGGCAGTTATGATGCTGATGATTTGCTTGGCTTACAGCCCTCCCTCATTAGAGGAGAGACTTCTCACAACAGGCCAGGAGGAAAAACAAGAGCAGGAGAGCTGGAATCAGCTGTGAAAACCCATCTTAGCTCCCAGGGGAAAGCAGGACTTCCCAGCGCCCCCCCCTGCACAGAGCCCGGCCCGAGGTGCAGCTGAGCGCTCTGTAAGCGACACCAGCCTAATTAATTAATGACTCCTCTGCTCTGCAAGCACCAGGCTCGAGAGGAAGGCAGAGAAGGGATAGGGCAGCAGGCAAGCGCTGCCGGCAAACGCTGAATGCTACTGGGTTGCTCCGTAATTCATAACCTTGGGATACAGCACGGCGCAAGCCAGAGATACAGCGGGGAAGGAAGATGGCGTGGGATCTACTCTTGCAGCATCCTCTCTCCTGGGTGAGGTGTTCCTCCCTCTTCATGTTGTGCTCCAGAGCTGCCCTGGGACAGCTAATCGAGGTAAGGAGCATCTCGTTCTGCGGATTTGGGGTCAGCAGTGCTTGGGAATCCATGCAGAGTACCCAGGGAAGACAGGTATGGCAGAGAGCAGAGAATTTAAGGAGGCTCCAAGGAGTTAGAGGCTTCTTAGGGCAACACTTGTTGCTTTCTGACAGGCCTCACGTAAGGGAGAAGCCACCTCTAAAATGCTGAAAGCTGCTGCCGAAGATGGCAAACAATTAAGGGCTGCTTTAATCCCCCAGAGAGGGCTTAATTCCCAAAAAGGCCAAAGTCACAAAGTCTTCTTGCATAGTGGTGCATGTCCAACACTTGTTGGACACCAGAGGCTTGGGAAAGAGCAGGAACAGGCATATACAGGTGGTCCTGGGCCTGCACCTGGATGTGCCCTTCCAAATTAAGCATTTAGGCTGCATTTCAACTCCTCTGCCTTCCTTCATTTCACCTCGTCGAGTTGAAACTTCACTCAATCTCAGAACTCACCCCCAGGGAACACCTACATATTCCTCTCTCCTGGCTCCCTCTGGCAAGGCCAGGCTGGACCAGAAGGGAAGAGTAGACGTAAACCTGCTCTGTTGCTCCAGGTCTGAAGCTCAATGCAGAGGTAGCATGGCTCTGAAGAGCAGCATAGTCCTAAAGCAGAGCTTGTTTTGCACAGTCCCCTTAGACTTAAGGATCCAACATGCCCCATCCTGGAGTATTCCTTATCTGCTCATTGCTCCACATGTCACCATGAGGAAATTCACAGTTATCCCTCCTTCTGTTTCTAAAAGATGTCTGGAGAGACCAACCAACCACAGACATCTATAACATACACATTTTAGATTAATCCACCCAAACAGACCTATAATTGCTACATGGGCTGCAGAACAGGACAAGGGGAGACTGACTAAAGAAACCAGGGAAAAACTTTTATAGCATCCAAACTTTTATAGCATCCACATTAACCCAGGAACCAGCAGTGATCTGACACAGACTCTCATCAGGCCAACTCTGATCCCTGCAGCTTTCGGTCTGCAGGTTTAAAGCAGCTCGTCGCCAACACAAGAAGCAAGAACAGGTGTGTTGGTATCACACACCCATCTCATGAACCGAATTCTGCCATCAACTCTCTGCTGGTTAAATCAATATTTTCAAATGAGTCTACCAATACATCCCGACCCACACAGAACCAGGTTCTCCTGATATGACATCCGCCAGCAAAGTCTACGAACTTCTTTACAGATTCAGAGTGCTGCAGGGATTTTTTCCAAGCCATTCAGCCTACAAGAGCACTCAAGGTTACAAGCGAGGCAGAACTTTTTCTTACGGAGCACATTTGACAAAATACGCTCCACTGGAGCCAGGATGGTTTGCAGACGCAGCGTCAGCCCTGACAGGAAGGGTTTCACTTTCTTGCTGTTTCTAAAACACCGAGACAGACACCTGAATAAGCAGCTTGACATTTTCAATTTGAAGATAGATGTTCCCTATCATTATGTTTCACAGACACAAAATTGGCAAGTTTTGTTTTCATGACAAAGCAGAATAAAGTGTCAAAAGTAGGAAAATCATTACAGAACATGTATAATTTTCTCATCAGCTTGACTTGCACCAAACTGCCTTGAAAACCCTGTCTCCTACTACTAACGCTTAGGAAGGGGCAAATCTCATCTGAAAAGGCATGCTGCACAGCAGGTTAGCTAGCAGGTACCCCAAAATTAAATTAGATGAACAGACAGTTTCTGCAGTACTGGGGGCAGATGAATTACAGTCTGTTCTGAAGCTCTGCAAGGCCCTTTTGCTTTAAACAATCCCAATGTAGTTATCCTGAATAACTAAATTTATGCTCAGCCAGTCTATCAAAACAAACACAGAGAAAGCTAAAGGCACCGTGCATCAGAATATCTCAGTGAGCAACAAAATGCTTTTTTCCTAATAGTGTTCAAAGGTTTCCAGCTGTGGAGATTCCAATGTGTTTTCCATCTAGGAGGGAAGGGCAATAAGAACCTCTGGATGGTGAATCTAATTCAAAAAAAGTATTTCTCTTTGATAAGGTCTTTAAATGAATATGTGGAGCCCCAGGCACTGGTTAATTATCCAGGGGTTTGCAAGCTACTCGCTTACTGGGTAAACTTGGGATTAGATCCAGGGGCCACTCTGGAATCATTAGGACTGGAAAAGACCTAGGCACTTCCCCTTTCAGTGCAGCCCTCAATAAGATGCATTGCAGAGAGACTTTCAGCATTTCACCTGGAGCTGGGGACTTCACTGCAGGAGCCACATGTTCGCATTCAGTTTTAGGGTGTGCAGGTTTGTGAACATAAATACCCCAGCAGCTGTGTCCAGGTCTCTCTCAGTGCCTCTGCACTCCACCTTTAAAACACATGCATGATTATAAAGCACTTGGATATCACCAGGTGATGCACCTAGAAGTGAGGAAAAATGCCATTTTTTTCATTGTTACACCAAGAGGACAGGACAAAATAGCATAAAGCACAGCTTTGGCTTTTTTGTTTCTTGCACGAGATGCAACTCCCATAAGATGATACTTTTTCAATGCAATGTACATGCACTGTCCCATTCCCACTCTTCCCACTCTCCCTCCAAGAACTACAGCTAGGACAAGCTCTGTATTTCAGGAACAGGGCAGCTTACATGGGGAAGGAAGGATGAGGCAATAGGACGGTTCAGGCTGCTACTGCTTTTACCCATTAGAGCTTTGATGACCGAGAACACTCTGGAAACAGAATTAGGACAAGTTAGGTAGGAAGGGACATCAACAATTCCCGTGCCTATGGCATAAAAGTTTCTTCTCATAGATACTGATATAGAAACTCTGTGATAACTTAAGATACTTTATTGATACCAAGATCTGATAAAACAGCTAGAATGGACCGCATTTTCCCCAGTCATCTCTATGCCCTCATTGGTATAATTATCTTCACATTCCTATCCCAATGCTTTTCTCTTAGTCATTATTTCTTTTACCTGAATTTTCTCTTCTTCTATCTCTCTGTAGAGACTCAAGAGAATCAGGCTACAAATGAACAGAAAACAAGTATAAAGAACATTAAAAAAAAAAGAGTCTGAAAGCTCAAGCTCAGCACTCACTATCATTTTGTATGAGGGTACCACCTCCTTTGGATAGAGTTCAGGACCTTCAAGGTTATCATCAGCTTTAACCCCTTCCTCATAGAGAAAGGGGTGAAGGTGCACCTTCATCTGCTCTTAAAAGGCTTAGATTGAGTGGGAAGCTAGAGGGTGGGATAAGAAAATACATCAGGTGTTTGGGATGTAGCATTGGGTATAATCAGTTAGCCCTTATTGATCTGAATTCTCCTGTTGTCACTCCTTTATTAACCTTTTTCTCTCTAGATTGGAGTTTGCAGCTCCTTAGTTAAGAGATAAAAATCAGTTTGAAGAAATAACACAAGAGAAAAACTTCAGAAGCTTTATCAGATCATGAAATGTTGCATTCTTCTCAATATCAGGACAATGAGGAAAATATAGAAGTCTCCCCCAATTCTAGTTTGGACTTCATACAAAAGCTGCAGTGCAGGCAGCTTTTCTTTTGAGAATCGGGGAAGAAAACCGCAACCTTCTCCTTTTGTTTTGAAAAGCTTCAGTAGATTGAAGGCTATTAATTATAAATAAATACATTAAAAATTTTAAAAATGGAGAGGTGATAATTAAATGCTCTCAGGTGTTCTCCAAGTTCTTCCACTTTCTAATTTCCATAGTGTCTTCCAGATCAAACATAGGCAAAGTTCAGTTTATATTATGCTTAGCTGGGTGTTGTTTGGTTCAGGAGGCAGCATCCTCATTTGTATCCTCCTAGTGAATGTGATAGACATGATGTTAAGTGCACTAGTCTAAATATATTTAGGTGTGATTTCAAATCAAGGCAAGCAAAATCGCCAGGTTGTTCTTGTGGACTCCTGAGGTTGCTTTCCCTATATGAATGCATAGAGTTAACTCAATAGCTGATAATAAAAAGAACAAATAGGAAAATAATATCAAGAGATGAACATACTCAAGCAATATATAATATTTGGAGACATAAGCATTAGTTTTAAAAAGGGGCATCCTTAAGGAAGGTGTAGATATTGTGAGTCAAGCTAGATTAAAAAAAGAAAAGAGAAAATTACAAAGCCTTTTTCTGACAAATTCCACATCACAGCCTAAGATGGACTCAGAGAGAGGGAAAAAGACTGCAGAGTGTGCAGTCACTGGACATTTCACTGCTCTGCAGAGAAATAACCATTCTATATTATGATCAGATTGTGATCTGTCTCTTCCTTTAAGCCCATCATTGTATTATAGCGGGGCCTCCACCTATGAACTCAAATATCCATTATTAGCACAACTGCTTTTTGGACCCGGTAGCTGGACTTTGCCAGGGATTTCACACCATCACAGGGGTTTTGTTGCCATCACAGGACAGTTTTGCCTGCAGGGAGGTGCTTGTCAGACTGACTCTCTCCTTCCTGCTGCTTGGGAGCTTGTCTGCCCATTTAAAACACAGCCTGCCAGAACCATCTGCGGCCTTTAGATATGTGCAATCAAATTAAATTAGGAATTAACATGGTTAAGATTTTTTTTTCCCCAAAGCTCATCCATTCTGCAGGCAAAGCAGGCACACCAGTCAAGACTAATTAGAAGGGACATTTTAAAGAGGCCCCAAGAAGTGGTGCCTTGTACAATTTTGATTCAGCTGTTGCTTAATGAAGCGACTAAAGGTTCGGTGTCCAGCAGCTTTCTCCTCTTCCACAGGGGCTGGTACTTCCACAAAACATCACAGCTGACAGCTTGTCTGATGGGTATGGATTGGAAATAAAGAGCACATAATTATTTTGTTATTAAAAAAAAAGAAAAAAAAAACAGTGTCAAGCTGTTCTGACCTAAAAATGCAACTTGCCTGGAAGCGATTTAGTGTTTTGAGGTTTGGTTAATGTTTTACAGCACTCATGTCCAGTGCCAGTTCAGGTTCTGCCTTTTCCTTGCCATTGCTGGGCACTTGGATGAGCAATAAAGGAAACACCTGTAGGAATGCAGAGATCACTCACTGGGTGCCTGAGAGAGCTCAAAATCCCCTCATCTCCCTTCTCTACTCCCAGGAGTCAGACAAAGAATTGAGTGTCAAGGGCAGGATTTACTTTCTTTAAGCCAGGCATCTAAAATTTAAACTCCTCCATCTGAGAGAGTCTCCACAGGCTCCATTTGTGATTGAATCATTTATTCATCAATCTAGATCTGAGTCTCTTGCCTTAGACTGGGATGAATACCCCTCTAGGGGCATGCTGTATCTCAGTCACCACAAAACCTTACAGTAACTAGCTCAGTCTTCACTAGTGCGTTTTTAAATAAGCTAAAAGGAAATACATCTAACTTAAGGAAGCAATGGAGCCTGCAGGTGAAAACGCTTAAATATACATGTCTGCACTGCTGAGCGACCTGGGTGACTTGCCTCCTGTCTCCATTGACTGCAATGCAGTCTGTAATCACTGCAGTCAACAGAACCTAGGGAGTCACTAGACCTCCCTGCGAAATACTGACATCTGTGGTCCATTTTTGGTATTGATTGTTCGTATTGACCACAAAAATGTTCAGCTATCTAAACTTCGAAGTCTTAACCTTATTTTAGGCGCTGCACTGTATTCCAGCTCCTAAGAGCACAGATTTACCATAAGGGATGTGTGAAGTGTTTATCCAGGCCTACATCAATGTCTCCATTAAGTTCAGGCTACCAAACTAAGCTGTAAGTCTTTTTGATATAAGATGGTTATACCTTCCTTCAGCCCAGAGAACACTGTAACTTTTAATTTATTCCTTTCTGTCTTTTTTCCCCCTCCCCTCCTGACGATTCAACTTTTCCATCTTTCTGTAGATAATGCCCAGCCACTTTTTGGTAATAACACTATAGTTGAGGCTAGCCTTGGGGGTGTTTGCATAATTTTTGTTGATTTCCTCCCATCTGCTTTTCTCCAGAAACACTTCCCCATTGAACTATTATTTTTGTGTGTTGCTGGTGCTCTTTCTTGCCTGCATTTTCTCCGTATCCCATATCCTTTTCTACATAAAGATTGCTGCCCTTAAACCTGACATCTTTTGGATCTTCTTTATGGCCTCCATTCTTCTGGAGTCTTCTCTTTAATGCAGCTGCTTTCAGCCTATAAAGCAACACTGTCAGTATTTGGGCTTGGCAATTTTTTGGCTTAATGCTAAATACAACTTCTTTATCCATCTATCCGTCTTCAATTTAGACCACACTCCCAACCAAAGGCTCCTCACCTTTCAAATTCATCTGTGATTGATCTGCAAGTACCAGCTTCATTTATTTAGGACCATGTAAGAATTGCCTTATCCCACAGTTCCATCTTTGCCAGGCTTCACTCTTTTACATCTTTGTCCTTGACATTTATTACCAAGCACAAATCAGCAGCTCCAAATCCTGACATTTATCCCCGTGCACAAATCAAAAGCAAAAATCTTGGTATTTATTGCCAAGCACAAATCAACAGCGACAATTTCCTAAAGCAACTAAGAGTTGATTTCATTAAGATGTTTTTTGCCATCGTACAGATCATCTGCAAAAGCTAAGATTAAGGGACATTCAGTGCTGCATTTTTTGACTCATTTAGGAGCTCAGACATCTTGTCCAGTCAGCATGGATAGTGCTGCAGACTTGGTCCATTACCACAGCTCAGCTTGTGTGATTTGCGGAGCTGCAGTAACCTGACCGTAGTGATATGATAATTTCATGTTTAAACCCTAGTGCCCTCAATGCCCAGTTAAGAGCATATGATGAAATTACAGTGATTAAACCAAATCCTACCTACCTACATGAGTGCTCAGGACTCTGCAGCAGTCTCCATTCACAGCTTGTGATTTTTTCCTCTTGCACTTTTGTGCTAAATATGCAATGTTTTGAACCAAAGTATTACAGAAAGCAGCAAATAGAGAGCTTTTGTGAAACCAATGAAAGTGGCAGATCTTCAACCCCATTTTTGCTTCTTTCTTCCAACTCAAGTTCAAATGGATTTGATTCCACTCTCTGTACAAGCAGCCATAAACTGGTGGTGAGTGCTCCCATTAGTAACATGAGTAGGTGCATACTCGTACATGAATCCAGAGATCTGGAGGCACAATTGCTTGTAACCAGGTACCTGGTATGTCACCTCATCCCTTATCTTCATATATATTTGCATCTCTCTTTATTCTCCCTACCCACAATTGCCATGCAGCAGACCAACAGTTCATACAACCTGGCTATATTTGAATTTGTCATTTAGACTAAAGAATATTTAAACATCTAAATGTGCATATGTTGCATCTCTAAGATGTTTTCTGCATAAATGGTATAGCACTTGGAGGAGCAGCCTGCAATCCATTCTGTTTCCCAAGGACTGTTAATCCATTCAGTGATCCTGAGCAAAATTTCTTAATTTCCTAACTCAGTTATTCTATTCCATGCTGGAAATGGGCAACCTGTGGGATTTAAACCCACTGTTTTTTTGTGGAAAAAACAGTGCTTTCACCAACCGTAAAGGAGATGATGAATTCTTACTGCTTCACATTCAAAGTTGTAATCTACCAACTTTTTGTACTCTTTTATACTGTATTCTTGGAAGACACTACGCTTATGATTGATGCTTTACCAACCTGCTAGATGTCCTAAGGCTTTGATGCATGAGATGCCCTGTGGCTGGTCATGAGACAGGAAGCCAGGTTATATGAGGGATGCTCTACATGGCTGTAGATGGGGAATATATGCCTGCAATATATTATAATATGCAATACATATTGCTCTCTTCAGAGATGAGCCTCATGAGAAAAAAAAATCTTTGGTTGTCGAGTAAAGTCTCTGTCTTGTCTTAGGACTCCTCAAAACAGATGCAGAGCCCTGATTGCCCGGTGACAGTCAAGAAAGAGTGGAGCATCATGCTACCACGTGCAACACAACACTGCAAGTGCCTCAGTAAAGCAGAGGGAAGGTTTATTAGCAATGAGTGAGGCTTGACTGAGCAGGAAATACTTACGTGGAAAATCTTTGAGCTTCCTGAACTGCAGGTCCCCTTCCTTGTGCTGATAGTAGACCATTTGAGGGCTTGTTCTGAAAACTGTCTGGAGCAATAGCTACAATTCACCTTAAACCCATTCCCTCCAGACATCTACAGAGCTAATCCATCTGCTCCCCTATGGAGCAACCCTGGGTACTCTGCTGAAGGGGTTCATGCCTCACCAGCCATGTACCTTTCTGTATCCCCTCTCCCTTCTTGATGTGTGCTTAAAACCTACCCTAATATGCAGGATTTCAGCAGAAACCCCCCAGTTTCCCTTTCTGAGAGATGTTTTCTTTATACTTTCTAGAATTCCCTTTCTAGGATACCCAGAGACAAGCCTGGAAGGAGAGACCCTTTGGGGAGCTCAGTTTTGCAAAAGAGAAAAGCTATACTGAAGACTTCAAAAGAAAACATCTCTTGCGATTCAGACTGAGGCTATGCTAGAGGCTGACTCCAGTGAGCGAGTTGCTCATGGTAACACAGGAAAGCCTAAGCCCAGACAAGAAATGAACTTATATCTCCAGAGTTTTCTAATTAAATCAAATTTTCAGAACCTAAAATGCTGCCTTGGTTGCTCCCCAGGGCTTTCTCTCTTTCTGATCCTTATTTATGACTTTGTAAACAGTACAAAGAAATCCTACGGTTTCTAAAGGATCTCCTTTAGAGACAGGTATTGCAGATTCCTATTTCTTTGACATTCCAGACTCATCTACAAGGTCACACCACTTCAAATAGACTTTCTCCTTCATTCAGCTGCTTTTTTCTGAGCATGAGATGCACCAAGTGGTACCATGTACCTAAGACAGTTCAGAAGAGACAAGCTCTGACAGCAATCCTATCCACCACAAATGGAGCTTAAGTGGGATCCCACTGGGAAACAAAGCACTCCAGACTCTGCAGGAAGCATCCTTCATTAGGAAGGGACTAGAATATGGTTTATATTGCACAAATAGGCAAGTAATTGGAGAAAAGCTCCAGCCTGAGTTCACTCTCCCTGGTATCCATTACAGCTGTGTTTTAACTGCACTTCCATGGGCTGAGAAGGAAAGTGCACTGCAGGGAGTCAGATGGGCATGCTTAGGAGTGTTTTTAAGAAGTGAAGCATTTTTAGCTTCATCAAAAGGCTGCTGTCAATTCAAGTCAAGCCTTAGGCTTAAATAGGAACCAGTGAATGTGTTTTGCTAACGGCTGTTTTAAGGGGTCGTTAGCATGTTTTAATTCTATGATTTCCTGCAACACAACACATCACAAATTCATTGGCAGTGGAAGAGAACAATTGTTTCTTGTTGCTGCGTGTCCTCACCATATCTCTACTGTTCTAGCACCACAGCATTGGCCCAGGCAACCTGTCTGACTTTCCAGATTTGCATCATGACACACGATCAGTTTGACTCTCACCGTACTACAGGTTTAGTTTGTGAGCATTAGGCCAAAGAGTTTTAAGTATGGCTTTGCAGGAAATTCATAACTCGCCTCCTGGATTTTACAGCGAAACTTCTCTCCTACTATGCACTGACCCAAGGTATCTCTCAAATAGGGGCCCCCTAGTTGCTTCAACATCTGAAAACTTCATTTCCTGAAATATTTATCCTCTCAACATGGCTATGAAGTGTGGCTAACTCCCCAGTACCTCCCTGCCCAACACTTAGCTATTGTGAAGGCCATCAGAGCCCTGTTCAGTTTCCACTTTAAATGGTCACTTTGGAGAACTTTCTTCAATAGGACCATTTCTTTCTGCAAAAGAGAAGCATATCTAAACGTATTTATCTCCAGAATCTACCTGTTGAAGATGATAATAAATGATGATAGATTTTGAAGATCTACTCAATACAGTAATGACCTGAGGATGCCATTCCGCTCATCTCAAGGATCTAATATACATTAGATGGACTGCACCATAAATGTAGTTATTTCCTTTTAGTGATTCTAATGTAAACCTGGGGTGATGAGCTTGGACAGAGAAGTCACTGCTACAGATGTCAAGAGCCTAGAGAGAGCAAGATTGGAGACTTTGAGGCATTTGGGCTGTTTTTTATTGGGGTCTATCTTACATATCAAAAGTCAGATGTTTCTCTAAATGGATGCTCCATTAACACTTGGCTTCCACAACAAGATACAGGCAAAGCTAAAACGTCCATGATGTAAAGAATGGTCACAGTCATCTGCATTATCCAAGAGTCCCGTTTCCTTTAAAGCATCCTGCAAGGTGGCTGCGTGATCTGTAGGTGGCAATCTAGGACTGAAAACATTCTCATGACTGTCTCTCATGCAGTTATGGTTGCAGGGCTCTTCCTCCGTACTAGCCAGATCATCGGAAAACCACATAAAGCTTTATTTTGTGAATCTGGTATTGTCAGCTATCGTGGATATTCTATTTTTCCACACATTTTCTCACTTGTGCCCCCTTCTAGGGCTTGTTGAGGGGTTGGAAACCAGAACACTTTTCATGTGGCATCAAATACGCTCCTCCTTATCTAAATTCCACTTTTGTTGTTGTTATTTTGGGTTTTTTGTTTTGGTTTGGTTTTCATGTGCCAAACAGGACATTCTCACATCTCTCATTTCTTTTGTCAGACTTGTCATTAGTGACCCAAAACACAGAAGGAAGTCAAAAAAAAAAAAAAAAAAGTTGCTATCTATGAATGGACAGAAGCCTGGATAAGTCGCAGTCATTTTTCAAATCATAGTTCAAGTCACAGTTCTTTTTCAAATTCCATTTTAATTATTATTCATTTTGAGTTCTTTAGTTTGGTTGTGTGAAGAACACAAAAGTTGACTGTCCACAGAAGCAAATTTGAAATGAAAGAAAATGTATACTTTCAGTTGGGAGCAGGGGAGAGAATGACCTCTTAACTGTAATAACAGAAATATTTTTAAATCAAAAAAAAAAAAAAACAGTTGGGGTCATACACCTTACTTAAATTCCTTGCCAGATCCCAATATCAATGTGCTGAAACTACAAAAGGATCCTGTGGGCTACCCCACAGAAAGAAATGAAACTGCACCACCTTGCCATAGGGCAAGCTTGTAGTTTATTACTGGAAGAGGAACAAGCTAAGAGAAAAGCCAGGACCTTCCCCTTGGCCCACAGCACAGCTTGGTCACACAGATTGAACATGCTTTCAACCCATACAGGTTAGCTAACTTCTTTGCCAAGCGCATTATGCTGAAGAGGCGAGCAGGTTGCCGAAGGCTGCATGTCTAAAAGCACGTCTGTGCATTTCACAGTTATTTATACACAAAAGCAGCACTGGAGTCCCTGGGTCTAAGCCTTTATCTTGACTGTTCAGCATTGTCTGTGTTGTTTAGCCTCTCTGCAAGGCATACGCCTTCCTGAATCACATGAATCTCATAAGCTGAAGGTGTAGGACTCAAAGCCTTAGCTACAGAACTGGAGTGTCTAGTCCAGTCACCACCATTTCAATCCTTTTCTCTTGTATTGTACATGGGAATTGCTGCCTGCACGTACTACTGTCATTCAATGATTTATCAACCCTCACTACGCTATGGGATCAGGGCCCATAGGAGGTATTTAGATCAAGTGCCCTTCCTCAACTTAAAAGTGAGCCACAGTATTTGTTCTTGTATCAATCTACACAGAATTTTCCTTCAAAACAGCTCAAGGCAGAAGTAAGGAAGCAGTAATATTCTGTTATGGGGAAGCTGAAACACTGGATGCTCAGCAGAAAGAATAAGGTGTATATATATAGATAGATAGATAGGTATAAGATAAGGTATATCTATATATTTAGATAGGAGAGAGTCAGGACATCCCATATCTCCTGGGGACAAGACCACTGTTGTCAGTTGTCTTGAGCCACTTGAGATCTCCTCCAGCATGTAATATTCACACAGGGGCTGGCACATATGGCAGGGCCATTGCACTGGCAGCTGGAAGATAACACACAGTACCTCAGATTACTCTAGATACCCACATTTAATAGATTGCTCACATCTTTAATGCCATGGAGCTTTGAAACAGCACTGCAGAAATGCTTGCTGCTTCAGTTGCAAAGTCTTCCGGGCCTCCTGTGAAGCACTGCCTTGCTAGAAAAGGGAAAACTGGGCAATATGTGTTGCATCTTCAGAGTACAGACACTCAGAGCTTGGACAGGAGACCACACTGAGGCGTGGAGCTCCAAGGTAGGACAACTGGAGGTTTATATCTTTCCTTATCACAGGCCCAGATAAAATAGAGCAAGGCCTGCCTGTAGGGCTGATGATATGGACTTGGACAGGGCTGCGCCTGCTAGGACAAGTTCCTTGCCACTGTAACTCCTGCAGCAGTGGCAGCAGGTCTGGTGTGGGACAGACAAACCACCTCATCCTTCCTATGCTGCTGAGATGCAAGCGGTAGGGTAACTGGATTCTGCTAGAATTGCCATGGGGATGAAGGCGGCAAGTAGAGGAAAAACTGAGGATGTGCCATGTGCTAGCTCTCTCCCAGGCTCCCCCTGGAATCTGGACATGTCCAGATATGTCCTATGAGCTTATGGTCAAGACAGGAATGCATAGCAAGAAGTGAACCAAACCCAATAGCTTTCAACACCAAAACCAAGGCCAGGATCAGGGAAGTAGGTTTCCCTCTTCTGCTAACAGCTCTAATAAGTGCCTTACAAGAAGGAAAAAGAATGGATCAACTTGGGCGTCAGCATCAATTGTTATCCCATATACAATTCCTCCTGTCCTATTTAATCTAGCAGTTCTTCTAAAGTTTCTCCAGGGCTCAGCAGTCATGCAGCAAAGTTGCTTCCAGGATGTCAGATGCATCCTGCTCCTTCTCAGAGGTCTGGCTGCCAGGACTCTGAGTTTGCAGCAAAGGATCCCATCTCCATCTCATAGGACCTGCTCCAAGCAGCCAAGGGTCCTGCTGGTCCTGACCCACAGATCTGGCTCATCACCCCAGTCATCTGGGCCCTCTGTTTTCTCTGCCTGTCATCACTCCACCTCCCTCCCCACACCAAAGCAAAGCATGGTCTTAAAACAACAAAACTGCTCTAGAGTCATGTCTGCAAAATATGAAGTATGCACATAAAATATGGAAGACTACAGGCGCCTGAGTCTTTAGAAAAATCTGGAATTTTTAAGAAATAAAGGCAAAATGAATTCTTTTATAATCATGAAAATTGGCAACACTTCAGATATAATTTAAATCAGCAAAAACCGTAAACATGAGCTGTTTGTTGAAAGCCCTTTTCCTCAAAGACTCCAAATTGTTGGAGGTCCAGAGAACTGGGGCTGCTAGTTTGCATACTACCGTGCCACTTTACCCTTCCAATTCTTAAACCACATTCATCTTTTTCCTTCTTTCCCAGGCCACCACAGAACCCCCTAAAAAGAAGCCGGACCCTGTGACTTCAGAGACGGTGGTGATCTGGGGGCTGCGTCTCTGGCAGGTGATTGGAATCTTTGCCATCTTTGTCCTGGCAGTCAGTAAGTCGCAATTCTCTGCCTTGCACCAACTAAGCATGTCCCCATGTAGGACCTCTTCTTGACCCAAGGAGAGCCACAGAACTCTTGGTCACGGATGGGGCAGTTTGGTCTTTGGAGTCACGGGGCTACATGACAATGAGGGTTAGTTGTAGGTAGGATAGGATCTCTGAAGGACCTGGAAATTGGTCACCACAACTTCAACCAGTAATGCAGGGATCACTGGGTCTCAGCTGGTGGCATCTCAGAGCAGATCAGAGGCCATTGGGTCTGCAGCTTGGACCAGGTCTGGCATTTTGACACCTCACCTCTGTCCTAGGCATTTCATGACTTAAATTTCTACTTTTGGATCCACGCATCAGGAAGCCACTGGCTCAGACCTGGTGACTACAGGTTCCTCACCATAAAGTCTTCATCCAGCTTCACTGCTTCACCTCCTTGTAGATCATCAGGGAACAATATTTAAACCAGCTTCATTGCCCAGAGAACACTACTTTCACCAGCAGTGGAAATGTCACACACGAAACTGTCAAAATCTTATGAGAAGAGAATAATGAGATTTCCTCCTTTTTCTCTGAGCCAGATACACTGTCATACTAAGAAACTAGATCCATTTGACAGAAGCCGTGCTCAGTAAGCCCATTCCCACCTCTCATCTTCTTGCTACTTTCTAGGCATCTACTGAGTGTTTCACAAATACACTGCTTCCAGCATCTTTCCAGGAAATGAAGTTACACTGACTTGCCAGTAACTGCCTTGATCGTTCTCTTTTCCTCCCTGTGGGACAGATGAGCACGTGGTAGAGCCTGTCTGCAGGCCCTGAAGGCAATTACTGTCAGCTCAGAGAATGCCACAAATTCTTACAGATTCTAGGATGATTTTCACCTTGCCTTATGGCTTTAGATACATCTGGATCTCCGAGACATTTTTTTGTTTGTTTGTTTTCTTTCTCTCTTCCCCCTCACCCTGATTCTGGCTTGTAGTTCTAATTGCTTGTTAATTTAAATTTCACACATGGAAAAACAAACCATTTTAACCTGACTAAAGAAAGGAAGGAAAGAAGGCCTTGAGTGCCTTAGCTTTCTATGACATTTTTTCTGCTTTTGTTCATCATTAAGTTTGGTTTGGCCAGTTTGGTTAACTGTAACTCCACTCATACCTAGTGCTCCTGGTTTTTACTGCTCTGATTTTTTTCTCATCCTTTGTTAGCATGTCTGTTCTCATTTTCCTAAGACTCCTCCTCAATTTCTCTGCTTGGTAAAGATTCTTCAGGAGGCTCTAATGGTGTCTCATTCTGGTCCTCAAACTTCCTTTTCACAAGTTCAGAGCAGTAGCATCCCATTAAACAGGATTAAAGTTGTCCAGGACTGTTTCCTGGAAGCCAGCAGGCATGAAATAGCCAGGTCCCGAGTCTTAAAATTCTCTTAACTCTCCAAAACAGGGTGGTTTCATGCAAAACACTGATGAGGAATGATCCCAGGCTCTAGCAACACCACCCTGCAGGCAACCTTTGATTGGGAGAGCATGAGTTTGCTGGACACGCCACAACATCCTAGTGTCAAACACAAATTTCTAAGGTTCCTTGCTGCTTTTTAAGTTTACTGTTAAAACTGCAGCTACATGTAGCCCTAGTCTACTCAAAGAGCTTATCAGGCTGCTTTATCTGCTGATATGGTTGAAAAAGAGTCATCTGTTTTACCAGAGGCTTCTGTAGGTGATTTATAGGAGTCCTTCCTCAATATCTTTCCTGTTATCTTCATTCAAACCAGAAACATCCACCTTTTCCAAGCTAGTATAAAGCCTTTTCCTCAGTTTTCTTTTCTTTGCATTGTCTTTTCTGGGCAGGTAACACACCCTGCAGCAAACAAAGCCTCCAGGATAAGTAATCTGAAGGGTCTTTAATTGTTCTCAACTAGTGAGGCATATGTTCATTCAGCACATGCCACAATACCCTTTGCAAACAATTGCTGAGAAAAGCAAAATAAACACAGCCAAATATTTAACCCAATGGACTCCCTAGTATATAGAGAGCAGGGTCAAAATTAAGGCCGGCCAATTAAAATACAAGTAGACTTGTGAGCTTCCCATGCTGGCAAACTAACACATCAGATTTCACACTGAGATGTGCCATTTGGAGGAAATAAATTATGTTTTCTTTAGTCATTAAAAAAAACTTCTATAGAAAGAAACAAACGCCTGTAACAGCTTTTCATTCTGGGGATAGCTCAGAAATGAAACTTACCCTAGAAAGCAGCATAAAAAGAAAGTTATCACCTAGGTACTTAAAATGATGAAAGTGATAAATTATGAGAAGTTATATTATTTTGAGGATGTGAATTTATCCAGACTAAACAAATGGAATATGTGCCATTTGACTGTAAAGTACCATCTGCTTTAAGGGTCAAGAGCCCACTGACAAACACAGGTGATTTAGGTTATATATTACCAGAAGTGTTATTTGCTAGGAAATGACACATTTCAGCTTGCTGAGTCTCAGCTCTCAGAGTGATTCCGTATGAGTGATTCATAGTGATTCAGTATGTCGCAACAGAGGAAAAATACATATTACACAAAGATACAAGTTTTTGCTCCAAATTAACAACATCAGCAATTAAGTCAAAATGTGATAGGTTTAAACATAACAAGAAGCATTTGACTGCATTTTGCTGTCAATTCTCACCCATTTCTTGCC
This sequence comes from Crypturellus undulatus, assembly GCA_013389825.1. NCBI lineage: Eukaryota > Metazoa > Chordata > Aves > Tinamiformes > Tinamidae > Crypturellus > Crypturellus undulatus. The sequence goes on from VWPW01015200.1 coordinate 304,589, forward strand.
TTTTGCTCCAACCGCATCTCCTTCCTTCTCTGCTCTGTGGTCCCCAAAGCACTGGTGGTTCCCCAGGTTTTCCTAGCCAAGTTTCACCTCTCAGCAGCAGGCAAGTGTCTTGGAAGCTCTCTTGATCTCAGCTCAGGTCACTGGACCACACTGGGCTTTTCTAAGGTGATCACAGCTGCAGAAAAGTTTTTGAGTGGTTCCTCTCTCTGGTTGCAGATCATCACCACCCTCTCAGACAAAGAAGGAACTAACACAAACATAATCATCCTTCCCAGGGCCTATCATTGACCTCTTTGGTTTACAATCTCTCCTCATTATCAGAGCTTTAGGGCCTTCAATGTGTGTCTGTTTTGCCTTTTGAGTGAGGAATATGCTTTTGAAGCCAGTGTCTCTGCCTGCTTCACCCTGCTTTGCATCAGGGTGGTGGTGGGATGCTCAAACTGGATTCCTTCCACATGGAATGGGAATAAAAGGAATGCTCCAGAAAGACAGGGTCCCATTATGCTGGCTGGCGTGCCATGGCTGGCTGGCGTGCCATGGTTGCTAACAGCACCCACACCTGTAGGATGGGGCTACAGCTCCTCACATGAAGAGCATCGACCAAGGATGGGAGGTTCTCCATGCTTTCACCTCGCAAACCTGCTCCTGCTCTGCAACAGGCCTTGCAGATGTAGAGGTGGTTTAGGAGGACCAACAAACTACCCTCAGGAACTTCCACAAGGTGGCATCGTTGCATCAAAAAATGGTGGCAAAAATGGCCAAATCCCAAACCCTATTACGTTTCCTTATTTAATGAAGAGGAGAAAATGCAATGCATAAAGACTTATATTGTCAATATATGTCGCTGAACTGCACGGCATGCCTCTGTGGAGCTCTTCTAATCCAGAACAAGTTTTTTTTTTTGGCAGTTTACAAGCCAACTGGGTGGCTTGTGGGGTGCTTCATGGCTCTTAACAACCAGACTCCAGAAAAACTGAAATGTTTGTGCACTTGCTAGCAGAAAGCTTTGCTGCTTCTCCTTCTTACAGCCCGCTTCTGTCCGACAGCCCATCATTCTCCCTGTTTTTCTCTCTCCATCTTTTCTTTTTCCATCTTTTTCTCTCTCTATCTTTTACTTCTGCTCTGTCACAGGATAAAAGTCATGCCACAAACAAAACTACAGGCAGGTAGCAGCCCATTGGAGGAAACATGATTTCACAGAACACACAGAGAGCATTCAGGTTGTGCTGGAGGTGTAACTCTCATGGACATGCTGCTCAATCATTACATGATTCTTATATATCAACAAAAAAAGCAGGAATGATACATTTTCTGCTCCACTCAGAGAAGGCCACATTAGGGCTCATTGCCCTCTCCGCACATAGCACAGCTCAGCCACACTGGAGGCTTGTTTGAGTCCTGATACGACAAGCGACCCTTGGGATGCAGGAGCATCTAGCAGTGACAGCTGTGGCATCTGCCTCTCCTCCTAGGACAGGCTGTGATAAGACAACAGCAGATACCCAAGAGGAGATTAGCTGTCAGGAGGATTTGGTTTGCTCAGAATTGCTATCTTCTTGCTACGCCTGGCTTTTATTTTATTCTATTTTATTTAATTCTATTTTATTTTATTCTATTTTATTCTATTTTATTCTATTCTATTTTATTTTATTCTATTCTATTTTATTCTATTCTATTTTATTCTATTCTATTTTATTCTATTCTATTTTATTTTATTCTATTTTATTTTATTCTATTCTGTTTTATTCTATTCTATTTTATTCTATTCTATTTTATTCTATTCTATTTTATTCTATTCTATTTTATTCTATTCTATTCTATTCTATTCTATTTTATTCTATTCTATTCTATTCTATTCTATTCTATTCTATTTTATTTTATTCTATTTTATTTTATTCTATTTTATTCTATTCTATTCTATTCTATTTTATTTTATTCTATTTTATTTTATTTTATTCTATTTTATTTTATTTTTTAGTAGTTTTGAAGAACCTGTGAACGAGGAACTAAAGCTCTGAGGGGATGGGACAGAACCTCTGAATCTTGCATAACCTCTTTCATCCACAGAGGGTTTTGCAAATAAATAAATAAATAAATATCCTTTGAAAACTACATTTGCAAATCCTTTGAAAACTACACTACTGTGATTAGAGAGTGTTCCAGATCAATTTCTGGAAGAGGCAGCACCTGAGACCAAGACTTGTCCAGTGTGCTCTCTACTGACTTGCTCTTTCTTTCCCCAGAGCTAAATAGGTTCCTAGGAATTCAGTAATTTTTACTAGACACCAGCAAAGCTGTGGAATTAGATTCTGTTAATTGCACTCACCTTGCTTAATCTGAAGAGTTAGAGGTTTTATTTCCCTACTTGATGCTACTGTTGAAGTGCAAGTATCAAGCAGAAGATTCATGTAATGAAATAACCATTCCTTTTTGGATAACAAAATAGCCAGATGCTTCCACTAATTTGCAAAATTTCTAGTAGACGATAGAGACTGGCTCAGGGATGCTTCACATGGAGATTCTGACAGAGACTTTGGGCATATATGTCCAAATGCTGCACCATTAGCAGCAAAGACATTTTGCCTAGTATATGAGATAGATACACTATAGGGATGCACAGAACAGTATGTGCAGCTGCAAGGGGATGAGGGCCTTCTACCACGGGAAATATCCCTTGTCCAAATGGGCATGCTGAGATAAGAAGTGGCTATTGTCATTGGGAAAACATTTTGTCCTGAGTTCAAGGTGCCCTGCAAAATCTTGTTACCACATGCAATAAGTTTTCTTACGACCTTTTATTTTTTATTAAACCCTGTTCCAGAGCTGTTTTGCATTTGTGTGCCTGAACAATAGCCCAAGTTCCTAAAAGTGACCACTTTTTTTTTGTATTCTGATGAATTACAACTCAATAGTCTTGTCTAACTTATTATATTATTATACTTATTATATTATTATCTTGATAATAAATAGCCAATGCTGGGATTGGTTTGTATGCTGATCTTATCTGAAGTTTCCATTGTTATACATGTCAACACAGCCACCCAAAGGTAAACACACTCAAATCTACTACAAAATAGGAATGCTGTGACCTCCAGCTGCTACAAAACATAGGAAAAAGGCACTGACTGGCAGTGACTTCTCTTGAACGGGGCAGCTTTTCAGTCTCACGAAGTGCTGTCCGCATGCAGACTGCAATTTGCAGCCTTTCTGGACAAAATACATTCACCATTTGATCAGCTATTCAAGCTCTGATTTATTATTTCACTTGTTATCATTTCAGTAATCCCTCACAAATTTTATTCTCATTTGCCTATGCATATGCAATTTCATGCTTGGACTCACGTGGACACTATCTTTCTGGTGTGGAGGACCAGAAATCTCATGCAAAATGCAATTAACATCAACCTAAAGAACATAAGAATTTTGCTAATTCTTGAGACAGAGGTAAATAGCATCCAATAGCCTGCTCCTCGGGTGGTGAAAATTAATGTAGGTAGAAGATACAGAAAGCTTCAGATACCAACAGCTTAGTTAATTAAGGATTTTGTTAATTAATAGCTCAGATCAACTGCAACAGTGTTTGCTGTTGGCAATTCTTTCCAACCATGTAAGACAGCTTCAGATTAGATATCTCCGGCAATCAGTGGAAAGAACAATTGGGAACATTAATCTATTTAGATGTTTACTTTAGGATGAAGTAAGCACAAAATAAATACAAAGAGGCTGCTGTTAAACCCCTTCTCTTTGTCAGGAGAAAGGAGAATGGGAAGAGGGGTGGAAGGAGCCAGACAGGGAGAGTTAACTGAGTCTACTGAAACAAGCTGCAGTGAATATAGGTAGAAGCAAGGAATACAGAACAAATGGACAAAAATATACCTAAAAACTATCTTAAACACTCTTTAGAAAACAATGGATGAAGAGTTAAAGAAATCCTTCCAGGATGATGCTGCAACAAGGAGCTATTTGGGGTAAGACAGCAAAAGGTCTTTCCACCTTTGTCTGCTATCCTAGTGAGATGGATACAGATATGTATTAAACAAATGCTGAAAAAAATGAGGGCTTGAAGAACAAAAAGAAAAAACACAAAACAGAACAACTCACCTGTATTCAATGTCTGGAAGCACTGAAGATCTTCAGGAGTTTCACTGAGTGCTGTTGGTTTAACTTGAGAGGAAGGAGATCAAAAGGACACTCGATTGCAGTGCTGAAGGTGGAGGGAAAAAATGTACTAAAGGTCTCTTCAGTCTAATGAACAGAAGAAAAGCAGAGTCTGGAAATCAAAATCACATGAATTGAAATGGAAATTAGAGAAAAAACTGTGGCAAGGAGGGTGATTAAGTATTGTCACATTCTTCACCTATCCCCTGAGTGGTACAGGATTCAGTCTAATACAAATTATTTCACTGAGGCCCTAACTAAGCATAACAACTTGCATTGTACAGAGAGGTCAGATGATGTGATCCAATGGTGCAGACAGGCCTTCTTTTCCAGACACCAGGAAAATATCAGCTGTAGCAGTGTAGTTAAGCTTGACGTCTGAGCAAATATAGAGTGCCTTGGCCCCTTGCAGCAGTCCTTTCAGCACATCCTCAGGGCATTTTGCAAAGGCGCACCTGTTTAAAAAGGTGTTTCACTTGAAGTCATTTTGTAAGTACCATGTTAAAAGTCCTTGTTCTTTGGCTCCTAGATTGGTTTGCTAGAAAAGTAGCCCATAAACAGAGTAGTAGATTTTCCTCAAAAGAAATGTATGGGACAGAGTGGAAAAAGACACAGAACTGAAGAGGATCTTGAGAGGGCATCTAATTAATCCCTGATCCGGACTTAAAAAAAAATACATATTTTCATCATCCATGCCTCTCTTTTCTATGAGAAAGCAGTTCCCTTACTATCATCACTGAATATCAGACTAGATACCACCTTGAAGCATCACATACCCTTTAAAGAGAATGCCTCAGTCTACTGAACTGGTAGCTCAGGGAGTCCCTCAGGGACACAGGAGCTCAGCAGGACCTTTGGTAGCTGCATTAGCATCTTTAAGTGATGGGGTTTGGGCACTTGTAACAATATGGTCACAGCAGCTGAGCACTCAGGATGGACCAGTCTGATGAGCATCCACCCATGCCATGACTATTTGTATTTAAGAGTATTTAAGACTATTAAGTTGTATTTAAGACTTTATGTGCTTATTGAATTTTGCACCATCATGACTAGTCTATTATTAACTCCACTGTGAGTTGTTTGGGCTGCCTAAAACGTGCCAGTCCATTCCTTAAAACCAGCTTCCTACTCAGGCAGCAACTCTACAGGCTTCTCAAAGAACATTTACACACACAAGTGCTGCAGTCAACTTGCCATTGAATACATCTGCATTAATTGCTTACATTATTAACAAGAGAGCACTGCTGCCTAATTAGCTCAGAGGAGCACAGGCTACTTTGCTAAATGTTAATTAAATGCTTCATTGGCAGACTGTGGGATTTCTTTTTTTCAGCCTCAAAGGAAGCAAACCTACTGTGTATAGCAGCCAGTTTCCATTCAGTTTATGGAACTGCTTGGTTCTCAATCATAGCTCTGCTAAATTAGACCAAACAGTCCCTGGAGAAGGTATTTCATTTACATATTTCACAGCTCCTAAGAGAGCCAAGTCTTTCTGGTTTTCAGATTTATTCTCTAGTTAAGTCAGAAGCAACTGTGTAATAGCTGATGAGTTAAACTACCTTTAGTGAGAAGAGAATAGAGACCATCATTAGGGTAACCTGGTCACAAGTATATTTGTTTTAAGCCAATATATCTCTTCCCAACTAAAAAAAAAAAAATGTTTTAGATTAAGCTAGCTGGAGTGCGTATACATACAGTCATTATTCAGTCATAGGCATCTAGTTGGTTTTTGGTATTTAGCCTGTAGTTCAGCTGAGGTTTTCAAATTAGAGTTTTTATGGTGCCATTTCTCAGGTCCCCAACCATTTTCACTATTGCATATGGATATTAGGAAGAATAACAAGAACATGTTATAAATCCAGAAGGGAACAAACAAATAAGTTCCTTATTTCCCAAGTCCGGTAGGGTTTTTTTGTTTGTTTGTTTTTTACTATTTGTTGAAGGAAGATATAAGTACCAATTATAACATTTATTTTTGTCATGATAGACTGCAAAAAGCTGCCTACTTTCAAAATCCCATTTCATAAAGGCTCACAATGTATCTGATTCCTAGTTGAAGAATCACATTTCAAACGTGATTTGAAATGGGCAGGCAGAAGCAATGAAAAATCATTTGCCATGTTGTCAGTTTGAATCTTTAGTGTGGAAGGAGAACACCATGTGCAGGATCAGGCCTGACTTTTAATTTAAAATCTAAATGTTCCTTCAGAATATATGTCTGAATTCAGCCTTGTAGGTCTGAAAATTGAAAAAGAAAAAAAGAAAAAAAAAAGTGAGAAAGTGATTTTTAGAAGCTGACCAGCAAAACAATCAACAACATGTTAATAAAAATAAAATAATTAAGTCTGACTTGTGGATTTAATGGAAGACGTTTTGTTATCATAGCATCACAAGGCCATATACCCATAATACAGAAGTAAGATAAAAAGGAGACATGCAAATGATTCCACTATGTTTTCTAGCCCAAGAAGTTTCTTCTGCTTTATGTAATTCGATGAGCAGCGAAACCAAGAATAGCATCACCATTTCAATTCTTGATACTGCATATCTTTATGAGTCTATCATGATGCTAATGGGACAGGGGTATATCTTAGATTGCTTTAAGCTCCCTACAGTGTCATGCAAGCATTGAGGTAATAATTTACTTAGGCTGTATTTGAGAAGCCTCATCAACGATTAGAGCTGAGATCTGGAATGAAAATGGAGAGCTGCTGCATGAGAGAATGAGACTAAATGTTGTTTAGTAGCAGCAAGATTAACGTGTTCACCTGGAGAATAAGAGATCTGGTGAATATTTAATATAAAATAACTATTCAACACTTGAAGTCAGGTGATCTTTCTGACAGAAGAGACATAACAACTAATTCCAAAATAACATCCAAGTGAACTGGTCCCACAGATTCTTCAAATCTATCAAGTTATCACCTCCTGACTGAGCTGCAGTTAATATTCCTGCACATGACTGTGACTCAGACAAAATCTTCTGATCTAAGCTACTTTCATTGTATGTATAACTCCCACAGAGGTTTTAACTATCCTATTTTATTGCATAACTGCCAGCCTGAGAACATGGGCCCATCGGCCAATGTGATTCAGATTAGGGGGTAAGGGGAGTCCTAAACTTGCATAAGGGGGTGGTTAACTCTCAAAGAAGACACTAGGGTCCAATTGTAGATCTTTTCCCCTTTATATAGACAGTATGTTCCAGTAGGGTCTCTTCCGCATTGCATGGGGCTGGATATTTTTAAATAACAATCCGAGAGCACCATCTTGAAGTCACTCCTTAGAGATGGAGGGAGGTGCATCTGCTGAAGCTTCTTCTAACTCTTTGACATCATCTCTAACATGTCCCTAAGCCCAGGCACCCAGTAAGGGTGGTGATGGTGAAGATGCTTTCAGGGTCTTTTACGAACACTTCCAATTTTCCAGGTAGTCTTCAAAATGAAAAAAAAAATCTCCTCTTCCAGTGGAAGATAGAGTTAAGGCTGACATCGTCAGTGGCCTAGAACCAATATGGATTACATTGTTTTGCTCTCTGGTTCACTTGATTGATGAATTATTGGTAGAGCAAACATCATAACAGCTCACTGCTATGAGGCAGGGCACAACATAAATGCTGGTAAGACAGAGCCAAACAGCTTCTAACAGGCAACGAATATTTCATTCTTAACTTTCAGTAGAGGAGAGTCATCTGTTCCCACTAAGGGAGCAATCTGTATGCCTAAATATAGATCTCTAGGGACACTTGGGCAGCCGCACAGTCCTGTGTGAAACTGGTCATTTTAGGCACTCTCTGAAGTTAGTGGGGAAAAAACTCAACCACGGGGAATGATTTATCTATATCTGACCTATCTTAAATGTCTGTCTTAAAATGAAATTAATCACTCTGTGGTGATGCCTCATTCTCTCCATAAAGTTGAATGGAATTGGGAGAGACTAACTGAAACTCCAATCTCTAGTTTTTGGACACACAAAGCCATGCAGATGAATTCCACCCACACTGTCTCATTCGTGTGTAAGACAGGCAAAAAAGCAAAGGAATCCAGCAGGCAGCAACTCCCCACTGACAATGAAATGGTCATTCCTTTCAACAGCCTAAAGTTCCTGCACCAAAATCTCCGTCTTTTACAAGGTAACAGCACTCAGGCTAATACTTAGCTCTCTTCATGGATCAAGCTGTGCACTAAACAGAGCTTGCAACAGGGTTGGAAATAGTAATAGTACTATATTATTTTCACATAATCCCCTGCTCCACAAGCTGATTATGAATCATTTCACGTCCAAGGCAAGAGAAGTGTGTATGCTTATTTCTATGCTGACCTTAGCTTGATTTCAACTGCTGGATTTTTATATATTTATTTCTCCTTGTAGCCTGAATCCCTCTCTGCTCTGTGTGTGTGATGTAGCAGGTTTTGGGGACAAGTGCACTGCAAAATCATGCTGCACCGAACAGCACGGCAAAGCCAGTCAGGTGCTCTCCAGATGTGATGGCTCACCCACCTACCAGCTACCAATATTGTGCAGACAGCAATGCCATACGGTGCCTGGATTTCCTTGTGTAAGACCTGTAAAAGCTCCATTACCCCCAACTTGTTCATGACCCTTGCAGAAAAGCAAGGCTAAAAGCATTGTGATTACTTCCCAAATTACAAGTTGCTACAATTTCATCCTGTTTCAGGCAATTTGCTCCAGCTTCAGGGGTCTCGTCCTGTTGTGACTTTTAGATTGCCCTTGTGTCATTCCACCACAGCATCTCTGCAGCAAACTGCTCCAGCAGAGATTTTGGGCATCAAAACTCAGCTAAGGGACAGAGAAGCTGCCACACTTTGATAACACTACACCAGCTTTGATTAAAACACTAAGAAAACTTATTTTCTTCTCCTTGGGTGTGCAGGGTTTGAAGGGCTCATGCAGAGCTTGCTCCTGGCTAACGCAATCCCCCTTTTCTTACAAGAAGCTGGACAGATGCGGAACAAACTGTTCTAGGGAAGAAAATTTATCCTACCAAAAGGTCTAGGTGCTGGTGTGCTGCAGGCCCTCTGCTAAAGTGCTTTTGTTCTTGGTTAATGAGAAATGCTCGTTCTTGGAAATAAATGTAGAGATTATTTCTCTCTTTTCCTTGGATTAGTCTCAAAGGTCTGATAGGTCATTGATGGTGATATAAAGCCAGGGGAGCTGCCTCAGCTGATAAAATGTAGAGAAAGTGGAACACATTGGACACATATGGATGCTCCATTCTCATAGCATCCATACAGGATGGGGGACCTCCAGTTAAAATAAAAGACAGAACATGGAAAACTGATCATATGACACCTCTTCATACAGAAGCCATTTCCATGAGGTGGAGAATTTAACTAGATTTGAAAGCTAGGCTTTATTTAGAAGAATTTCCCAGACGTTTTAAGGATGTGGGATAAAGGATTTAAGGAAGAAAAAGCAACTAAAAAATTCATAAAAAATATGAGATCTCATGCTTCTTGACATGTGCTAGTAACCTATGGACAGATAATTTTAAGTTTATCTATTCCACAGTTTCATTGCTCTTTTCCTTAAAGCTGTAGCTTTGTTGTTTTCAGTGGTATTAGGTGGATGAACCAGTTATCTGATCAATCTGAATTCATACAGTCTAAGCAACCAACCAGTATCTAATTGGTTGTAATGAACTGTCTGAATCATGATTAGGTTTGCAGATGAAAATTATGAAGTAGTTTATGTGTTTAAATATGAAAGGCAAATATATTTCACTAGATGTAAAGGCATGAACTATATCCTTAAGTTGTGAGAAGAGGCAAATCCCTTAGAAGCATGATGGAGTAGTAAGAACATGAAGTTGACATTTAGGAACTCTGGATTCAATTCTTGGCCTGCCACAAATGGGTTTGGATGGAAGTGGATTAAGGCATAGGTTCAGCTATTATTGTAGATCTAATTCGAGGGATTGACAATGTTACTACCTGCAGCTCCTCATCATTTTTGACAGATGGAGATCCATAAACACAAGGCCTATCTAACACAAAAAGGGATGGCTAAAATGTGATGTCAGGAGCCTCCAGCTGATAACAGTGACAACACGTTGCTGAAGGATGGTAGCAACATCTCATTTGCCACTGTCATTCCAAAGTGAAAGTCTTGTCGTCTTCATACCTGTTCTCTAACCTTATAAAGTAGCACGATGCTTCACAAACCTACAGGGTAGTCATGAAAATAAAACTAATGACTGCATTGTACTTATGTGCAGTAGTGATGTATAACGTTAAAATGAACATTTTACATTGTATTTGGTTTGAAACACATGTCCAGTTCATCACCTCAACTCAGCTGAAAAATGATAGTTCTTTCTCTTTGGGTAACTCAGTTCCCTTGAGATATGTGACCATGTCCCTCAGATACTTCCAGTAATGTAAATGGCTCCCAGTGGAAGAAAATTCACTGAAATTGCATGTCTTCCCACTTAAATATCTTCCCTGTGATTGGGCCAAGCTCTGCTGATCTAAACTGAATACCTTTGCTTTTCTCTCTGCTTTCCCAGTTATCACCCTGTGCTGCATCTTCAAGTGCCGGATTCCCCGGACAAAGAAGGAGATAGAGGCGCGATACGCTCAACGGCAAGCAGCCAAAACATACGCAGACAAACTGGAGACAGTGCCACCACTCAATGAGCTCACCGAGATACCTGGAGGTACGTCTTGTGCTCACACCTACATACCAAAACCGTCTTCTCTTTTGGGATTGCTTTTTGTATGCATGAATGCAAAGAGTTCTGTCTTCCCTTAGTATAAATCACAGTCACAATCATAAAGATTTTGCTTGTGGGACCAATTCATTTAACTCTTGCCTTTTGCATGCACTATACTGAACTTGCAAAATTTGTGGCAGCAGGCATGGTCATTTAGATTTTAAAAAGTGATTTTTTTTCCATTGACACAAATCAGGATCGCTCTTTTGAAGCTCGTGTTTAAAATTTCCCAACCATCTTATTCATGTTAAGCACCAGTTTCTGGGGGGATGTCAGTACGAAGAAAAATAGTTGTTAGAGTTTCACATTACTCATAAGTGCCTTCCCCCAATGAGATGACCAAGAGTATTTCTGTGATCGGCCTCCCCTCCTCTCACTCACCTTTCCTGATTCTGTACCCTAGGCTCTACCGAAAGTCTCCCAACTCTCTCTGGCCATGTCCAGTCCAGACCTCTCAACTCTCTTCCTGTGGTGAAAGAAGAAGATGAAATGGCCCTGCAAGGAAATTAGGGGGACTGCCTTCCTGTCTCTCTGTCTCTTTGGCTTCTTTTTTCTGTGGCTTCCAGCAAGATCCAGCACTCTTTGGACTCACTGCTTCTCAGTTCCCTTTCTGCATTTCACCTCTGTTTTCTCAATTCCTTTCTACCAAGATCTTACTATTTTTTTTCTTTCCTGTTTCCTATGGCTCTGAAAGCCTTGTGGTCTGTAGATTCATAGTAACCTGGATTTTCACTATATCTGGGTGATGCTATAGCCATGAAGCTGGGGAAAGAGGCATATAACATAACTGGTAGAGTTAAATACCAGTAAAATACAGAAATATATATATATTTCTTACTTATAGCTCAATATTTCAGTAGTGTTTAGCCTCCTAACTATATCTATACTATAAACTGAGGGTGACCAGACCGTTCTCGGCATATAAACACAACTGGCAAGAATAAGTCTTTGTTCATACTGTTATATTGTGTTAACCTACAAAGCAGAATGAAGGTGTCCAAATGGCCTACTGAAAATAATCACTTGAATAGCTCATGATAATAATTTTCATATACGTATAGCAGTCAGTGAAGCTATTAAAATTACTTTACCCCCATCTGATCCTTCGGACAGGTTAAAGGTTAATCTGTCAAAGTCATAAGTCATCCAAAGGTCTGCCTATAGATAGCAGAATGTCAAATTAACCCATTTACTACTGTGTCCTCTTCCTGCCTAGCCATTAGATCTGGAAAGCCTATAAAATAAGAATTAAAATATCCCAAAGATGTTGAAAAGGTAATTGTTAAGGAGGATGGTAGTTCTGCCCGGGAAGGCTAATGCATTTTGAACCTCTCTAAACATCCTTCATATCCCACCAACTTGCTCACAGGCTGCCTCCAAATACTGTCTATTTTGGTGTCAATTTCATTTCAAATATTCTATTGTGGGCCAGTGAACAAACTACTGAAGCAAAGCAGTTTTTGAGAAGTCAGCTGAACCATAAAGCCTACCTAAACTTCCACTCCATGAAATATGTGGGTTGTGTAGGTGACTGTCTTTGAAGTTGCAAGAGACCTTAAATTATGGGTCCAAGAAGCTTTAGGGAAGGATCCAGTGGATAACAGGTTGCTGAATGACTGCTGATGTGGACTAATAGCTTGTGAATCTGGAGCTACCTTGTTCTTCATGAAGGAGAAGTAAATCTTAGAACAAGAGTCTGCCTAAACCACCCCGAAGGAACTGATACCACCAATATCGTGTGGGATTCATCTATCCACAAGCACTCTGTCACCCATAGATAGAGATATCCGCAACAGAGCTAGTTCTCTAGACCACTTTTATCTACAATGAAAAGAAAAAAAAGGTTCTCAAGGATGTGCCTAATTTCATGGTAAGGGGGGAGTGCCAAACTAGAATAGGCAAATTGTACTTTAAAAGTGCTTGTTTGTCCTCAGGGACCTCTAAATGTTAGATGCAAAAGCTTTGTGTGATTGAATTCACTGGTTTGGCTTCCTTCTGAGATTAGTCTGAAGGATGTTCCCAGAAGGGCTTCACTTCATAAATCAGGCATTTGCCATGGAAAGTATGCAAACTTTGGAGGTTCTTCACTGTGCTACTGTTTGCAGCTCTACAGATTGTAATGTTCTGCCAGGTAACTCCACTGGCATTTGACAGTCCACCTTGGCTTACATTTTAATGAAATATAATTGTGTGTACCTGTTGACTATTTATGTATTTACACCGTAACAAACCCTGGTAGTTGCGGTCAAGACTGGAGAGATAACATGAACAATTTCAATTACTGAATGGTTATTACATACTTTAAAGTTTTCTGAGTCAAATGCTACTAATGATGAATGCATTATAATGGCTAAATACTTTTATTTCTTGGCATTTTTTGATTCTAGCCCTCATTTATGCTGATGAAATATTCTAAATGCCTAATGGCTCCCCATGTACTTTTTTGAGTGTCATATAGAGCAACACTTTCTCTGAAAACAAATAAAATGGACTTTAGGGTTCCGCGTATAAAATGTTATGTACATTTTCCTTCTTTCCCTTCTGTCTCCCATTTTGAGTGATAAATACAGACAAAACTTGGCCCTTGCTCTGAATGGAGAGGTGACATTTGGGTCCAGGATCTGGGAGATTTTAGTTCACGTGGTCCCTGCTACTTTCCTCTAGGAAGTAAATATCACCTCTATTTATTTACTTTTCTCCTCTTCTCATGTGAGATGTCAAGATTTCCCCTGCAATTGTAAGGAAGCATCTCCATTATGCCCCATTCTATTTGTGCATTCAAAGGAATTTCCAGTTTCCAAGACTGAAGGATGATATTTCATATTACTATGGGAATATTATTGATTTGATTCTTCTATATAATACATTATTGCAATCTGAAAATGATACTACAGCAATTGATAACAGCAGGAGTTACAGATCTGCTAAAGCAAATTCGATGACAGAGGTTCCAGGTGAGGGCTGAAACCTCTCACTGACAGATCACACCAAATTACTGCCTGATCCAAGTAACTACCATGTTCCACATTAGCCTGAACAAGCATAAAGTAACTTGATTTAGCCCAGACATCAACTGAGGAAAGCTAAGCAACCCATCCTCCTCCATTCCCTGAAGGCACTCACAGGTTCTTGCAACATCTTGGCTGAGATTAACTACTCAACAGTGGTAACACGGTTATCTGTGCACCTATCTCACTTCCGCACTTGGGATTTTCAGTGAAGGAGGTTGTGGGAAACTTAGCACATTTTCACAGGCTTTTGCACAACTTTATGTCCTGCTGGTCTTGAGCAAAGAAAAAACTTTCCATAAGAAACATATGGAATCTGATCTGTATTTGAGTGTATGTTGCAGCTTGAATTGAGAGAATGGGTCATCCAGCTTTTAGCCCAGAAACTCTCCTGAGAAGAGTACCCACTTTTATTAAAAATAAACAAACAAGCAAACAAAAGGATAAAGAATATATATTTTTATGTTTCAAAATCCTTATTCAAAATAATTGAAGTCTGCAGAGCCAGAACTCTTTGACTAAAGGCCAAGAAGGTTTAAATAGAGAAATTATAACATCCTATATCCATTATATATATATCTTGTGTGTTAAAACACAATAAAAGAGAACCAAATATGCACTAGGGTTGAAGACCACAGACATATGGCATATTGCCATCAATTGCCTATACTGCCATTAATTATGGTAGCAGGATCTAGATTTGGGGCAGTACATAAGCAAAGCTTATACTATAGCTCAGCGTTGGGCGAGTCATCTTCTGCTTGTCTGTGAGCAAAGATTCCCAGCAAAAACAGGCAAGTGCAGTATTGAATTACATGAGAAATGTTTCTGTTCTTTCTCCTGGAAGACAGCTCCATGCTGGTTGTCATTTAGGGGAAATGCTTATGGACTGTCCTCATAATCTGCATGAACCAGGTCCTAACAAGAGAGGCAATATCCTCCACAGAACATCTAGTTCCTGAAATTACTGTTTCTGCTTTATCTCATTGGTCTGTGTTCTCAAAACAAAGGTATGAAAAACTGCTGATCAGTGAGCAAAAGTGCTGTATGAACAAATTCCCATCTTTTCCTTCATCCAAATTTGCATGCAAGGAGCAATTTTGTCCCTGGCTAATTTCATCGCATATTAACTGCCTTCCTCTGTTCTCTGTTTTTGTTTTGTTTTGTTTTTCATCTCACATACAGCTCAGGTGACAGAAGAAAAAAAAGAAGTTCCCACTGTATCTGGAAAAGTGGACAAGGCACATGGCAAGAAAGATGCCTCCAAAGACTCCAAGAAGAAGGAAAGCGAAAAGGACCAGAAGGAAGGATCCAAGAAAGAAGGGAAGGATGGGGCCAAGAAGAAAGAAGGAGAAAAGGGCATTGGTGACAAGAAACAAGGTGGTGGAAAAAAAGGCGAAAAAGAAGCAGAAACAGCAAAGTCAGGAGGAAGCACCAAAACTAATGGCAAAGCTGGTGGGAATGGCAAAGCTGGTGGGAATGCCAAAGCTGCAGCAAAGAAGAAGTGACCCTGCTAAAAGGCAGTGCTCAAGGTCTTCACTTGGCTTTCGATGGGCAATGGTAACATCAAATTGCTGTGAGTAAAGCAGAGGGAGCAGATAGGACATGCTCCTTCCATTTATTCAGGCTGCTGAGTGCCACTGGATGTACAGATTTATTACCTTTTAAAGACCGTATCACTGTTTTTTGAGTTTTCTTTTCTTCTTTCCCTCCACCAAAGGAAAACCTGGCTGTGCAGTACTGTGTGAATAAAATTTACTGTACATTATAACAATAACTGGAAGCAAACTGAAGCCTGGAGTGACAACAAGGACTTTTGATAAGTAAGGTATTGCACAGAGGCAAAGATCTAAGCTAATGAGAGGACATGGTTCATTTACGATATGTTCTTCTTAAGAACTTCATGTTTTTTGATAAGCACTAATTACCACTCACCTCCTCCTATTTTCACATGGATTTCTGTAATTTCTGTATGCTAGAGTCCAGTGAATGCAGAACCCAGAACATTTCAAAATCATAAGTTATATAGTTTCTGAGAGATGGCTTGGGTACATGGGAGACACATTTTTTTTTTCCTCTTCTGCCTCTCACTGAATTGCTAAAAGAAAATCTTCCCTTCATCAAAGACGTGTGAATTTCCCAGAAGACTCATCCACCTATTCTCCTTTCTAATGAAAGACATCCAAACCAGGCTGTAGGAGGAGATGCAGCATACTGCCTCTGTGCTGCTGCAGTATTTTCTGTGCTCATTTCATCATCACTCCAGTGAAGTCCACAGATGAAGAGAGCCCATGGGGAGAAAGGGGACGTGAAGATGCTCTGCATGTTCCAGCGGAAACTCAGTGCCTCAGGGCAGCCAGACCGAGTGCCTTCATGCCCTCTTATGAGCTATTCCTCAGCAGTCTCGAAACCAGGACTTTTGCCATTCTTTAGCATTACTCCTCTTCCTCTCACCCTCTAGACACTTCTTGAGAGTACTTTAGCATGAATAGCTTTTCTGCTACCGTGATTTGTAATACTTTGTCGGTTTATGCCTGGAGGTCAACAGACATCGGGTAATTCGGCTGGCAATTGCAAAACGTGCAAGCTAAGTGGAAATAATTGGCAAGCTGTCATAATGACTGCTATTACCCTCAGGCTTTCTGTCTCTGAGCACACACACTGGCACAGCTTTGCTCATGCTGTGAAGCCAAGATGAAGTTATATCAAGTACAGGCTATGAGACTCACCCCACAAATCATATTGATGTTAACCCAAGTGTGTTCTCTCCCTGGGGTTTCAACACAAGATCTATCACTGGCAAAGACACATCTCAATCTACCTTCATTTGTTTTCCCTTTTTTTCCTCTCCTTCCTATCCCATCCTGATAGAAAATGAATCCAACAAAACAGAAAAAGTTTTCTGCTCTGTTAATAAGGTCAGTCAGTTCATGGACGTAGCAAAAAGCACCAGAGCTGGTGAAGGCACCTGCGGAGCAAGGATGGGAGAGACATTGACAAATTACAGAAATATTTACCAAGAGTCAATGGTGGCCATTCACTGCCTCCAAGGTTAATTTGTCCTGCTGGAGGAGTTTGGAGGAATCAGGGTTGCTGCTTGGTGAGAAATTCTGCCCATATGTGCTGAAGAGTGATTTGAGCCTTAAATCTCCATCAGCTAAAGTGATACTCAAAATGCATGTGCGCATGTACATTATAAACACCTATATTTAGAGGCCTGAATCACAGCCCTGTAGTGAATTTTTAAATGGGTGAAAGTGAGCTAGATTAGTGGAGATTAAAATCAGGGAGGAGTGTAAGACCTGGTTTTAGGTGCAGAGAGAGGATCATAGTTCCTGCAATTGCTCCTTATGTTCCTCAGGTTGGGAGAGGGCATGCTCCCATCTCATCTCCTTTTCAACGCACAGACCTTGGAAAACAGAGAACTTTTAATCTCACAAGAGCAAGAGAAACCAAATAACTTAACTGGAGTCACACCATAAATCAGTATCAGAACAAGGACTTCAGCTCAAACCTGATGAAGCCCAGAGCATCCCACTGTGAGCAATGCTCTCGGACTTTGTCTACCTTACCCTGTGAGTGCCTCATCTGACACAAGCGCTCAGATCCTTGATGTCCTACCACCCTACTCTACACTTTAGCTTCTTGCTCTCACATGTTGCTCTCACTGCATTTAATAAAAAGGGAACTCTGGCAAGGAGGAGCACCCATAGAAGAGTGATGTAAAAACCTTGGAGCTAACTCAACGAGGTGCCAGTGTACATGAATCTTCACTTTAGGGAGCTGCAGAGACTCCTAGTGTCAGAGCTGATCAAAACACATTGGTTCTAATATTAAAAAATATGCCAGTTCAGACATTATATTTCAGTCACAGGCTTTTATTTTCTGCTCACTCCCTGTTTAATTTATTTATTTTACAAGGCATCAGAAAGAAATAATAATAATAATAATAATAATAATAATAATAATAATAATAATAATAATAATAATAATAATATGCATTCTGATCAGGCCATACTCTTTGCTGCTCCCCTGGAAGTGCACAAGCTTGCCTGAGCTTGCTGTCCAGCACACCATGTATTCTGAGCATTTGACTGAATGCTAATGTCTTATAAAATCCACTTCCTGAGTGAAACATCTGCAGGGTGAGATCCAGCTGTGAAGTGGCCAGAAAGGGCTCTTTCTGGGTCCTGGCATTGGAAGGAGCATGGTGAGGTGCTGTCATATTGCATGCAGTTAGGTGCTTTCTGATATGTTACTTATCATCTGCCGAAAGTGGATTCTGACTTTAATTCTCTCAATCTGTACCTATTTGGTAAGATGGAAGAGGAGCAGATATGCACATGGTCTGAAAGCTCCAGTGATAAAAATCTCTCCCTTCACTTCTTCATTAAGCTCATTATCACAGAGTAAGATAGCTTTTCCCTTAACCTTCTTTCCCAAAGACTCAGCCAAAATAAAATAAAATAAAACAAAACAAAACAAAATAAATGTTGCATTTGGGACTTCTGGAGCCTTTGCAATAAATCTGAATCAATTTCTGACAGACAATCAGACAAAACATACTTTTGTAGGTCCTGACATATTTTACCATATCAATTTGTATTCTTAGCCATCAAAACAAATGTAGTGTTATTTTGAAAGAAATGTTTCTCCTTTGATAAGGACCAAGCTAGAGTCACCTAAGAGATGTAAATGAACTTGTGTCTTATTCGCTGAAGTGACTGGGGTGTGGAGGTAATGATCGGAATACATTATTGGGGGCTTTTGGAAAAACGTCCTAGCTATCCTAGCTTGTTGCAATGCATCTTGCTGAATTGGCCATAAAGAGAATTAAATTTATAGGCATGACTCTAAAACTGCTGTGCAGATTTCCCTATATTTCCACCGTATTACAGCTGAATTATTACAGTGATCAGGTGGAAGCTGAATGCCATGTTCCACTGGGTGTAAAATCATATTTCTGCAGTGTTACACACTGACCAGCAGCAGCTCAGGAGAAGACCTGAGCACCCCAAGATGGAGAAACTGCACTGGGAAAAAGTGCATGCACACCTGAAGCTTTGCAAAAAGAATCAGTAATGTCACAACTGGAGATGTGCAGAATTCTCTGCAAACCTAAGCGGAACAGCAAATATTGCATCCCAAAAGTTGGATTTAGGACCCAAAACTGGGGCATGTGTGTAGTAATGACATATCTTTTCCTTCATGAGATGGGCTTGGCCATGTGTGTGTGGGAAGGGTGATTGGAAGAATTCAAGTTAGATGTTACAGAGTCAGGATGAACTGTCCAGAACTGACTGATCTATTCCATAGTTTTCCACTAGAGGGAACCCTGTTCTTCCCCTGTAATATCTGAAGCTTGTTCTAAAGATAGGCCTTGCTGAGAGATTTTGTCTTATTCATGACATTAAATGAAACCTGACGTTGAATATATTTATTTCTTGGGTCTAAAGGAGACTCTGGTGGTATCAGATGACCCCTTGAGCCATCACCCTTCTCATATACTAGACTTCCATTGGTTAATAGGGGTAAGAGTGAAGTTGGCATTACCTTAATATCCCAAGAGCATCACTGATGCAAAAGCCATCAGAAAAAGTAATAATTGGCCTTGGTGGATAAAGTTTAACTTGGCAGAATTAGGTGTCTCCAAGGGGTTGCTGTGAGGATCATGAATTTGGATGACCAGGCTGATAGGAAGGGCTGGAGACATTGGGTTTGCTTTAGTTTCATTTCTGGTTCCTTTGAAGCCCAGAACAAGCTGCAGGCAGGTTTATTACCCTCCTTTTTCCACAATGGATTTGCTTTTAATATTAATAAAAAGCATCAAAAAAAAAAAAAAAAGAATGAGGATAAGTTCAGAATTTATTTGAGGAGAGATACTTAAC